>AP025058.1:17913658-17995845 GCA_036186865.1 Eustoma russellianum | reverse complement strand
ACACAGCAGCCTGGCCAGAATGATCATTGGGTCAGGAGATCCACCGGGGAAACAAAGCAGCCACAAAGATATGATCCTTCAGCAAACTTTATTCTCTCGACTGAGAAAACCCGATAGTTACTCTGAAGCGGTCAAGATGAAAGATTCTCGCCAGTGGGAGAATGCCATGAAGGAAGAAATGGGCTCTCTAGAGAAGATCAAAACTTGGGTTTTAGTCAAGCTTCCACAAGATAAGAGAGTGCTACAGAATAAATGGGTCTTCAAGGTCAAGGAAGAACACGATGGGTCTAAACGGTACAAAGCCCGTTTAGTTGTCAAAGGATTTCAACAGAAAAAAGGGGTTGATTATGATGAAATCTTCTCTCCAATGGTGAAGATGACCACCATCAGGTTGGTTCTTAGTATTGTAGCAGCAGAGCACTTGCACCTAGAGCAGCTAGATGTCAAGACAGCGTTTCTACATGGTGATCTAGATTAAGATATTTACATGGTACAACCTGAAGGGTTCCAGGTTGTCGGGAAAGAAAATTGGGTCTGTAAGTTGAAAAAGAGTTTATATGGTCTCAAACAGGCGCCTAAACAGTGGTACCTGAAGTTTGATAACTTCATGGAGAGGTCGGGGTTTAAAAGATGCCAGATGGATCATTGTTGCCATCTGAAGAAATTCAACAGCTCTTATATCATCTTATTGCTATATGTCGGTGATATGTTGATTGCAGGATCTGATATGAAAGAAATCAGCAAGTTGAAGAAACAAATGTCCCAGGAATTTGAAATGAAATACTTGGGTCCAACCAGATAGATACTTGGAATGAGCATCACTAGAAACAAGAAGGATGGTCCTTTAACACTATCTCAGGAGAAATACATAGGGAAGGTGTTAGAGAGATTCAAGATGAATAATGAGAAAACCAAGCCGAGGAACACTCCGTTGGGAAGCCACTTAAATGTCACCAAAGATCAGTCTCCCAAATCTGAAGAAGAAAGAACAGAGATGACCAAAGTTCCATATGCATCAGCTGTTGGGAGCCTCATATATGCCATGGTATGCACTCGACCAGATATTGCCCATGTCGTGGGTGTTGTCAGTCGGTTCATGTCAGATCCGGGCAGAGAACATTGGGAAGGGGTTAAATGGATACTTAGATATCCAAAAGGTACTCAGAAAATGGGGTTATGTTTCAGAGGAAAAGATGCTATACTCAAGGGTTATACAGATGCTGATCTGGGTGGTTGTAAAGGAACGTTTAAAAGCACTACAGGGTATGTCTTTACAATAGGAGATACAGCAGTAAGCTGGATGTCCAGACTTCAGAAAAGTGTGGCATTGTCTAAGACAGAGACCGAGTACATGTCGGTTGCAGAGGCCAGTAAAGAACTAGTTTGGTTAAAAACTTTTCTTGAAGAGTTGGAAAAACAAGAGGCTGATTACCCATTGTATTGTGACAATGAGAGTGCAGTTAAACTAGCGAAAAGTCTAGTCTATCATGGGAAGACTAAGCACATCGGGATGAGGTATCACTTCGTGAGGGGATTGATCAGTGAAGGAACAATCAGCTTGAAGAACATCTCAGGTGCTAAGAATCCAGCAGATATGTTCACCAAGTCTGTAGTGCTGGATAAGCTGAAGTTGTCCATAGCTTCAGCCGGCTCGCAGGTTAACCGAAGAGAAGGATAAGGTAACTAGGAAGGAGTTAAAATTAAAAGTTCTTACAGAAATACAGATGTACAGTTGGAGCACATGTGAAGATTGTTCCGTGGCTTCAAGTGGGAGATTGTTGAGTGTGAAGCCATGGCCCACTCTTTGGGTTGGTCAAAAGAGGTAGACAAAGTGGTAGAAAAACAAGGATCTATGATTCAAGGCAATAGCTAGAAACCTATGTTTTGTGGAGCCATGATTTAAGGCAATAGCTAGAAAGCCATGTTTTGTGGGATTTTTTTATTACTACTAGCCTTTATCAATCTCTATATAAAGAGATGATCTTGTATTTGTAAGACACACCATTCAAAACAACAAGAATAATACACTCCTAGTTACCCCGTGGATGTAGGTTAGATCCCAGACCGAACCACGTTAAATCTCTTGCGTTATATTTCGTTTTTAGTTCTTGTTAAATATTGTGTGTGTTTTTGACTGAGCTTCAAATCCTAACATAAAGATGGAGTATGGGTTAAATGAATGTATACTGTGATATTAAAAGGCAAATCCAATTGGGAGACAAAACCAAAGCCTTCTGATTCTTGGATGTGGAAAAGAATGTTTGGGGTCAGAGATAAATATGTCCACAGTGTTGGTGAAGAAATTGGAAATGGACATACTACATTCTTTTGGTATAATACTTGGCACCCTGGGGTTGTCTATACTCAAATCACCTTGAACTTAGGAGAAAACTTAGTATAAGTTATGATGCTAATTTGTCGATTGTCCTAGATAGCTACCCTTTGAGGATACCATATGGTAGAGGGTGAGATTCACAAGTTTTGTAGTTCAGTTTAGCTTGTAATTCCATAAACTTGGACAAGGAGAGGACGTTGGACTTGGAAACATAGCCTCACCGTTTCAGTAAAACAGGCCACTTTGGCTTGCTTCCTTCTTTACCTTCTGTTAATTGGGTGAGAGTTGTCTAGTGTAATCATTTTATTCCTTGATATGCTATTATTGTATGGCTTGTTTGTTGTATTAGAGTGAATACACTAGACAAGGTCCTTGATTGGGGGCCGATACAAACTAACTCTCATCTTATGTGTAACAAATTCAAGAATGACTATGAACATCTCTTTTTTCATCGCCATTACTTTACTAAGGTTTGAGATGCAGTGCTGAAACAATTGAAATGTCATGTTGGGTCCTTTTGTTGGCAATACACTATAAATTGGCTCAATTAAACAACTCTTGGGGTTCCAAATTCCAGAAGGACGTAAACTTTGGGGTTTCCACGGCAGTTTACCACATATAGAGAGAGGAATCATAGGCTATATCAACATGCATCAAAGAATCATGCTAGAGTCATTAAGGATATCCTTCACATGATCTGCTATTCTGTGGAGTCCTGGAGGAAATACAAGCGTTTCAAGTTTAACTGGGACTCGGCTATCAGTTTGGGAGTATCTTTGAGAGTTATATCAAGACATGGTAATGCTAGCTGACTCAGGCTTCTCTACAGTCTTCGTCGTAATTGGTTCATCACTCTGCTCTTCCCTCTACTCACAGTTCTTAGTGGTTTATTCTGGTTGCTGGAGTCTTCCGCTTAAGGCAGAGCACTATATCTACACCTTGGTCCTCATCATTCACTGTTTCCAATAGAAAAGTGGTGCTTTCTACACCAGCTTTCAGTCCCTTACTCTCTATTTATTCTCTAGGTTGTTGGTGTACATGTCTGTGTTAGAGGGGTGGAGAGTGGAGACATCTGGCATCATATTTGAAGGCTCTATGGAGCTCTCTCAATGTGGTGCCTTTGTCTCCATTTCTGTCTTATTCCCATCCCTTATGTTTCTTCTCGGATTTATCTCATCTATTCTACCAAGCTTCTATGGCTCTTTTGTCAGCCTCTGATCTTGTATTGTTTTGGGGCTACATGGTTGGAGATGGGAGATTTTGGCATGTATGAAGGCTCTACAGAGTTTGTACTGTCTGATGCTATTACTTTCTATGTTCATGTTATTCAGTTTTATATTCAATCTTAGATTATATCCAACCATTTGTATGGATGATATTAGACTAAAGTTACTCTTGTAAGCCACCTATTTTGAACAAGTTAATCTTTTTTTTGTTTTTGAACAAGTTAATCTTATTGTTATCCTTTTTGGCTTTTTGTATAGATTGGCAGCATTAAGATTATAATTCAGCTTGTTTGGCATATGTTGCTTTTACTAGACAGCATTTTGTAAAAGATGGTTTTAGACGTGCGATAGTTCTTTGTAAGCCTCCTTTAGTTGTAAGAGTTTAGCTCTTTGATGCCTCTTATAAGCATCACGTTTTGTAATTTCGTTTTGTAATTTTGTTTTCTGGGCTTTATATGAAAGTTTAAGTTACAAAAAATGTGCTTCAGTTTGTGAGACTGTATTACTATTGTCTTTGCAAATTCGTAGTTGTAATGGATGATGTGTCTGAATTAGTGATTTATGTACATTACTATGGGACTCTGTAAACTCTAAGAAATCTGTTTCTCTGTCTTGAGTTATATAAACTTCATCCCTAAAATGTTTCCGAGTCGTATAATGTGTTATTGGTTGACCTATTTGTATTCATTGTTAATTTTTTTCTGTTGTATGCAGATATGGTTATCCCTCCACCAGTCAAGGCAAACTTACTTACGAATTTTCTCAAACCGTATGTTCTAAAGATGCACTTCACGAACAAATACGTAACTGCTCAAGTAATTCACGTCCCAACAGCAACTGTAGCCTCTTTTGCAAGCACCCAAGACAAGGCTCTAAGGTTGAGCATCCAAAAAACAAAAGAAATCACACGAGACGTGGCTGCTGCTGCTAAAATCGGCAAGATACTTGGAGAGCGCCTGCTTCAAAAGGATATCCCTGCTGTTTCTGTTTTCTTGAAGACGCAACAGAGGTATCATGGGAAGGTGAAAGCAGTTATTGACTCGGTTAGGGAAGCCGGTGTCTAGCTGATTTAACTTGGGGTTTGGAATGAGCTCTGATTTCAACTTGATCTTCCATGAGACTTGGCTGAAAAATTGTTCTAAGCAAAATGGTCTGGAGGGCTTTGTGGTCATGAATTTACTGCAAATGAGTCTTACAGTTTTTGGCTGGGTAATTGCAAAAACAAAGTTTATCACTGATCATCGATAACTCTTCATGATTGGAATTCTGGATGGCGGTTGTATTTGGAGTCTGATGTTCTTCATGCAAAGCAGCATAGATAGTTGGGAGATGGTTGTTTGTCCTGTGTATTAAATAAGTAACCACTAGAATAATCATACAAAATCGACTGGGTGCTATGTTATGTAAAGTTATTAATAATTTTTTTTGAGGGCGGGCCTTAAAGCAATATCTTGTGATCTTAAGGTTAGGAGGTCGAGTCGTGGAAAAAGATTCTTACACAAAAAAGAGTGTACTGTGAAACTGCGTACATCAGATCGCGAATCGATCTGGTTCTCTCCAGACCCTGCGTAAATATAGTGTCCTGCTCCCGAGCCCTAGCATCGGGAACAATACACATGTCATATCTCGCTAAAGAGAATACAAGACGTCGAATCAACTTCTTAAATGTCGAGAATGACGTATAAATTTTTCTGTGGAAACGTAAAATTTGTAACTTAAATTGAACTCAAATAAATATCGTTACATTGCTGAATAAAAATTCTGATAATAAAAATAATAAAGAAGTCTGTGAAAATCCCCAAAATATAAATAAGAACAATCAACTACAGAGTCCCCTCATATCCTAGCTGCATCTATCAACTAGCACACTCAGCTATGTCCGTCTCATCCTCAACAAAGATGTGCCCATAGTCCTTATCCGGTTCAAGTGGGAAGTAGGGGTGAGTGACAAAAATCACCTAGTAGATGTCCGCCTCAAACCAATACAAAACGTGCATACCGAAATGATATAACCACATAGCACATAAATAAGATATAACATAAGCATAAAATATATTTTCCTGGAATTTTAAACTAATTTTAATTAATTATTTATTATTTCTTTATTTCAGAAATTAATTTCCAGAATTTTTTTAATTAAATTCGGCTTGGGCCGGCCTGGTGCCATGGTCTGATCCGCTGGCCATCCGGCCCGGTCCGGCAGCCTGGCCGGGCCAATGCCTCTTTTTTCTTTTTTTTAGTTTTGGCCCGGCCCATTTAATGGCCAGACCAGTCTTCATCGAACCGGGTCAGCTCGTCCACCAACTTGGATTTTCTATTATTTTCTAAATTCTATTTCCTTTTAACCTCAATAAAATCTTCGTTTTAACTTCGATTGACCTCAAACCAGTTCTATTAGACTCGTTATAACAAGACACATCTTTTGGAAGTGGACACATCAGCACGTGTCCAGACGTGCAGTCAGGGACCGCGCGTGGGTTCCACGTGCCACCCTCTGTAACGCGTCCGTCAGACCCATTTTTTTGACTTCCAATCCAATCCCAACCTATTCTGGACTAGATGAACCTATTCTAAAGTCAAAACACAAATTTTAAATGACTCATAGTATGAAAGTTCCCATCTTTTCAGTTCTTTTAAGGTTATTTTTAATCCGATTCAACCCTGCCATTAAATTATAAACATACATGCCCATAACAGTTCATAAACAAGCCATAAACAATACAACTCATGCTTTTCCATATAAAACATATGCAAAATTAACATCTTAAACAAATAAAAACGACGAATCACATTAATATACCATCAAAGCATGCATGAATCATATTCGTTTGAGGGGGAAGAGACACCTACCTTTTTGGTAAATTTCCTACGCGATTCTTTTCTTCTTAATCTCGGTTGATGGAACAAGGTGTTGAAACTTTTTTTTCTTTTTCCTAATATATGTGGCCGCTCGAGGCTTGGCGGGGGGTTGTTTGTTTATTATTAATATTTTTCATTTTGTGGGCAAGGGGCAGCATAAGGAAAAAGGGATGGGTTTTTTTTGTGTGTGGTGTGTTATGTATTTATAGAATAAGGTAGGTATATGATAGATATTAGGTTTTGCTATTTGTTTAAGGTTTAGTTTTTCTAATACATCTCTAATTCTAATTGTTCAACTTTATCTCTATCTTTTATGAATAGCTAATTATCAATTATCATATATATAATTTTTAAAAAAAAGGCTGTAACAGTAAAGGATTTTAGATTAAAAAAAGATTTTGCAGGCAATAACGTTAGAAAAATAAGATTTTTTGGGATTTGGGAGTGTGAAATATACCCCTGTGATAATTTAGTTAGAAAGTTTTTTCAGTTTAATTTAAATACATAGATAATGTAAAGATCGAAAAATAAAATGCGAAAAAGTGTATGGAAGATGTGAATATCGAAAAATAAAACACAAGAAGTGTATGGATCGATTCGTCAAAATAAGAGGACATAATACTATAACTATTCTTTATTTTTATTGAATTCTAATGTTTATAAAGTATTGTTTTGAGAAAATGTACTTCAACTTTAACCTCTGTGACCGTCTCTGATTTCTTAAACATATATGGTAAGACATTATACAACGTATAATAAGATCTTTGTTCTGTATATAACTCCTGTTACTGTTAAACAATAAATATTAAATAACATAATCATGAACAATCAAATGGATTAAAAATGGATTGCGAATCTTAATGTGTGTGTGTATATATATGTATTTTTTGCAAATGAATCATATGTGTAATTGAAATTTGACCTTTTTTTCTTTGGAAGGATCTAAAATAGTTTCTGCCAATATAGTGATTGTCTCATGAGCTGACATACTTGATCTCATTTCGTTCAAGGTTTGGTCTATTTTTCTAGGTAACATGTATAATTATAAGAAAGAATATTGAACAAAAAATCATTTCCCATCTATATCTTCTTCTCGAGAAATGTCGCTTCTTCTCTGATGCTAATCGTCCTCGATGCAGTTATGGCAACATTGAAGATATAGAATATAAGTAACCTTATGGTTGCCATGAATTCACTGCTTTATTTATTTTTAATTTGATGACTAAATGATAAATAAACAAGCACAGCTAACATAACTAAGCAGTATGATGATTTGATTAATTAGTGATCATACATAAATAAATAATAAAAAATTTGTTGTATTAATTATATTTTATGATTTAAATAAAAGGGCCTATATGCGCACATATCCATTTAAAACAAAATTATTAAGCCTCACTTTGGTTTTTCTGTAGCGTTTCTTATTAGTATAAATGACATGACATAATGCTTATCCGTGAAATTATCATTAGAAAAATTCAACAATAGTTATATTCAGTAATACCACAATGAATGTAAAAACTATCGTTAAAACATTTGAAAAATTCAACAAATAAATTAAAAGCATATGTATGTTTTTTTTTTCTTCTGTTCTTTACATTTCTCCAATGAAATTAAGGACACACTTTTTATTAACTTTAAAATATGATTGAATAAAGCAAATTGATTCACTAAATTGGCTGCGCTTCTTATATTGTAAAATAGCAGTTGGTCGATGCAGCTTAACGTAATTTTTATTATGGGTTATCGGAAAACAACCTCTATCTGTTCCTAACACATAGGTTATGGTTGCGTACATCTGATTTCATTATTTTATCATACTCTCTAGTGCAATGTAAGTAATGTTTTTGTTTTATGTTTTTTCCCCTCTGCCTCTGTGATACACAATTTCAAATCCCTCAATGGGACACTACCACTCGTCTCCATTTTAGAAAGTCCAAAAAACAACTTAAAATTGTATAATAATAAAAAGAAAAAGTTCCTTTTACACTCTCTGAAAAAGAAAGGGATCGAGTGGGAGAGCTGAACGCCTAAATTTATATGTTCTTGAAACCTAAAATCCCTTTGCTGAAAACCTCGACAAGTAAGTTCTGTTGCCCAATTATCATTCTTACTTTCAGTTTAATTTTCTTTTTAGCGATTATTAGAAATTCTATCCGTTCTCCGTTTAGCAGCTTTATCAGGTATATGCATTTCGTTTCAAAGGTGTCAAGATTTCATTTTTATTGCTTCCCCATCATTTTTTCTTACAAATATTTGTGATTTGTGCTTTTCCGCTTTCAGTCTGTAACTCAACGGCCGTGCAAATTCGGGTTCAGGATTTAGAATTGTAGTGGCATCCATATTTCGTTGAAAGAGAAAAATGGGAACTTGATGTGTGGGATCTTAGGATTTTATGAAAAAGGGGCTTTTTTATTAATTAATCCTAAGAGTGCACAGCCGTATATTGATGTTAGCATAGCTGGAAAGGTATTTGGAATAATGTAGAAAGAACCTAAAATCCTACACAGTTTCAGAATTTGGTATTGCTCTTTTTGTACTTGTAACATGGTGGAATGGAAATTTGATCGGCTGGAAGTTGTAACAGAGACTTGGAAACTGCTTTTATAACTTGGTATATTTATGTGTGAGAAAACAATATTTAGTTTTCTAACTCGTTTTAGATTGTTAAAAATCTGATGGGAATTGGTAATGCTAGGTCATGGATCAACACATATAGAACTGAAGAGCTTAATGAAACAATATATGTAGAAGTAGGAGTTTGAGGTTCACAAAACATGGCCCCAGCTAGTTTGGAGGAGTCTATATTAGGGTTGCTTATAAAAGGAATTGATTTATACCTTCTCCGGCTGTTTATCCTGTTGCATGCTGTTATTTTTTTTTGGTGGGGTTTTTTTTTGGTTGGGGGGGGGAGGGATGCTGACAAGTTTGTTTTATATTGGCATATACTAATTTACATGAGTACCTTGTCAACTTTGAGTTGATGATGACATGATGATTGATGAGTTCCCAAAGGAATATCATTAACATCGCTGCACTATTTTGTAGTACATAGTCTGATTCTTTGCTTGATAGAGTATGATACTGCTGCGTGTGTCTTGCCTAACGGCTCTTATATGTGGAATATGCTTTTGTTATTGTTCCCTTTATCACATCAAGGAGACTTGCTTAAGTAGAGATACTTAAATATATGAGGCTTGCAGTGAAAATGTAGACAGGGTACTTTTAAAATTAAGTTCGTCGGGTACTGAAACATTCACCCAAATGAAATGGAATCCAGAATCATTTCGATTCACTATATACTGTAAAATTAGTAGTACATTGATCATAGGAACCTACACTGGTATAATCAATGAGCGAAGTCATAACAATGCTAAAATAAAAAGGAAACTCTGCAATTCTTAGACGCATTTGATTTGTAAACATGCTAAGCCCTGCTACTTGGTAGGCTCTTGGGAGGTGACTATTTAATGACATTTTGATCTTCTTTTGACCTCAAAGTTTTCAGTTTGGATCCTAGTCTGACGGAAAAAAAATGGAACACACAGATTTGGAAAGCTTAGCGAAATAGTTTATGTAAAAGTAGGATGTCGAGCCCTGGTTTATAGTTAGTGTAATTCTCTCTTGGTCAATGTTTTTTATAATAATAATAATAATATATCATGAAACTTAAATTGTATTGAACATGATAAGTTATTCTATGTGGAGTTAGACTCTCTGTATGACTAAGAGTTGAAATGATTCTGTACAAGTGCTCTATTCAACTTATGTCATGGTAACACATCATTGGTACGCACTTTGTATTGATTGGACATGCATTATTTCAAAACAATTTTTGCACAGAACTGTTATCATCTATGGACTTATCAATTATCATTCATTCAAGTTAGAATTTATCTGTAACTGCTCACCTGATTGTTGTTGGAAGTTTGGACATTAGGATATTGGTAAGTTACTGTTGAAAGCATCTTGTCTTCCTCAGAGGTTGCTATAAAATAATCCCGACTCCTAAGGTGGTTGCTAAATGAAATTATGTGAGAATCTATTTTTAACAATGTTTGCATATAAATTGTGACCATTTGCTTGTGAAAAATCTTACTCTTGATGTGTATTTGATAAACCAAAAATAAACATTTGTTAGTCAACAACAGTCAACGTCAAGTTTTATGCATAAGGTGCTTAACTCCCGCAGTTCGGCACAAATGCACTGTTGCTCGGCCATATTACACTTCGGCCATATTGCATTTCGGCCTCGGCACTTCACTTTGTTATCAGATAATATGCTAACGTTTTCACCTCGACATCAAGTTTCAGCTTCGGCTGAACTCCACCTTGCACTTCGGCTGGGAAGTCAAGGTCCCATCAAAAGTGCCTAGAACGCAGAGTCTGCTCGGCACATGATCATCCACTTATATTATTGATGGTCGAGCTCCAGCCTCGGCCTCTGCCTCATCAATTTTGTTTAGATGATGTTTCTCAATTGCCGTCACAGACCCGCCAAGGCAACTCACCAGAATACTTTCCAGCTGTCAAGCATCGACTGGCTCAGTACAAATTCATCATAACAAGCTGACCTATACATCCTAGTGTCAGCTACTGACACAGCTACGGTCTCAGGCTTTAGTCCCATCACACCGCGACTATGTAGAGGACTAGACCTCCATCTCAGACACGTCGCCACCCCATCATCTGGCAGGAAGTCAGACTTCCACAATCTCGAGTATAAATACTCCCCTATCCAGACGGGGAAAGGGGGCCGAACCTTTGGAACAACTTCTGGAGCATTCTCGTACGAACTCCATCTCGGCCTATACATTAAACAGCCAAATATTCAGAAAGATCTGATTACAAGTTTCATCTAAACCTTATTCCAGCATATATTCAAAACACTCATAACTGACTTAAGCGTCGAAGGGTTTTTCCGGGGCAGCGCCCTGGGACCTCTAACCTTTCTCTTCCTTCTCAGGTTCCAGTGACGGATTTAGACGGAAGATTAACGGCATACAACTCGGGTCATCTCTGATCCACCCGGTGAGCGATTCTGGTCTCATCATTTGGCGCTAGAAGGAGGGCCCTTTGCCTTCATATTCCTTAAAACAGCTTTGCAAGGCTCTCTTGATAGTGATCCTACCCGTCTATCGTGGGAAAAATGGATAAAAAAGATGGAAGAGGGTCCAAGCAACCTATGACATCCAAGAGATGTCAAAGATCTTCTCAACACAACCGGAACAGTGTTCCCCAAGACCAGGAGAATCTTCAAATCCTGCTGCCTTCACATATGAGGAGCACACGCGGGCCATACGTTACGTGGCTCAAAATCCAAATGTATTCCAAGCTGTAGTGAAAGAGATGAAGAAAAAAGCTTCCGCAGCGGGACCCAGCGGGTTCCATCCCAGCAACTCTCTTCCACAAGAAGAATTCCTTGAGTACTCTCTAACTCGGCCTGATTATCATCCCAGGCGTCAGGCCGAATTCATGTCTGAGGCTAGACGTTCAGGACAAAGGTCTAATCATCAGCACTCAAAATGCACACAAAAGGCGTTACTGCCATTCAAACATGGCAGAAAAGTTGACAATAAAGGCAGAGCACCAGCACAGGAAAGACGCTCTGTCAATATTCGGTTAGGGGGCCAAGGAAAGGAGAGGAACTCCTTGCTAGCCTCAAAGGTTCATGTTCTCTCCTACATGAGGAAGAAAGGCCTGGCAAGAGAGCCTCAACCCCTCACAGGGCCACTCCACAAGAGGAACCATCAACTATACTGCCTATATCATCATGATATTGGGCATGATACAGAAGACTGTAAGCAACTCGGCCAGGAGATCGGGCGTCTGATCGAGCTCGGCCTTCTGCAGCAGTTCTACAATCCGAGGTCAAGGCTGCACAACAGGCTCAATTTTGGCAGGCTTCCTCCGGATGGAAGTTGCCGACTTGAGCAGCAGGATAGGTCGCCAGTAGATGAGGATTCAGATTCATATGAGCAAAGATTGCGAGTCTCCGAAAGCATACGGCTGACCTAAAAGCATAGGCCCGCGAAAGCATTACGATTCATCTTTCCAACATGTACCTAAAATCTTCATGTACGTAAATGTGCTTTAAATACATTGATTTTCATTGTTTATTACAAATTTGCTATTTGCAAAAGAGTTGTCCAAATATTAAGCAGGACTTTTCTCGACAAATGGGATTAGAAGTCCCCATCATATCTTATTCAAGTTTCTCATCCGGCTCAGCCCTGCACCTCCTTCTAATATGCAGCAAAATTGACTGCAAGACCTATTAATGGGGGCAGAGGTATTCCCCAGCTCGGCCTTATATTATCTAAGGGCCTATCTTTAATCAAATCTCTGGTCCAGCTCAGCTCGGCCTTATGATATCAGAAGATCAGTATATATTCTTGACCAGCCCAGCCCGGCTAATTCATCGACCAGGCTTTGATAAAATGTCCTCCCATGTTGGGGGTTCAACTATATGTTCTCTGCCTAATGGTTTTAAGGGAACTCCGAATGTGACAGGATTCACATCTCGGCAAAAACGTGACAGGTTTCACGTACAAATGCGACAGGTTTCGCAAAATGACCCAGGAGGTCATCTCTGTTCTCTGCCTAATGGTTTTAAGGGAACTCCGAATGTGACAGGTTTCACATCTCAGCAAAAACGTGACATGTTTCACGTACAAATGCGACAGGTTTCAGAAAATGGCCCAGGAGGTCATCTCTGTTCTCTGCCTAATGGTTTTAAGGGAACTCCGAATGTGACAGGTTTCACATCTCGGCAAAAACGTGACAGGTTTCACGTACAAATGGCACAGGTTTCACAAAATGGCCCAGGAGGTCATCTCTGTTCTCTGTCTAATGGTTTTAAGGGAACTCTGAATTCACATCTTGGCAAAAACGTGACAGGTTTCACGTACATATGCGATAGGTTTCACAACGTGGCCCAAGAGGTCATCTCTGTTCTCTGCCTAATGGTTTAAAGGGAACTCCGAATGTGACAGATTTTGCACTTTTGAGAAAATGACCCAAGATGTCACATTAGCTCAAGTGGCCTAAATGGTCTCCTCAGCTCAAAGACTTACGAAGTCAGCTCAAATACTTGGAAGAATCCAAGAAGTATTCAGCAGACCAGATCTTGGAGTCCAGATCTGCAGTGTGCATATGAGGGGAAAAACTTGGGCTTATAACTTATACGCATCCTAATTGATTATAAGGAACTAGTGTTTTTTTCACTTACCAGGCATATCCAGAAAAAAAATACTTAAAAGCTGTAAGCCATAAGTATGCCAAACAATCTGTTGTAAACATGTAACATAGTCTGATCTTTACCCCTCCTTCGTTCGGTTGTTTAACATTTAATATTTTGTAATTACTGCATTATAATTTGGTAGCATGGTCCGGCTTAGACTCCAAAAGAAAGAAAAGTTTGTAAAGCTTTTAAGTTTATAGAATATTGAATCCATTTGTTAGTCTATTTGTTGTATAGCAGATTATATTATCATGGCAAGCAATGAAGTGCAAAGTGTTTATAGAGTTGAGCGGGAAATTGACAACGCTGATGTGATGTCAGAAGAAGAAGTAAACAGGCTTCAAAGGGTGGGTCAGGGTGAAGCTGCTGATGCTGAGAGTCATGTGGGATTTCAAAGGAAGAAGAAAAAGAAAACGTCTATAGTTTGGGAGCATATGTCAGAGGTAGTGATTAATGGTGTCACTATGGTTCAATGCATGCATTGCATGAAAACAATGACGAAGCATCAGGACGGGACTACTACACAATATACTCGACATTTGAATAGGTTTCATAAAAGTAAGGATGTGGGTGGTGGATCTAGCGGTGGAACACAACAGATTTTGCAATTTGGAGATAGTGGGAAGAAAGAGGAGGGTAGTATTACAAATTTCAAGTATGATCATGCTAAGGTAAGCGAGACTATAGCTCGTGCAATCCTTATACATAAGTATCCTTTCAACATTGTCGAGCATGTGGGGTTCAACGATATTATGAAGGTTACATGTCCTTGGTTTGTAAAGATTAGTAGGAGCTCAGCGAGAGAAGACTGTTTCGCAGTTTACAATATGGAGAAGAGTAAGATGGCTGATGAATTAAAGAAAATTGGTAGGGTTGGCATAACCACCGACTTGTGGAAATCATGCCAGAAGACACAGTACATGGTGGTGACGGCACATTTTATTGATCCCGATTGGAAGTTGCGAAAAAGAGTGTTGAACTTTTGCAATGTGTCACTACCACATACTGGAGAGTTAATTGCTGAAGCTTTGACCAAGTGTTTAAGTGATTGGAATCTTAATGATAAGATTTCTAGCATTACGGTGGATAATGCTTCTTACAATGACAAATGCATAAGAAATTTGAAAGAACATTTCATGCAGCGGAAAGCCCTTCCAATTGGTGGTAGACTGTTCCATGTGCGTTGCTGTGTGCGCATAATCAATTTATTGGTCCAAGATGGATTGAAGGAGATCGTGGACATAATTGACACCGTTAGAGATGCGGTGAAATACTTGAATGCGTCAGAGTCCCGTCTTCGAGGTTTTGGTACCATTGCGAAGTAATACAATGGTTATAATAAGAAACTTATTTTGGATTGTCCAACACGATGGAACAGCACTTACATGATGTTGGCCGCTGCTTTATCGGTGAAGCATGCCTTTACGAGATATGGTGATGTGGATAAAAGATTTGAGAAGTTTGCACCATCCATGGTTGGTTGGGATAAAGTTGCGGTCAAATATCCTGCTTCGAATATGTTTCTCGTAGAATTGGCTAGGATAAAAATGTTGTTAGATGAGAAGAAGAATGATTTCAATAAGGATATGAATGCAATGGCTAAAGTGATGTTAGAGAAGTTTGATAAGTACTGGGGGAGTGTAATGTGTTGCTTTCTTTGGGTGCTCTTCTTGATCCTAGGTTGAAGAAGGAGATTGTGACACATTGTTTTAAAATTATTTTTGGCCCATATGCATATCAAAACAATGTAGATGACATGATAGCGCTTTTGAAGGTCTTGTTTGATTAGTACAGAGTTACCCATACAAGTACAAGTGGAGGACCAACACATTCGTCGTCACAGGTTACTTTCAATGTTGCTTCATCCAGCAAGGGTAAATCTAGCCTGAGGTGGGAAGGACTGGAGGGACATCGGTTACATAAGTGACGATGACACACCTGGTACTCTTTCAGAGGTGGATATATATCTGAATGAAAAGAAATTAAAAGCCGCATCAGACTTGGATGTGTTGTGGTGGAAACTAAACAGTGGGCGCTTTAGTATTCTTTCAAGAGTTGCTCGTGATCTTCTGTCCATTCCGATTAGTACTGTTGCCTCTGAGTCTACCTTCAGTGCCGGTGGACGCGTCATAGATGATTACCGATCCAGTCTATCAGTGGGAACTGTGGAGATGCTCTTGTGTGCAGGCGATTAGGTACGACAATCGAAGAATGCAATGAAGGTAAATTATACTATTCTTTGTAACTTTACTATATTAGTTTACTTATTATTTTATAATACTTGTAATTGTTCTTTATTTCTGTAGGTGGAAACGGATGATCAGAATGCATGGGAGGAGATTATATTACCAGATTGATTGTAAGCACTTTGTCTGATTGCTTGTGTGCTTTATTATTATTTTTAGTTGTTTCTAGTCATATGATGTTTCAGTTTGCTTTCTTTCTTCACAATAGCTTTGGTGTTCTGTTCTTCTTGTTTTTCCTTTTCCAGCTAAATATGGTAAAATATCTTTTCATTTTTTTTCTCCCTAGGTTAACACAATTTAATGCAGTTTTGTGTCACACCAAATGTGTTAAACGTCCATATGATTGAGGTGTTATTCATATTTCATGTATTAGGTTGGCTTGGCCTTTGTATTCTCTGATTGTATTAAGTCCATTCTTTCTCCTAAATAACAGTTTTGGTTTATTATGGTCCTTGTTTCCTCCTAATCTTTTTGCTGAAGGCCTGCAGTTGCTTTCTGGTGCAACTGCAACTCCTAAAAACCCTGGAGTGAGTTGGCATGGAAGGAACAAGTGCGCCCCAAACGATACAGAATGTGTCATAACCGTACTCTTATTTCTGCAGTTTGCTCTCGTCCCATGCAGTCTTATTTTGTTTTGGTCTTAAACTGGTGCAGAATGGACAAAATGATGCGTGGTCAGAGAGGGTGGAGAGAATTGGCAGTATTGGGGGACAAAATAAACAAATTTACTGGTATGATAGAAGGTTTGATATGGTCTCCAAGGAATGGTGATTCCAGTGCCCAGGCTGATGATTGGCCATTTGAGGAGGTAGCTAATGAAGAAAGCTGGAATTGTTTCTTTGAGGATTGATGATTGCATTTATATTTTCTTGTAGCTTTTCTTTTCTTTTGTGTGCTTAAATTTTCTCCCGAAGGAAAAAAAAAAACTACAAAAGCGCACAGTAATTTCAGCTTCGATCATCTGGGGAAAAAGTCATCATATCCATTCTTGTAGTGTTTCAAACTTCAAAGTTTCAAGTATAACTGGTGCTCCTGCTGGCTGCTGGTAAGGAAGAGAGACATTATCTCTTCTAAAGTGGGCGACTTATTTTCTTTTTAGTTGATTCTAGTCGAACTTTATTTGTTTCAATTGTTTAGCATGTTTATCCAACCAGATGCGGTGATGTTGCACACTCTCCGGTTTAGCAGAATGGTTGTTACTGTTTTCATGATAATTACATAATTTTTATCGTGTTCGCAAAAGGGCTCGTTCGATACCTTAGTGACCCGAGCCTGAACAGTTAAATCTTGTTCGTTGCACATGCCGAGCCTGTTCAGCTCGTTCAGTAACACTGGCGAGCCGAGTTCGAACCGGTCTGAACTCGGTTCGTTTGGTTTCCCTAATTGAATCATAGGAGTGTAGAGCTGTATATTGGTGTAAGCTTAATTGGAAAGACATCCGGTGTAATGTAGAAAGAACCTTGTAGATTCCTCTGTATTCCTATACAATTTCAGAATTAGTCTTGCTCTTCTATGTTATTATAGCTTGGTGGGAATGGAATTGGGTGGTTCAAAGTTGCAGCATAGACTCCACAATTATAACTTGTTATATTCACGTGTTGTAAACAAGATAGTCTTGTAACTTGTTTTAGATGATCAAAAGGTGATTGAAAACGATGATTCTAGATCGTTGATCAGTACATTTATATCTGAATATAAAGAATAATTGAGAAAGAATATGAAACACAAACAATTCTTCTATTCAACTTCAGAAGTGCTCAGTCAAGTCTTCAGTACATCACAGTTTATCTATATATACACTATTCAACCTAACGGCTAGAAAAGAAGAGTAGTACAACTAAAGTGCCCTTCGGCTATAAGGAATAAAGCATTACAATAAACAATTACCATATAAAACTAATATTTCAACACTCTCCCTCAAGCTTGGTGTATACATTAATACAACCAAGCTTGCTAATAAGATTATGAAAGATCTTAATAGTAACTGGCTTAGTCCAAATATCTGCAATCTGTAATGAAGATGCAATATGTTGAATCTTTATGATGTGATTTTCAATCTTCTCCCGAATAAAATGTCTGTCAATCTCAATGTGTTTGGATTTGTCATGCTTTATTGGATTCTCAATCATGTGAATAGCTGAGATATTATCACAGTATATTTGAATTGGGTTTTCCAAAAATAATTCCAAGTCTCTTATAACTCTATTAATCCAGAGCCCTTCGCATAATCCCAATGCTAAGGCCAGCAGTTCAGCTTCTGCACTACTTCGAGAGACCACAGGTTGTTTTTTACTTCGCCATGTAATAAGATTTCCCCATAAGAAAGCACTATAGCCAGTAGTAGACTGTAGGTCTGGTGAAGAGCCCAATCCGTATAAGTAAAAATGGTTAGCACCCTTTCTTCTGTTTTCCTGAAATAAAGACCTTGTCCAGGTGCGTTTTTCAGGTACCTAAGTATTCTCATTGCTGCTTTACGATGATAAACAAGTAGGATTATGCATAAATTGACTAACATAACTAACAACATAACAAATATCTGGCCTAGTGTGTGATAGGTAAATTAATTTTCCAACCAATTTTTGATAACTTACCTTGTCCGTTGCCTCCTCTATAGTACCAGCAGTGTGTGATTTTGAACATGCATCAACAGGAGTAATTGCAGGTTTAGATCCAAGCATTCTTGTTTCAGTGAGTAAATCTAACACATATTTTCTTTGAGATATACTAATACCTTCATTAGTTCTACCAACCTCCATACCCAGAAAATACCTTAGAGTCCCCAGATCTTTTACTTCAAAAAACGAAGCTAACATTGTCTTAACATCATTAATACCATAGTCATCATTACCCGTTAAAATTATATCATCCACATAGACAATTAAAACAGTAAATCTGCTTGTACCTAATCCTTTTATAAAAAGAGTATGATCACCCTGAGTTTGAACAAAACCATGCTGTACAATTACACTAGTAAATTTCCTAAACCATTCTCTAGGAGACTGCTTAAGTCCATATAATGATTTCTTTAATTTGCATACCTTATTGCAGTTGGTGGAATTGACAAATCCAGGAGGAATGTCCATGAATACTTATTCATGAAGATCACCATTCAAGAATGCATTCTTTATATCTAGTTGAATCATTTTCCAATCTAAATTTACACCAATAGTGAAGATAATTCTAAATCATGATATGCGTATGCTATTCCTTGTGGAGCATAGACTCTTTGAACAACTATAAGTTGCTCTGCAATTAGTGCTCTAGTACCATGTTGAAACTTGGGCTTACATGAGGTGAGGCCCATATCCGCTCAAAACCTTAAGGCAATGGGTAGTGGTACCTCATCCTCATGCATTTTTTCTTAAATTAGCCAATGTAGGATTCTCAACACATCAAATGGATGGTTTTGAACCCCGGCTGTGATGTTTCGATTTCAAGAATTATACTTGTTTGTAATCAAGAATGATACTTACTATTCTTTGCAAGGAACTAATGTCTTGTTCAAAGTCTGTAGCATGTGAAAATAAATGCTCCAAGGAATGAGTTCTTTAAGAAATCAAAATCTAATAAAATTTTATTTAAAACGTGTTATTACAACTACCCTTTAAAACATTTTGTTTACTCTGCTACATTGTAGGTACGATATGAAATTTAGTTGTAATATCTAAGGTGCTATATGAAATTTAGTTATTAATGTATTTGTAGATGAAAATATTTCTGGTACAATTCAAAAGTAAAACGTAGGAACATTAAACAGAATGTCAGCTTCTAAGACAATTAGCAGAATTATATAACATGTATCAAACATTTTGCCATATCTTTCCGTAGCCTTTTATTTCATATATTACCATCTGCTAAAACAACTAAGGGAACTACATAACTTGTATTAGTTTGATAAAAACTCAATGCACAATGAATAATGACACAAATGATTTGAAAATACAATAGCTCATGAAAGATATGCCATACACTTGATCAAAAGGACAAAGAGCTAAACACTAAAATGCCTAGACCATGGCACAAAAAACACACACAGAGTCTTTCACGACGTAGCTCAGTTGGTATTCATGTAATAGATTGTATCTAAAATTGTCGGTTCAAAGCTTGGCAGCCATAGTGTGGGTGTCTGAGACTGCTGTCAGCTCCTTATACCAAAATGGGTTTGGGCTCAGACACCTTTTAGGTACCTGATAGACCATATATTCCAAGGAGATTCCTGAGATTGCGTGTGTCGAGGGACTAAGGTCACGTGCATAGTAGCGGCAGTGCCAAGTAGATAGCTTGTTGAAGAATATGTCAAGTTTGTTATTAATTTCCTTAGAACAGGGTTGTTATCCAATTTAGTAAATAAAGCAGTTGTGTATTGACTGTACTATCCTATTCCTTGTGGACGTGTCCCGGGAAATAGGAGAAGTAGTTATTCCTTTCTGTTTTTAAGGTCTTTCCATGGCAATAAGAGAGCAGACTATTTTTTTCTACCAAACTTTTGTGGTTGTTCTTGCCCTAAATAGAACTACTTGCTACTCTAACAAAATTACAGCTTTGATTGGGACCTATCATTGGTATCAGAACGAGGTTTCATGGCGACCAACAAAAAACGGATAGAGAAACTGGAGGTGGGTCTTGGAGGACTCCAAGACAACTTGAGCCGGATGGAGTTGGGTATGGTTGACAAACTTCATCGCATGAAGGACACCCTACAAAAACTTTCTGAATCATTGCTATCCGTCAACGAAGCCTCAACCAGTAACTTCAACGATCGCAACAGAGGCGTCCATAATTTCCGTGAGGTACCTCATGAACAAGATGAAGGAGAAAGCCCCCCGTTCTCGTCGAAGACCGCCAAGCTAGAATTTCCTCGATATTCTAGCAATGAACCCTCCGAATGGTTTACCCGAGTAGAGCAGTTCTTTGAGTACCAAGGCACTCCGGAGAATCAGAAAGTGGCACTTGCTTTGTACCATCTGGAAGGTGAACCCAATCAATGATGGTAGTGGTTGAGAAAGGCGTATAATGAGGAATAAAGGGTGGTCTCATGGACAACCATGAAGAGTTATGGGCCAGATTTGGGCCAGATTTGGGCCTACAGAACGTGAGGATTTTGACGAGGCCTTGTCTCGAGTGAAGCAGGTAGGGTCCCGACACGACTACCAAAGGGAATTCGAGAGGCTGGGCAATCGAGTACAAGGATGGACACAAAAGGCTCTAGTGTGTACATTCGTCTGTGGCCTCAAACTTGAAATCGCAGATGGTATTCGTATGTTTAAGCCCAAAACTTTGAAGGAAGTAAGCAGTTTGGCCCGAATGAGAGATGAACAACTTAGTCGTTAGAAAATAATAGTACGCCTTCCCCCCGGGTGATCTCTGAGCCCCCTACGTTGGAAGCACCTAAGGCTACACCATATACGAAGCGGCTGACCTGGAAGGAAATGCAAAGAAGAAGGGCACAGAGCCTCTGTTTTAATTGTAACGAGAAATTTACTCCTGGGCACAAATGTCGCAGACCGCAACTACTTATATTGGAGAGTGCCATTGAAACCGTCGACGTTGGGAAGGCGGAAGACCAAGACAAATTTCAACCCGAGATGTCACTACACGCACTCTCTGGATGGTCACCGCACCAAGCAACGCGGGTGATGGCAAAGATTGGACAACATGAAGCAGTGGTGTTAATTGATAGTGGGTATATCCACAATTTCATTAGCAACAAGACCGCGGAATTGTTGCAGCTACCAGTGGTTCCTACTAATCCATTCAATGTGAAGGTAGCAAATGGAACTCCATTAAGGTGTCAAAGAAGATACGAGAATGTTCAAGTATTGCTTTAAGGGACTCCTTTCTGTCTTACCCTTTATGCCATACCCTTGAGTGGGATGGACATGGTGCTTGGGGTCCATTGGTTGGAGCAGCTAGGGACAGTGGTGTGCAATTGGAAGCTGATGACCATGGAGTTTTAGTGGAATAACCACATGCGCAAGTTGAACGGCCTCGGGGCGGGATCAATCCAACCAATGACTATGCAATATCTTTCTAAGGAGATTCGACAAGGAGGCTTGATTTGTGCCTTATGCCTTCAAATAAACGGCGTGTCGAAGTCTCAAGAAATCCATATCGAGATGAAACAACTGTTGGCGACCTTTGACAGACTATTCCAAGAACCAATGCAACTTCCACCTACAAGAGAAATAGACCACCACATTAACTTGAAGGAAGGGACCGAGCCTGTCAACGTGCGACCATACAGGTCTGCCCATTTTCAAAAAAATGAAATTAAGAAACAAGTGCATGACATGCTGAAGTTGGGGCTTATAAGACCAAGCACCAGTCCATTTTCATCCCCTGTCCTCTTGGTCAAAAAGAAAGATGGTACATGGCGCTATTGTGCGGACTATAGAGCTCTTAATGCTGTTACTATCAAGGACAGATTTCCAATCCCGACAATTGATGATATGCTCGATGAGCTTCATGGAGTGTCTTACTTCACCAAACAGGATTTGCAAGCTGCATACCATCAGATGCGGGTACATGCCTCAGATATTTACAAAACAGTGTTTCGTACCCACAATGGTCATTATGAGTACTTAGTTATGCCTTTCGGTTTACGCAATGCTCCCTCCACCTTTCAAGCACTAATGAACTCAATATTTCGGCCTTACCTTCGCAAATTCATGCTAGTGCTCTTTGACGACATATTAATCTATATCCCCACAAGACCATGCACCTCCAGTATGTTCAAAAGACCTGGAGATATTAAAACAGCACCAGTTTTTTTATTAAATTCAGCAAGTGTGCATTTGGACAATAAGAGATTGAGTATTTGGGACACATTGTCACACCACAAAGGGTAAAGGTGGACCAGGGAAAAATTTCGGCCATGGTCAAGTGGCCTAAACCTACAAACATCTCTAAGTTGCATGGGTTTTTAGGTCTCACGGGTTACTATCGACGGTTTGTTCGCAATTATGGACTTATCGCACGACCACTTACCAATCTTCTTAAAAAAGGACAATTTGGATGGTCCAAAGAAGCTGAGCAAGCTTTAAACAATCTCAAGGCGGCAATTATCACCACTTCCACCCTCGCCACACCAAATTTTGATGAGCCCTTCATCATCGAATCTGACGCCTCATGTGAAGAAATAGGTGCAGTTTTATCTCAACAAGGGCGACCCCTTGCTTTTATGAGTCGCCACTTTAGGCACTACCAAGCGCTCTTGGTCCATCTACACCAAGGAAATGCTGGCTATTATTCATGCCGTCCAAACTTGGAGGCATTATTTGTTTGGGAGGATATTCTATATCCATACCGATCAGCGCAACCTTAAATTCTTGTTGGATCAACGCATCGCAACGCCCGAGCAACAAAAGTGGCTGGCTAAGTTACTGGGGTATGACTATGAAATCATATATAAGACGGGCCGAGAAAATACTGTCGCTGATGCGCTATCACGAGTGACAGGAAGTCCAAGCCTTCAGGCTCTATTTGTACTCAATATTCACTGTGGGATGCAATCAGAGCTGAAGCCTATGACCACTCCTACATGAAAAAAAAAATCAGCAACCAAGACCTTGAACAACCTGGGAACCCCTACACATTGCGACATGGCCTGGTACACTACAAGAATAGGGTGCTAATACCTCCACGTTATAACATAGTACAGAATCTCCTAAAAGAATTCCGTGATTCTCCCCTTGGAAACCATTCTGGAGTGCTTCGCACATATAAACGATTAACGCAACAATTTTATTGGCCAGTCGTGCATCGGACAGTGAAGGAATATGTTTCCTCTTGTGACACATGCCAACGAGAGAAAGCAGAAACGTTGACACCCGCTGGACTTTTACAGTCGCTTCCGATTCCATGTCAAGTCTAGGACGATATTACATTGGATTTTATCGACGGTCTGCCCCAATCGAATGGCAAGAATGCGATCCTAGTCGAAGCGGCTCGACTTAGCAAATCGGCTCATATTTTAGCCATGTCACATCCGTACACAGCAAAAATGGCAGTTGAAAAGTTTGTGGAGGGGGTCATTAAACTTCATGGGATGCCTCGGTCTATTATTAGTGATCGTGATCCGGTGTTCATTAGTTGTTTTTGGCAAGAGTTCTTCAAGCTATCGGGCACACAACTGAAGATGAGCTTCGCTTATCATTCGCAAACAGATGGCCACTCCGAAGTGGTCAACCAGTGTATCGAACAATATCGGTTGTGCTTCACTGCTCACCAGCCTTGCAAATGGCATTTCTATCTTCTTTGGGCCAAATTCTGGTATAACACCGCTTAACACTCCTCTACGGGAATGACTCCGTTCCAAGATCTATATGGGCGGCCTACCCCAACCATCAGGGCTTATGTTCTGTACACGAGGTGGACCAATATTTGGCTTCGAAGGATGAAGTACTACGGCAACTTAAGGCCAATCTGCACACCGTGAATAACAGAATGAAACAGCAGGCGGACTTAAAGCGGCGGGACATTGAGTATGTTGTGGGCAAAATGGTGTTTCTGAAACTCCATCCCTATCGCCAACAATCGGTGTTCAAGCGAGCTTACCAGAAACTCGCCAGCAAGTTTTATGGGCCGTACCAAATTGAGGAAAGAATTGGCAAGGTGGCGTACAAGCTCCGACTTCCAGAGGGTTCTCGCGTACATCCCGTCTTCCATGTCTCTCTTCTTAAGAAACATCCAGAGAAAACGTTGCACCTAGCACAGAATTACCCCCTATAGCTGACGACGGAGATTGGGTCGTGGAACCAGAGGCGATTTTGGATACGCGGTGGGTCAAAAAGGGGTTCAAGTTTACTGAAGAAAGTCTAGTCAAGTGGAAGCGCTTGCCGGAAGAGGATGCAACCTGGGAAAATTCTCAAGAGCTAGCTGAGAAATTTGTGAACTTGAACCTTGAGGACAAGGTTCCGAAGAAGGGGGTGATGACAGACCGTATATTCCAAGGAGATTCCTGAGATCGCGTGTGTCGAGGGACTAAGGTCACGTGTGCAGTAGTGGCGGTGCCAAGTAGATAGCTTGCTGAAAAATAGGCAAGTTTGTTATTAATTTCCTTAGAATATGGATGTTATATGATTAGTAAATAAAGCAGTTGTGTATTGACTGTACTATCATATTCCTTGTGGATGTGTCCTGGGAAATAGGAGAAGTAGTTTTTCCTTTCTGTATTTAAGGTCTTTCCATGGCATTAAGAGAGTAGGCTATTTTTTTCTGCCAAAACTTTTGTGGTTGATCTTGCCCTAAATAGAACTAATTGCTACTCTAACAAAATTGCAGCTTTGATCAGGACCTATCAGTATCAAGTCTTAGGCTGACCATGTAAAATTACCAGATATGGGCCGACTATATCTCACCTGTTTTTCGCAGACGACCTACTATTGTTTGGTGATGCTAAAGAAACTCAATGCTTGGTGATGGAAGCGATTCTGACCGATTTATGTCAAATATCGGGACAAACTATCAGTGCGAACAAGTCTCAAATCCTGATATCGAAGAATATTCAAGGAAAATTCCATGCACATGCATTATCTCGGCTGAGGATGTCCACTACCATAGAATTTGGAAGCTACCTTGGCATGCCACTACTTTCGGGTAGAGCAGGTAGGAAAGAGTACAATTACATTCTTGATAAAGTACGTACGAGGCTAAGTGCATGGCAAGTTCGAACCCTCTCATTGGCATCCAAGTATATCTTGGTTCAGAGTGTGCTCTCTTTAATGCCTATTTATGCCATGCAAACTGTGCAGCTCCTTATTTTATTGCTGGATGAAATTGAGAATGCTTCTGTTGGGGTGAAATTACTGGATCACATAAACTGCATTGGTGTACATGGGACTCAATCTATCTACCTAAGGATCAAGGAGGCTTGAATATTAAACGATTGAGAGCCATGAATATAGCAATGATTCTCTAACTTGGTTGAAAAATATTGTCAACACCGGAAGCATTATGGGTACGCGTGTTAACAGATAAATATGGGAATTTATTTCAACGTAGGCGGGGTGGCAATTCATCATTACTATGGAAGCATATTATAAGTACAGTTCCTATTCTTGAAGAATGCTTGGAACCTGCTGCTGCTTCAGGGGACTTAAGCGGCCCTTTCAAATGAAAATGGACAGCTTCAGGCAAATTTACTGTAGTCAATGCCTATGAGTATATAATTTCGCACACATCAACTGTATCCAACCGGGTTTTGAGGTACATATGGATAATGAAATGACATGAACGGCTTAACGTGTTTCTGTGGCAAATCAGCAGGGGCTTATTGCCAACAGCAGTCTTCCTGTTCCAGCGGTATATGCATGAAAACGGACTGTGTGGGGTTTGTCGACAATGTCAAGAGCACACCATGCATGCTTTAAGAGATTGTTTCTGCGCGAATGGCATTTGGCAACGTCTTCTTCACCCAGCTGCGTGGAACTCTTTTCATCAACCAAATACGATCGACGCATGGGTACAAGAAAATCTGAAGAACTCGTGGCAGTCATCCGGATATAACGGCAAATGACGGTACAATTATCGTACAGCGATATATAGCATATGGTTTTGGCGCAATCAACTCGTACATAGAAATATTACACACCTCCCACCTCCTATAGCTGCTTCGAATGAAATCACACGACGCGCGCGGAATATAGAATATGTATCTGTTAGTTCCCAAGGGAATGTTATATGTGATGAAACTAGATGAGGTGTATTTCTCTTGTTTACAATGTAAATTGTGAGACATTATTTTATTAATAAAACGATCCTTTCTTCGGAAAGAAAACTATTGAGCAATCTAATTTACATCCTCCACAAAGTTCCTTGAATTTGGCATGATAAAGACCTTGAGGATCAATATATGACCTTATGCATTCAAAAAAAACACGCACATTTCACTCATTTCGTCATAATAACAATCGAAAACACCCTACAACCTATTGACCCAATGTAGATGGGAAAGCAACCATTAAGACCATGGTAATACCTTAATGAATCTCTTTTCACTAGATATATACATCCTTTTTCATGTTCTCCCTTGTTTAGACCATGAACAACCCTGTGTAGATAAGAAAGAAATCATTGAAACTAAAAACCGTGGTAATACCTTAATCAATCTCTTTTCACTATATATATACATCCTTTTCCATATTCTCCCTTGGTTTAGACCATGAACAACTCTTGTTCTACTTACAAAGAGACATACAAAATGCACTTTAGCCTCAAATTGTTAATAAAAATTTCATTTCCCTATAACAACAACACGTATTTTTTATATCCCAATAATATCAAAAACTATCAAAAAAAAAATTTCATTCCACTATGAGATATTATCCAACAAAGCAACCACCTCCTTCATAGTAGGCCTAACTTTCCTCGTCTCACTAACACACTTCTCACCAATTCGAAATACCTCAGCTACATCATTCTCATTCAGACCATCTTTCATGATATTTGAATCCACCATTTCCATGTATCGATTTTGCTTTATCATCGTATGAACCCAATCCACCAATCTGACATCCTTCCCATCATCTCCGGCAAAAGGAAAATGAGGTTGTCGGCCCGTTAGAATTTCCAACATTAGTACTCCAAAACTGTAAACATCTCCTGTAGTCGTCGCCTTTGTAGCACCCCTCATGTACTCCGGCGGGATATACCCCATCGTTCCGGCGACCTGAGTAGACACGTGCGTGTGGGCCCTCTCGATGCTCCGGGCTAATCCGAAATCCGCAATATGGGGTTCGAATTTTCTGTCTAATAATATATTACTTGCCTTGATGTCTCTGTGAATGATCGGAGTCTCCAGATGATGCATATAACTCAATCCTTCAGCTACTCCCTTGATAATCTTGATTCTCTTGTCCCAAGATAACGGGAAAAACTTTGTAACGTTAGATTCCCCGGCGTCGGAATACGATGACATGTCGTAAAGCCATTGATCGAGACTGCCTCTCTCGATAAACTCATAAACTAGAATACGCTCCGAACCCGATACGCAATACCCGAGTATTTTAACGATATTCGGGTGTCGGATCTTTCCGAGGGTCTCCATTTCGGCCCGGAACTCCCGGAATCCTTGAAAAGCGTCCGCAGAGAGTTTCTTGACGGCGACGATAATTCCGCTAGACAGCTTGGCTTTATAAACCATCCCGAAGCTGCCGTCCCCGACGATGAGTTCCGGGGAGAAGTCTCCGGTGGCTTGTAGGAGCTCCGACATGGAAACCGGGTTCAGAGTCGGGTCAAATGTGGCACTTTCGCCTATTCCGATGCAAGTAAGCTCGGAAATGGTGCTCTTTTGGGTACCGGAGCTGGGGACTGATCCATTGGGGATTTGGGGGTTACATCGCCTCGACGGAGGAGGAAGAGAACGACGACGTTTTGATGGAGTTTTGCAGATAAAGAGAATTATGAATAAGAGAACTGAGACCACGGAAAAACTAGCTACCGCTGCTAAAATGGCTTGGAGGGATGAATTCATTTCAAGAAAAGGATAGATGCGCGGGTTGTTTTTGGCGTTGGCGTGGGCGTGGGGGTGGGGGCTGAGTATTATTGACGAGAGGTTCTGGAAGAAGGGTGGCCAAGGAGAGTTATTTGCGTGTTGGAGATGGAGGAGAGGGCCCAACGGGGGGAGAGGTGGTGGGAGGTAGTGGAAGAAAGTTGACTGAGAAAGAGGCAGGGGTAAAGGGGCATTCTTTTGAGTGAAGAGGCAGCAGAAGCCGCCGTAAGGGATGAGTGAAGATGCAAGAGGAAGAAAAGTGGGTGATTTGTTGTCGTTTAACGTGGACTGAGTTGGTCGGGTCAACGGTGGCTTTTGCTGTTGGCACTTCCCAACAATAATAATAATAGTACAAGTAACCCGCCATGATTGCTTGTAAAATAGGACTTTTCGATATATATATATATATATATATATATATATATATATATATATATATATATATATATATATATGCAATGATCCGAATTCGAACTAGATCTCGTTCACAAACACTTTTGAATGTCATCTGAATTAAATTTTTGTTTTTTAGATCTGAATATAATTGACTTTATTGATATTTAACAATTAAGCGATACTCATATATCATGCTACTATTTATCTGATTGACAAACACTTTTGAATGTCAACTGAATTAAGTTTTTGTTGGTCTATGTGATTAACCTTATTGACATTTAACAATTAAACAATATCCATATATCATGCTACTATCTTTCTTGGATATTTTGGATCTTTACATTTCATCTTTCTAACTAGATAATTATGTATCATGCAATTATCTTATTTGGATTTTTTGGTCTTCATGTTTTATTCTCATAACTATCTTTATTCTTTCGAATATGAGATTTTTTGGGTCTTTACATTTCATCTTTTTAATGGGCCAACGTCTCAGTTGACTCCGTTAAAGAATGAGGATCCCTATAACGTCCAAGATTTGGTTATTCCGTCCTGGTGACGTTAATCAACTCTGATACCATAATCGTCATGAACCCGATTCGTCTAGCTGATTTCAAATTTGGCGCTTGTCCAGACCCGATATTGTCATTATAGGTTATCACTAGTGAATGTCAACTAAATTGGGTTTTTGTCCTCACTGACCCGAAAAAGGATTAAACATTGTTTATATTTAATACTTGGACCATACTTATATATCATGATAAAATCTTTATTTTTTCCAATATAGTTTATTTTGTCTTTACACACCAAGATGTCACATCTCGAATATGTTACAACAAGATCCTGTTGCGCCTATTGTTTCAAAGCTTATCGAACTCAGTTTAGTTTTAAATAAAAATAACAAGATAAAATACAATCAATGTAAGCTTTGAAATATGAGGCGAAAGAGGATATTGTTGCAACATATCCGAACTTAAGATATCAAGTATGGTCATGTAACAAAGTACTTGATGTTTATTGACGTTTAACTTTGGGGTTATTGAAATTAGTTGTGACACACCTGATGTGGCAAAGAAGTAACTACTTACTTCGCTTGGTCTATTCTGTAGCCAAGTCGTGCAAGCAGCAACAATGCTTATACGGCAAGGCAAGCGGTGAGCGTAGCAGCCCCTTTGGTGTGGTGTTTATACAAGCAAACACCAACATAATAATAATAATAATAATAATAATAATAATAATAATAATAATAATAATAATAATAACAACAACAACAACGTTGTTGTCTATTAGGCTTCCGCTTTGCGCAGGGTCCGAGAAGAGTCAGGATCGCTTCGCGATCTGATGTATGCAGCCTTACCCTGCACTTTGTGCAAGAGGCTGTTTTCGCGGTTCGAACTCGTAACCTGAAGGTCATGAAGCATCAACCTTACCAGTTGGTACAAGTCTCGCCTTCAATAATAATAATAATAATAATAATAATAATAATAATAATAATAATAATAATAATAATAATAATAATACACATCATTAATTTTGTCATGATCTCTAAGTTATTTCTATTCATCTTAATAGTTATTTCATCTATATATATATATATATATATATATATATATATATATATCTATATATATATATATATATAACGTTTATGTGAGAGAGTGTAAAGAACGAAATTAGCACTTCAAATCTGCCTTTGCTTTATTTCATCACCTCAATTTACAGAGTTACAAATAGAAGGATATATCCGAAATATCCGAGTTAATCCAATCACTATTAATGCTAATCTAATCAATATCAATACTAATCTAATCACTATCAATTAGGAGACTAGATAAATACAAATCAAATCAATTATAAATATACATTAATGACGAATCAATCAGATAACTACAGACGTCCGCCAACTCTATCCAAGTGCCGAGCTCAAGTGCCGAGTTAGGTCAGCTCGGCGAAGATTACAAACAAAACAGGTCGGTCTGGTCTGGTGCATCAGGTCAGCTCAGCTCTTACACAGCCGAGCTCAGTAAAGTCGGTCGAGCGGAGGTCAACAGGCCAACCTTAACACCCTCCCCTCAAGTTGGCACATGGAGATCCAAAACGCCCAACTTGGACAAAAGAAAGCAAAACTGCCGAGTTCCAAGAGACTTGGTCAGAATGTACGCCAGCTGAATAGATGTCGAAACATACGTGGGGCAAATGAAGTCATCCAGAACTACATCGCGTAGGAAATGACAGTCAACTTCAATATGCTTGGCACGCTCGTGAGAGACGGGATTTTGCTCCAAATGGAGCACTGACTGGCTATTCGTGAATAGCGTCATCGGACCCTGGTGGGAAGAGCAGAAGAAACGAAGAAGACCTTGAAGCCATTTGAGTTCACACGTGGTGGAAGCCATAGCCTGATATTCTGCTTTGGCTAAAGATCGGGATACTTTTGTTTGTTTCTTAGTCTTCCATGAAATGAGTGCATTGCCAAGATGAATAAAGTAGGCAGTGAGAGAATGTCGAGTGAGAGGACAAGCAGCCCAGTCGGAGTCACAGTAAGAAGTCAGACGAAGAGTGTTGGTCGAGGGAAAGATGATCCCCTGGCCTAGATGACCCTTCAAATATCGAACAACCTTGAGAGCAGCATGCCAATGATCAAGACGAGGAGTTTGCATAAACTGAGCTAAGGTGTGCACAGCGCAGGAAAGCTGAGGACGGGTGACTGATAAATACACCATGCGCCCAACAAGATGTCGATATGGCAAGGGATCATTCAAGATCGAGCTGGAGGACAGCGAGAGCTTATGTTGTTGTTCAAGCGGGATAGCCGAAGGCTTGGAAGCCATTAAGCCACAATCACTAATAATGTCAAGTGTGTATTTGCGTTGGGAAACAAAAAGACCGGCTCAACTATGGGCTACTTCAAGACCAAGAAAGTACTTAAGAGGGCCGAGATCTTTCATGTGGAAGCAACGACTAAGATAAGCTTTAAGTACATCAAGAGCCGACTGAGAGTTTAGAACAATGATAAGATCATCAACATAAATGAGAAGATAGAGTTGAACAGGACCACGAATGTAGCAAAACAATGAGTAATTAGAGTTGGACTAGACAAAACCATAAGCACGGAGAGCAGCAGAAAACTTAGCAAGCCAACACCGAGGGGCTTGTGTCAACACATATAAAGATTTACGTAGACGACAAACTGTAGTAGGGTCGGCTGGAACGAAGCCAGGAGGTGGCTTCATATAGACTTCCTCATCAAGGTCACCATGGAGAAAAGCATTGCGAACATCCATTTGACATGTGACAAATTGACGGCCAGCAGTGAGTGCAAGAAGGACACGTACGGTGACCATTTTAGTTATGGGAGCAAAAGTTTCGGTGTAATCAATCCCCTCAATTTGACAATTTCTGTGAATAACAAGCCGTGCTTTGTAGCGTTTCACTGTGCCATCCGAGTTGTATTTAATCTTGTAGATCTATTTACAGCCAATAGCTCGCTCTCCCGAAGGTAGGGGCTCAAGAGTCCATGTGTTGTTGTCTTCCAGGGCTTGGATCTCGTCATTCATGGCCTTACGCCATTCAGGGCGTTGAACTGCTTGAGAATATGTTTGGGGCTCTGCAGAGAGTGTTATGGCAGCCAGAAAAGCCCGATGGATGGGCGAAAAACGATGAGTACTATGAAAATTGTGAATAGAGTAGGTAGTACCTGAATGAGGGGATGGTGTGAGCGGGTCGGCCGAGGGCTATACTATACTATATTCAGTTCATAATCCGTGAGCCGAGCTGGAGTTTTCTTGAGTCGATGGCCACGGCCAAGTATTGGAGTTGAGGACTGAGATGGAACTTCGGTCAGGTCTGGCGGAGCTGCCGCCACAGAAGGTGACTGAGCAGGCATCTTGGGGGCCAAGCTGTCCTCGGAGGTCGGCGTAGTGACTTAAGAATGGAGTCATCAGTGGGGTCATCAAGAACCAGCGGGGCAGACACCGGGGGAATAGGCGACTCAACCTCAGTGGAGGTCAGCTCGGATGAGCCGGGGTCAGCAAAGGGAAACACTGTTTCAACAAAGGTGGCATTGCGAGTGACAAAGATTTCATGTGTTTCAAGGTCATACACACGGCAGCATTGTTGACCATTCGGATATCCGATGAAGATGCACTTGCGGCTTCTGCTCTGAAATTTATCACCCCACCAATGATCATTATGGACATGACACAGGCTGCCAAGCACTTTGAGATGAGCATAAGTCGGTAGTTTGCCAAACAGCACCTCATAGGGAGTCTTCCCGCGGACTACTAATGGATTCCGATTGATGAGATAGGACGCGGTGAGGACGCATTCACTCAGAAGGAAAGAGGAAGGGTTGCTTGGAAGCGCAATGCTCGAGCAACGTTCAAAATCTGGCGATGTTTACTTTCAACTCGGTCATTTTTTTGCGGAGTGTAGCGAATAGAAGTCTTATGGTTATCACCATGTTCAGTGAAAAATAAGCGAACAGAGGAAAATTCAGTGCCATTATCACTGCGGAAAGAATTGACAAACAACCGATGCAACATGATCTTTGGTCAGGAGGAGATACCCCCAGACTGCGCGAGACCGATCATCAACAATAGTTAGAAAATAAGACGCACCACAGAGGGTTTTTCCATGATAAGGTCCACACAAGTCGCAATGAATCAAATCAAAGCATTGCTCAGCTAAGGATCTATTATGCTCAAAGGGCTTTTTTGTTTGTTTTGCCCGACAACAAATTTCACATGGAACATCTATACTCTCATTATTGGGTAAAGCATTATTACACAACAATTTTAAAACACCACTAGACGGATGTCCTAGTCTACTATGCCACCTTGTCTGGTCAGCCTCCGTCCTCAAGAAGCGGGTCATCTCGGCAGGAGGAGCACCCAGAATGACGTTCAGCTCGGCATGAGATCCTTTCAGCAAGTATAGCCCGTCAGTCAGCACCCCCACTCCAATCCTTGTCTGGGCACGTCGATCCTGTATCACACAACTATTTTTAGTAAACTCAGTAACATAATCCCCATGATTCAACAACTGAGATACAAATATCAAGTTGCATGTCAAGCGAGGTACAAACAACACTTTGTTCAATTCAAGGCAAGAATTAATACGCATCGCACCTTCGTGAACTGCTTGTGTTTGAGTTCCATTGGGAGCCACACAGTGCGTGGGAGAGTCGATGAACAATTACGCAAAAGAGAGATGTTATCGGTCATATAGTGTGAGGCGCCGGAATCAATTATCCAATCGGAATTTTGGCACTTACCACTGAGCCGTTCAGAGGACATTTGCTTTCGAACACTTAGAGCCCGAAGAACAGTGTTCAAGTCCTCCGCAGTCAATCCTGCAAGAGGGCCTGGGGAAGCAGTGGACTTACCCGTGGATGCTGAGTGGGCCGAAGCCAGGGCCATAGTCTGTTTTGGCCGAGCAGAGCTGCCCCCCCATGCTCTACTTGGTGCGTGGTTTTGACTTCAGGCGATCCCCCCACCAGTCGGGGTAGCCCACAAGATGAAAACAAGCTCGAACTTCATGGCCCTTTCTGCGGCAGTGTGAGCAAGTCGATGCTTTGGCCGACTTGCAGTCACTTTCTTGTTTTGCAGCAGCGGTCACTACAAAACTTGTCGGAGCAAGAGTCTCTTCTATGTGCACCATGGACCCAAGACTCTCTTCCTGCACTACCATGTGGTATACACGGTTCAAAGAAGGAAGATGATCTTGATTCAGTATAGAGGAACACACCATTCGGTAAGTTGAATCCTCCAAGCTCATAAGAAATTGGTGGATCTTATCCACCTCCTTGCGTTGGGCAAGGATCTTTCGAAGATTACATATGCAGGAGACACATGAACAGAGCGGAATGTCGTCATAGTCCTTCAGCTCATCCCAGATCTTCTTTAGTTTTTCGTAATAAACCATCACAGAGTCACCATTCTGTTTGCAGATTGCAAGGGCCCTCTTCAATTGTTGGACCCTTGGTGCATTTATCACAGCAAACGCTGCTTTATATCGTCCTACAATTCTTTTGCATCTTCGGCATAGGAGAAAGTAGAACGAAGGCCTGGTTTTATGGTGTTCAGAATCCAGGCCACAATCATAGAGTTAACCGGCTTCCAATCATCCAAGTCGGGGGAGCCTTCAGCAGGTCTTCAGATAGAACAGTCAAGAAACCCAAACTTTCGGCGGGCCAGTAGGGAGCCACGGATTGCCCGTGCCCATTCGTCATAGTTCAGTCCAGTCAGCTGGACTGGTGTAATAAGCAAGCCCGAGTGATCTCCAGAATGTAGATCATACGGGGACAGTTTTTCTAGTTTGAGAGGTGGAAGGAAGAAGAGGCTGAGAAGATTGGGCAGCCATAGTGTGAAGAAGTGCTAGATTGTTAAAACAGAGAGAGTCGAACATGTCTCTGATATCATATAAAGAATGAAATTAGCACTTCAAATATGTCTTTGCTTTATTTCATCACCTCAATTTATAGAGTTACAAATGAAAGGATGTATCCGGTTAATCCAATCATTATTAATGCTAATCTAATCAATATCAATACTAATCTAATCACTATCAATTAGGAGACTAGATAAATACAAATCAAATCAATTATAGATATACATTAATGACGAATCAATTAGATAACTACAGACGTCCGCCAACTCTATCCAAGTGCCAAGCCCAAGTGCCGAGTTAGGTCAACTCGGCGAAGATTACAAACAAAATAGGTCGGTCTGGTCTGGTGCATCAGGTCAGCTCAGCTCTTACACGGCCGAGCCGAGGTCAGCAGGTCAGCCTTAACAGAGAGAATAGTTTTCATCTTAAGATTATGGAATCGCATAGTCTTAAACTATATGACAGTACTCCTGTAAAGTTTATAAAGAATAAATTACGCTTTCATGCCGAAAACTTGGAATATTTATACTTTTTCCTATGCTAACAGCTATGTCCATTCGTACAGAACTGAAGGAGGAAATTAAAAGGAAGAAATTAATAGCTACTAAATCATTGTTCACGTGGAATTATAATATATGTTTGGTTTTTTCTGTTATAAGTCTTCTTTATATGTGTGTATTCTTTATATTTATCCATATATTATCAACTAGGTAGTGAAAGTGTCTTATTTGACAAAGCAATATAGGTCTTAATAGTCATCGAGCGCGTGACTCATTTTTATTCTTATTTTATATCTATTTAGTTAGATTCAATAGATTCGATTAAATATTCTTTCTATTTTTTTCTTTGACATGGTACACTGAACACAAAGAAATACGTCTTTCTTTCTTCTCTCAACTGATTGACTCCGACAAAGAAGGTATCATGTGATCTGCAGGTTATGACCATTGAATAAACTTGGTTTGAATTAGTTCCTGATCTAATTAGACGTTAAAAATCCAAAAAAAAAAAAAATTAGTGTGTATATATATATATACACACATATATATGTTGTATGTTGCGATTCACATCTACAGGAGGTTCATTAAAAACTGGGAATTTGATTTACTAGCTCAGCCATTGCTATCATTAATGTGTCACTTTCGTGACGGTATTGACCATATATGGAGAAAATTTTAGAGAAAAAACGACGTATGATTGCAATTTGCAACAAAAGTCGAATATATTGATTGACAACCTGAATAACTCGTGGAAATATATCAAGAGCAATTGTTCTTTTTTTCTGAGGTGGTTTTTTAGAAGGAGATCGTTTTATTGTATTGATTTAAACAAAATTTATATGAGAAATAAGATATCTACTCCTGTGTATTCACATGTTCTCTTATCTCGTTATTGTAATTACACAAGATTGTCAATTCTTACTTTTTTGCCCTCCAGACAATATCTTTGTAAACATGATGAGGTGATAGACAATGGTCAAGCTTACGACGACGACAACGACAACAACAACAACAATATTACTCCATTGTCTTAGAGGCTTCCGGCTATAGCGGGGTATGGAAAGGTCGGATGTACACTGAAGCGCCCCGACCCGGACAGCGGAATCCGAACCGGTTCACCCGTCGTAGCTTACTGAGAAGACTACAAGACGTCTCATCTCTCGAATACACATCATCGATGACGTAAGAGAAATAAGGGCGGAAACATATCATGTCAATCTAAAACATCAAATTAATACGTCAAAGACAATGTAATTACTAAAAAAACTGTATATGGTCACAGCCATCTAAAACCTCAAACAAATTATGGAACAGAAATATCAAAGCTATCCACATAATGCTCTCTACAAGGTCTAAACATCCCATTCAGCCCACTCGCCGTCGTCCTCAATGAAGATCATATCGTAACTGGGTTCATCTGCAAGATCAAAGGCAGTACCCTTAGCGAAAAACGCTAGCAAGTAACCCACTTATAAGACATAAGGGATCAACACATGGCAAGACATGAGTAATAAATAATTCAAGGGACTTGAGGGGCACATGTCTTGTAAACTTTCAAATATAGATTTGACTAACGTAGTAAAGCAAGTACAACCATTTGTTCACATTTAACAATTCGTAGGCAATCAGGTACCACACACGTTCATCCCACATTGACTCTCGTGATGCATGTCAAAAGATGCACTACACTACACATTCACATATGCATGAACACTTTCTCTTTCAAAACAGTGCAATGCATGTCACAATGTCCGGTCACTTCACATAACTTTATACCCTGTAACGCGCCCCGGCTTATATTTCCATCCCGGTTTACGTTACAGCCAACTTTATACCCTGTAATGCACCTCGGCTTATATTTCCATCCCGAGTAGCATTACAGACAACTTTATACCCTGTAACGCGCCCCGGCTTATATTTCCATCCCGGTTTACGTTACAGTCTTTTGTGCCCTGCAATGCACCCCGGCTTAAATTTCCATCCCGGTTAACATTGCAGGTCACCTTCGCAAATCTGTGCCGAAGCACCTTTCTTTTCAAATCAATATGCAAATGCACGTGCCATGATGTAAGACTCGTCATTTCATTCCCATTTCTCATTCTTGCATGCAATTCACATTCATATAAGTCATTCATGTACACATGCGCACGTATAAGCAACACACAAGCTCTCACTAACTTACACATCATAACTTAGACTTCGTCTATCGCGTCAACACTTAGTCATGATCCTAAGGTTCATAACCAATGAGAGCGTCACTATCTTTCTTTCATTGAATTCTAAGACACCTTGTGCGTTCACTCCCTAACCCCTCTAAGTCATTCACGTTGGAACTCGATTCGAGAACCCTTTGAAGTCGCCAATTTGATTCACCATCCTAATTCACGTTCTCAAGACTTAGCCTACCTTTAATCAGGTCTTAAGAAGTCTCTAAAGTCACCCAAAGGCTTCCCGAACGTCCCCCTTTCTTCCTCTATTTTCCACAAAATTTCTGGACTTCATCCCCTAGACATCGATCGATCGATGTCCAACTGGGGACATCGATCTCTCCACTTCGATCGATCGATGTCCTTCTGAGGACATCGATCTCTCAGGCTCAACCCACATCGATCGATCGATGTCCTTCTGAGGACATCGATCTCTCAGTCTCTTCCTACATCGATCGATCGATGTCCTGCTGAGTACATCGATCTCTCCTCAACCCTTACATCGATCGATCGATGTCCTTCTGAGGACATCGATCTCTGACTTCGATCGTTCGATGTCTGCGTAACCCCCAGCTTTTCTCTACGTTTTTCTACAACCACTGCCAGACCAAGAACACCAAACATCCATAGTTCATCCCCAATCCATCCAAGCCTAATCCCGGCTACCATCCACGCTTAAAACTGTAAATTCAAACGCTTATACGCATATCACACAATGATTCAACCTTAATCTCGATTATCCCACGCTCTCAATCCCAAAAATCCCATCTTTTCCCTCAACCACTCCTCAACCATGAAACCACACCAAAAAGGGATTCAGGGGTGGGGATTTGCAGGATATCACATATTCAATCAACAACAACAATCACATTTTCATAGACATCGGCCAAATCTTGAAACGAAAGCACATAAAACATAGACGCATAATCAAAGAGCGAATTTACTGCATGGTGATCCAATTTATTAGCAAAATAGGCCGTTTGTCTTTCACAAATCGTAAGAACTTATAAGAAAGTTACTTGCCTTTGATTACTCGAAGTAGATTTGAAGAACAAACGAGGAACGGATTGCTTCTTGGAGGGGTCCTTCTCCTAGGGTTTCAAAGGTGCCAAGAATCGCCTATGGGATGGAGAGAGCGTCGGTTTTCTCTGCGTAATGAGAAAACTGACATTCTGTCAGTTTTTATATGGAAAGGGGAAAAGTTTGGTGTTTCTAAATTATATCTATTATCTATTTATTTTAAAGGATAAATCTACTTATTTAATTCTAAATTAAATACAATTAATTTCTAATATTTATCCCTTCATTTAATTATCATTAATCCTATTATTTAATTCGCATTTAGTTATGGTTGACCGTCATTAATTCCCGTTGACTATCATTAAACTCCGTTTAATTCCTTCTTGGCCTTTTTATTAACCTACGGAGTGTGCGGGGCATAACATCCCTCCCCCCTTATACGAAGTTTCGTCCTCGAAACTGGCGTACCTTATTGGAAGAGTTGTGGGTACAGCTCCTTCATTTGTTCCTCAAGCTCCCACGTGGCTTCGCGCTCCGTATGGTTACTCCACTGAACTTTGACATAAGGAATGACGCGTCGGCGTAGGACTTGATCTTTCCTATCCACGATCCTTATAGGATGTTCTTCGTAAGTGACATCCTCTTTAACATCCAACGGTTGAGCTTCAAGGACATGGTTTGGATCCGATACGTATTTCCTTAGTTGAGATACATGAAATACGTTATGGACTTGTGATAAGTTCGGAGGTAAGGCTAGTCGGTATGCTCTTTCGCCGACCTTACCAAGTATTTCGTAGGGTCCAATATATCTAGGGCTTAACTTGCCCTTCATTCCGAATCTTGCAACTCCCTTGGTGGGTGAAACTCGTAAGTATACCTTTTCACCTTCCTCAAACTCCAAAGGTCGCCTCTTTGTGTCAGCCCAACTCTTGCTGCGATCTTGAGCCACTTTGAGTTTTTCTCTTATCACCTTGACCTTTTCCACTGTTTGCTCAACCAACTCGGGTGCGGTGATTGTCCTTTCTCCCACTTCATCCCAACAGATCGGGGATCTGCACTTCCGCCCGTATAGCGCTTCGAATGGCGCCATGCCAATTGCACTGTGATAGCTGTTATTATATGAAAACTCCATTAACTTCAACATGCTATCCCAGTTCCCTTTGAAGTCCAAGGCGCATGCTCTCAGCATGTCTTCCAATGTTTGGATGGTCCTCTCGGATTGTCCATCCGTTTGCGGGTGGTATGCTGTGCTCATTCTCAACTCTGTACCCATAGCTTTCTGGAATGCTCTCCAGAACTTAGAGGTGAACTTGGGGTCACGGTCCGATACGATGCTGACTGGGACTCCATGTAGGCTTACAATGTTATCCACATAGATATTGGATAACCTTTCATACGAAGTACCATGAGGCATGGCTATAAAGTGAGCCGTCTTCGTTAATCGATCTACAATTACCCAGATCATCTCATTTCCATTGCGGGTCTTGGGTAGCCCCATTACGAAATCCATCGTCACGTGCTCCCACTTCCATTCTGGAATCTCTAGTGGCTTCATCAAACCACCAGGTCGTTGATGTTCCGCTTTGACTTGTTGGCATATCAAACATCTCTCCACATATGCCGCTATTGACCTTTTCATCCCTATCCACCAATAGTTTCTTTTGAGGTCCTTATACATCTTAGTACTTCCGGGGTGGATAGACATTCTTGAGTTATGCGCTTCTCGGAGCAATTCTGTTCGGAGTTCGTCTTTACTTGGCACGCATAATCGATTCCGAAACCATAGACTCCCATCTTCTCGCAACTGGAAATCCTTTATCGGTCCCGTAGATAATTTGTCGTGGATCTCTTTTAGTGCCGGGTCCTCATACTGTGCCTCTTTGATTCGGTCTACCAAGTCTGGGCTGATAGACAAAACTGTGAGGACATTTGCCACTGAATCTACCAATTCAAGGTCAAACTCTTCAATCTCTCTTTCCAATGGAGACTGTCTTGTGTGGCTAGACTTTCTGCTCAATGCGTCCGCCACTCTGTTGGCTTTGCCCGGATGATAGTTGATGGTCAAGTCATAGTCCTTGAGTAACTCTAACCATCTTCTTTGTCTCATATTCAATTCCTTCTGTGAGAATAGGTACTTTAGGCTCTTATGATCCGTGAACACAGCACACTTCTCCCCATATAGGTAGTGTCTCCAGATCTTAAGAGCAAATACCACAGCTGCGAGTTCCAAGTCATGCGTCGGGTGGTTCTGCTCATATGGTTTCAATTGTCTTGACGCGTATGATATGACTCGTTCATTTTGCATCAAAACACAACCTAGTCCTTTCTTGGACGCGTCACTATAGATCACGAAGCCGTCGGTGCCAGAAGGTTGTGCCAACACCGGGGCTGTGGTCAATCTCTTCTTGAGCTCAGTAAAGCTCTGCTCGCATTCAGCAGTCCATTCGAACTTAGTCTTCTTCTGAGTGAGTCGACTCAATGGTACTGCTATCGTTGAGAATCCTTCAACAAACTTCCTATAGTAGCCTGCCAAGCCTAGGAAGCTTCTGACTTCGGTCACATTTGTGGGTCTTGGCCATTCAGTGATGGCTTCAATCTTCTTAGGGTCCACAGAGATCCCATCTTCAGAAATCACGTGACCAAGGAAGGCTACACTTCTTAGCCAAAATTCACACTTGCTGAATTTGGCATAGAGCCTTTGTTGTCTCAGAATTTGCAACACCACTCTTAAATGTTCAGCATGTGTTTGTTCGTCGGGAGAGTAGACTAGGATATCATCGATGAACACCACTACAAATTGGTCTAACTGTTCCCGGAATACAGTGTTCATCAAATCCATGAAGGCTGCTGGGGCGTTAGTTAGTCCAAAAGGTATCACTAAGAACTCATAATGCCCGTATCGAGTCCGAAAGGCAGTTTTAGGTACGTCTCCGGCTTTCACAAGCAGCTGGTGATACCCTTGACGAAGATCGATCTTTGAGAACCAGCGAGCTCCTTTTAGCTGGTCAAATAGATCATCGATCCTTGGTAGAGGATATTTATTCTTAATGGTGATCTTGTTCAACTCCCGATAGTCTATGCATAACCTCATGCTGCCATCCTTCTTCTTTACGAATAGAACCGGAGCTCCCCAAGGTGATACACTGGGGCGAATTAACTTCTTGTCCAGCAACTCCTGAAGTTGCCCCTTTAGCTCCTTAAGTTCAGCTGGAGCCATTCTATACGGTGCCTTAGATATAGGCTCTGCTCCAGGGATCAAGTTGATTTCAAACTCCACTTCCCTTGAGGGCGGTACTCCCGGTAAGTCGTCCGGAAATACGTCCTTAAATTCTTTGATTACCGGAATCTGATCCATAGAGGGAACCTCCTGCTTCGCATCTAGAGCATATATCATAAACCCCTCTGCTCCTTTCTGTAAAGCTTTAAAGGCCTTAATTGCCGTCATGTATATTTTCCTTGGAGGTTTGGTTATCTTGGTATTCCCTTGCACAGTGACGTCATTCATCTCAGGGTCCTTGAGAGTCACTTTCTTGAGTTTACAGTCGATATTGGCATGATTCTTGGTCAACCAATCCATGCCCAATATTATGTCAAAGTCCCTCATTGGAATTGGGACTAAGGTCACCGAGAATATCTTTCCATCCAATTCCAAGTCACAATCTTTGTACTGGTGGTGAGAAACCAGTACTTGTTCGCCTGCTGCCTGCACCCTAAATGGGTTCTCAAGCCATTCGGGTAAACAGTCGAGCCCTTTGGCGAATCGCTTAGAGATGAAAGAGTGGCTAGCTCCACTGTCAAATAACACGTTGGCAGGTACTTTATTAACTAGGAGCACACCTAAACATGAAAGGGTAGCACATAAAGACTTCACATAAAACACATTTGTTCATCAACTTAGAAAACTAAAAATTCAACTTAAGCTACTATTATTGAACTTAAGTCGTACCTGTCACAACATTAGTGTCCTCCTGGACTTCCGCGTCTGTCATGGCATGGACTCTTGCATTGGGCCTGCCTCTCTGCTGCGGAGCCGGCCCTGCTCCTGCTTGTGGCTTAGGATTCCATTCTGGGCAGTCCTTGATCCTATGACCTGGCTTCCCACATCTGAAGCACGCACCTGTTATTTTCCAACATTCACCCACGTGTCTTTTATGGCAATGTGGGCATTCTGTAGGTGCTTGACGATCTGGCTGCGGTGCCCTTTGAACTGGCCCCGTTTGTCCCTTCCTGGGAATCTTGACCCAACGTCCGGGTCTACCTCCACTGTGTTCTACCCTCGGTCTCTTGCTCGATTCTTCCCGAGCCTCTCTGTTCTGTGACCGACGCATGTCACTCTCCACTCGGTAACATGCATCCAGCATTTCTTCAAAAGTTTTCAAACTCGACCCCGCGATAGCCGTCCGGATGCGGGGATTCAGACCCTCTTCAAACTTCAGCATTTTCATTCGATTGTTTTCCAGTACCATGGGCGTGAATTTGCCCAAGGCATGGAACCTATCTGCGTAGTCAGAGACGGACATCCTTCCCTGTTCAAACTTGTCAAACTGCCTCATTTTCTCCAAAATGGCAGTCTCTGGCACATAATAGTCCTTGTAGGCCTTCACAAACTGACTCCACAGAATAGGAGGGGTCATCTTTGGCAGGATGCCGCTCCACCAGGCATTTGCTCGGCCAGTCAGAAATGGCGTGGCCACATCCACCTTCAGATCCTCAGGCACTTGCACAAGCCTGAAACATTTTTCTACCTCATCCAGCCAAAACCCAGCCACCTCTGGGTCAGTGGTCCCTTCAAAGTTTGGGGTATGCATCTTGCGCATTTCCCCAATGTAATACCTGATGCCGTGCTGAGGCGGTGGAGGCTGTGGTTGCGGTTGTTGCTGCTGTTGAGCAACCCCTTGTGCTATCACCGTGATAGCATCAATCAGTGCTTGGGGTACTAGTACTGGAGGTGGTGGTGGTGGGTCATTGTTCCCATTGCCACCATTTCCTTGGTTGTCACGTCTAGGAGGCATTTTCTGCAAGGTCACATTTATTAGTATCTAGCAGTTTAAGCATAAATCAGTGTTTGATATCCATAATGTGTACAAGGCGGTGTTTACAAACTAAAATAATTGACATTCGCTACTTATACGTAATCGCGCTCGTACACTCACCCATCCCAATCAACTTAAATCTAAGATTGCATACTTAGACTTAAAGATCAACTTACGGTGAAAATCATAGCTTAAGACTCTACATGTCATAACCTAGGTCTCCGAGGTAGATCTGAAGCCTAGGCTCTGATACCACCTGAAGCGCCCCGACCCGGACAGTGGAATCCGAACCGGTTCACCCGTCGTAGCTTACTGAGAAGACTACAAGACGTCTCATCTCTCGAATACACATCATCGATGACGTAAGAGAAATAAGGGCGGAAACATATCATGTCAATCTAAAACATCAAATTAATACGTCAAAGACAATGTAATTACTAAAAGAACTGTATATGGTCGCAGCCATCTAAAACCTCAAACAAATTATGGAACAGAAATATCAAAGCTATCCACATAATGCTCTCTACAAGGTCTAAACATCCCATTCAGCCCACTCGCCATCGTCCTCAATGAAGATCATATCGTAACTGGGTTCATCTGTAAGATCAAAGGCAGTACCCTTAGCGAAAAACGCTAGCAAGTAACCCACTTATAAGACATACGGGATCAACACATGGCAAGACATGAGTAATAAATAATTCAAGGGACTTGAGGGGCACATGTCTTGTAAACTTTCAAATATAAATTTGACTAACGTAGTAAAGCAAGTACAACCATTTGTTCACATTTAACAATTCGTAGGCAATCAGGTACCACACACGTTCATCCCACATTGACTCTCGTGATGCATGTCAAAAGATGCACTACACTACACATTCACATATGCATGAACACTTTCTCTTTCAAAACAGTGCAATGCATGTCACAATGTCCGGTCACTTCACATAACTTTATACCCTGTAACGCGCCCCGGCTTATATTTCCATCCCGGTTTACGTTACAGCCAACTTTATACCCTGTAATGCACCTCGGCTTATATTTCCATCCCGAGTAGCATTACAGACAACTTTATACCCTGTAACGCGCCCCGGCTTATATTTCCATCCCGGTTTACGTTACAGTCTTTTGTGCCCTGCAATGCACCTCGGCTTAAATTTCCATCCCGGTTAACATTGCAGGTCACCTTCGCAAATCTGTGCCGAAGCACCTTTCTTTTCAAATCAATATGCAAATGCACGTGCCATGATGCAAGACTCGTCATTTCATTCCCATTTCTCATTCTTGCATGCAATTCACATTCATATAAGTCATTCATGTACACATACGCACGTATAAGCAACACACAAGCTCTCACTAACTTACACATCATAACTTAGACTTCGTCTATTGCGTCAACACTTAGTCATGATCCTAAGGTTCATAACCAATGAGAGCGTCACTATCTTTCTTTCATTGAATTCTAAGACACCTTGTGTGTTCACTCCCTAACCCCTCTAAGTAATTCACGTTGGAACTCGATTCGAGAACCCTTTGAAGTCGCCAATTTGATTCACCATCCTAATTCACGTTCCCAAGACTTAGCCTACCTTTAATCAGGTCTTAAGAAGTCTCTAAAGTCACCCAAAGGCTTCCCGAACGTCCCCCTTTCTTCCTCTATTTTCCACAAAATTTCTGGACTTCATCCCCTAGACATCGATCGATCGATGTCCAACTGGGGACATCGATCTCTCCACTTCGATCGATCGATGTCCTTCTGAGGACATCGATCTCTCAGGCTCAACCCACATCGATCGATCGATGTCCTTCTGAGGACATCGATCTCTCAGTCTCTTCCTACATCGATCGATCGATGTCCTGCTGAGGACATCGATCTCTCCTCAACCCTTACATCGATCGATCGATGTCCTTCTGAGGACATCGATCTCTGGCTTCGATCGTTCGATGTCTGCGTAACCCCCAGCTTTTCTCTGCGTTTTTCTACAACCACTGCCAGACCAAGAACACCAAACATCCATAGTTCATCCCCAATCCATCCAAGCCTAATCCCGGCTACCATCCACGCTTAAAACTGTAAATTCAAACGCTTATACGCATATCACACAATGATTCAACCTTAATCTCGATTATCCCACGCTCTCAATCCCAAAAATCCCATCTTTTCCCTCAACCACTCCTCAACCATGAAACCACACCAAAAAGGGATTCAGGGGTGGGGATTTGCAGGATATCACATATTCAATCAACAACAACAATCACATTTTCATAGACATCGGCCAAATCTTGAAACGAAAGCACATAAAACATAGACGCATAATCAAAGAGCGAATTTACTGCATGGTGATCCAATTTATTAGCAAAATAGGCCGTTTGTCTTTCACAAATCGTAAGAACTTATAAGAAAGTTACTTGCCTTTGATTACTCAAAGTAGATTTGAAGAACAAACGAGGAACGGATTGCTTCTTGGAGGGGTCCTTCTCCTAGGGTTTCAAAGGTGCCAAGAATCGCCTATGGGATGGAGAGAGCGTCGGTTTTCTCTGCGTAATGAGAAAACTGACATTCTGTCAGTTTTTATATGGAAAGGGGAAAAGTTTGGTGTTTCTAAATTATATCTATTATCTATTTATTTTAAAGGATAAATCTACTTATTTAATTCTAAATTAAATACAATTAATTTCTAATATTTATCCCTTCATTTAATTATCATTAATCCTATTATTTAATTCGTATTTAGTTATGGTTGACCGTCATTAATTCCCGTTGACTATCATTAAACTCCGTTTAATTCCTTCTTGGCCTTTTTATTAACCTACGGAGTGTGCGGGGCATAACATACACAACCATACTCATGCGTTAGAAACACCTAGAGGTTGTTTCCCAGTGACCCATAATGATGCATCAAGCTATGTCGATCAACTGCTACTTTACAATATAAGAAACGCAACAAATTTAGTGAGTCATTTTACTTTATTTCATCGTATTCTAAAGTCAAAGAAGAATGTGTCATTGACTCCATTGAAAACGAAAACAAGACAATGGTCAAGCTTGCCATGCTAAAGTTGATTATGTAGGATTTAATTTAATAAACTCCCGAATAGGACCGTTTAATCGAATCAATGGACAAAGTAACAAAATGCGGAAAATATACCTTGCTCCAATGCTGTTGTTAATCTGAACACGTGCACTGCAACTGCTCCGGCTGATGAAGAATCTGGCGTGATCCAAGGATTCACGACCTCCCACCAATTGCTGATATACCCCTCGAACGGAATCAACAATTCACTGCTTTGCCCGATGGAGAGGCTAGGCAGTGTGAGCTTTATAGAACAGGTTGGCACACCCTCCCACCTTTCCTCTGTATATGGCCGATTTCTTTTATTGGTGCTGTGAGGAGGTGAAGGCCTCCTCCTTTATATAGGGGGAGAATAGGAGAATCCTAATTGGCATATTCCTTAATAGATAAAGTTTCTTTTATCCCAGATACCTGGAATATGCTTGATGCCATATTCAAGTTGTCTTTATCCATTATCCAATAGGAATCCTGGTGGCATATTCCTTTATGGATAGAGATTCCTTTATCCAAGATACCTGGAATATACTTGATGTCAAATTCAAGTTATCTCTATCCATTTCCAAATATTATCTAATATTTAATAATAAATATTATTAAATATTATTTAATATTTAATTATTGTGCCAACAATTATCTACTAGCCACACGTGGGTTGTCGCCCCTCGGGGACCAGATGTCGTAACTTTATGGTCGTTGCACTTTGAGCCCATCCATCGCGGTCTCTGACCATATGACTGTCTACATATTCAGGGTTTCCATTTAGACCACACTATACATCCACGAGCATACCCGATGATCACTTAACGTGTGGATATTTTACGTAACAATTAATATTATTACGTGACATATGTGACATATAATATTCTCATACATAACGTCCACCTTATGATTAATTCGTATAAACCTTATCAACGTGCTGCGCATCACACGTATTTCGAATTAATCCCAACAGATTACGCTAATACCAGATAGTATATATGCCTTCCCGAAATATATAGCGTTACTCTATACCCAAATTCGGATGATGCCGTAAATTTTGCAGATTAGCCAATATATATTCGTTACCCTCACTGTATTGGAAAAATGCTTGCCATTTGTGAGGAAGACACCTTTCCTGAGGTGTTTTGGTATCCCTTGAATATGATCCATCCCAAACGGTAGAAGACTAATATTCCAAGATACGAACCCAATCAAAGTGAGCAATATTTTCCAACAAAGTTATCCCGAGTAAGAAGTTAGTTTTTTAGCAAGAAGTTTTGTTTTAAGATACAAGCTTATATTACTACTACAATAACAACACATATTCAGCATATTTTAACGACAAAATCTATCGCTAGGGTCTAGGAAGGGTGAGAGACAGACAAACAATATCTCCATCCAAAAAGATAAAAAGTTTGCTTCCATCGAGACTCCCGGCTCTATATGTACCTGCATAGAAATATAATGAACGACAAATAATGATAAGATGCAAGCTTTTATTAATTGAACCAATTTATCTTAGTATAATAAGGACATGTTGGCTATAAATTGTGCGACAAATGATATGTCAAAGGTCATCATATATCTCATTAGACAATACGTATTTGATGGTTTTTGGGCAAAGGAAGGACTTATGGTTTTCTTTTCTAATTCCCGATTTGCCCTGAAATAAAAAAAAAATCCACCAAAACGACGTCATTGTATAATGGAAATAAACCCTTTCGTAGTCAAATCTTAAACTCGTTTGCTTTGAGCATAATTTGTACAAGTAACATTATTTTGGTCAAATTTGATATCTAAACTAGATAAATTATAAAATGCTAATTGAAAAGATAGTATAAAAAAGAGTTGATTAATAATTAATATATATTCCTATTTATTGAAAGTGGATAATACAAAAAAACAAAAATTGATGATAATATTTTTAAGACCGAGAGAATATACATTCTTAAAATAGTTAGGAAGAAACTCATTATACAACAAAAGTTATTGTTTTGAACCTGACTTTCAATGTGAAGGTACCTCTACGCGTCACCGCGCGACGCGTGGTAGTAAGGGTGGGTGGTGAGGCTAGATGAGGGTGATCCGAATCTAGCTTCACCTCCCTCCCCTGTTGTCACGTGTCGCGCGGTGACACATGGAGTGAGGGATTTGATGTGAGGAGATTCTAACTCAATTTGATTATCCTTAACCGACTTTTCCGTACTATACGTTGAATGTAATTATTGAAGTCAACTCATTTATGGACCAGTTTGGATTAGTGGGTAGTTGGTTCAAAGTTTCCGTTGGTTCCATATTGTTATTATGATATTTGTAACTTAGTCATAGATTTAGTTCAACCAGGAATCAACTAAGTCATCGCTATGCGAATTGATTAAATTATTAGAACAAAGTAGGTGGCATCTTGTTTATTAGACCAGCGACTTAGTTCCTAAGGTATAGTTCAGTTGAACTAAAAATCAACTAAGCAGATCGATATGCGAATTGATTAATTTGTTAGACCTGAGGACAAAACTCAATCAGTATTTGAGTTGATATATTGTAACTAGAAGGACGTATGTTCGAACCAGAACATGTGCAGCGTTGATACAACACCGCTATATGGGCCATTACTGCCTTAAGGCATAATATTTTGTCCAATTGTGTTAAAGGGATATTGACACAGTTTGCGTCGGACATCTTGTGTGTGTTATCTGGTAAAAAAGTTTTACCAATATATAAGGTCGTTATGTTATTGATTTACGTATTTCACAAAACTCGTAGAGTGATGAACTGAAGGTATGACTTTTACGACTAGATAAAACCTCTAGGTGGTTCATTAGTTTGACCAGTCACCTATCAGTCCTTGGTCAATGTTTAAGGTTCTTTTTCGGTTTTTCCTTGTTGAGCACTAGAATTTGAATTGTTCACATCTGTTTGAGAATTTTTCTTACCAATATATCAGTTTGAATTTTATATGTAACAAGACAAGGATGGGATCATGCATAGCAAAAAAATGAGGTAAAAAATGAGGCCGTGAATCCGGTAGCGCCACGTGTATCATTTGACTTATTTTAAAAAAAAAACTTTTTTATAGATGAAGAATGAGACACGTGGCGCTACCGGATTCACGACCTCATTTTTGGTCTCATTGTTTACTTTGCAGGATCCGATCCGAACAAGACAAGCATAAATTTTGAGACTTTTGAGAGAAACTGGTATCTGTCAATACTTTAGCAATTAAAAATATGAAACAAGGAATCTTACTTCTTAAACTGTGGTCCATTTTTAATATAATCCAAAATCAATATTTAAATGATTTATATTTGTATGGTATATTTTGGCTTAATTTGCATCATTTTATTTACTTTTTTAGACTTAAAATCTATACAATTGGAATCGAAGATGGGAAAAATTATCCTACATCGTATTGTCGTTATCAGGATCAACATGGTGAAATTTCCGTCGAGTTCGGTTCGGTGGTTGACTTGGTTGATGAATTTTGTTGCCTACACATGCACTATATCGGGGTTATTAATTTAAAAATTATTCTAAATAGCACTATTCCTTGACTTTGAAATATGATGGAATAAAACAAAATAACTCAATAAATAGGTTGCGCTTCTTATATTATAAAGTAGCATTTGATAAACACAGTTTGACGCAATTTTTATTATGGGTCATCAGGGACGGAGGAATACCGTGGTTACATGTGACGTGGGAGACTCTCCCACAAAAAATCGAATGAATTAAACAACTTCACTAAATTATTGTTGCTAAAAGATAAAAAGCAACACAAGGCAAAACCTATGCTATACACAGAATTATTGAAATCTATGCTTAAAAAGGTAGCATCTTCAATGCATAGCCCCAGTAAAGCGTCCAGCAGGATGTCCCTCAGAATGTGTATACCACATAAAATAAACGGTCAATAGAGCATAACTAGGTATCGGGCTTCTCCGTTCACGGGTGGATCTCTTTAGGGGCACTTGTTCTTGAGATACTGTAGGTTCATGAACTGCATCAGCCGACAATTCTTCGAGTTCTTCAGTAACTTCCTCAGAAACATGAACTTGTTCCTGTGGAGCGTCACTAATGGGATAAGGTACCTCAGGTACTGGTATCGCTGATGCTATCTCCCCAAAAGTTGGTTTTGATTCGCATTTCTGTCGTCCAAAAACAACACATACATTTTATACAACATGTCCTAAGGTGTGTTAGACTAAAAGAGACATATACTTGCATATATGAAATGTCAAATGACCCTTGAACGTTCATACAAGTTCTGCACGTCCTAAAGAATTGACAAAACATGTCGACATGTGTTTGATGTCTCATGGGAGTGCATCATTCCCTCCCCCTTTGAAATGATTCATCCTCGAATCTTAAACATGCGTAAGGGTTAGATAACATAGATATACACAATTGACGACCTCCACCTGGATCAAAGACTAAGACGACAAAGCAATACGGTGAAGATGATATGCAATGAAAAGCATTGTGTATAACAAAGTAATATGGTAAAGATGATGATAAAAATGTTGTTTTGGATGCATCATTAATCTGAATAAAACATGGTTATTACAGTAGCACCCAATAACACGTGAAAATACATCATTCAACATCTTTAATCCCAAAGTAAGATAGACATCTTCAATACACAAGATTAGATCAATTTTATAGTTCATGCATAATATGTCTAACTTATCACATCCATACAACTTTCAGACTTTAGACACTTGAATACAAACATACTCTGTGTGTTTCTAACACATGGGTATGGTTGCAAACATTTGACCGCCCTATACCCCGTCATAGCCGGAAGCGTCTAAGGTAATGTGGTAATGTTGTTGTTGTACTAATTAAATAGTGTGTAGATATTTAGTAAGATTAGAATTTAATTCGCAAACGAATAAAATTAGCACGCAAAACTAAATGAAACATGAACAACATATAAATATACAGCAGGTAAAAGACATAAACGAGGAGCGAGTATAGAACTTTGTCTTTAAAACGAATTATTTATGTATGTCAAAATAGTAAATGTTTTCTAAGATACAATGAGTACCTGTTTAGGAGAGCTGCACTAACGAATAAACTTCAGCCAACTCGAAATTCTTCGGACTTTTCTTCAACCGGTCATCTTAGACACATCTAGTATGCAGAATATTGCAAAGAATAAGAGAAAAATGGGTTAGGATCTCCTGACCGCCCCACATGGGCGGTAACAAAGGACTGCGCGACACGTGGTAGTTAGGGGTGGTGAGGCTAGATGCAGGTCACACGTATCTAACCTCACCACCTCTCTGACTGCCACGTGTCAGACGGTCACAAGAGGATGAGAAAAAAAAGGGTTAGGAGATCTCATTCCGAGAAAAATACCAAAAAGAAAGGAGAAAAGGACGAACAACAGGCAACGCTCTGGGCCATTGAGACGCGCAGACTAGGGCTGAAATTCCTTCCAGCTTTAGAAAATAATTACTAAAGAATTCATCATCATCCGGACCCAGTTTATCTTAATGACAGTAAAAGCTATAGTTAGGGTCTAGAGAATTTTTGTCCAAAACGACAATTCTTAACCCAGTCCAAGCCTGGGTCAAGTCGGTGGGCGGCACGCGGGTCTGGTTTATATTATGCTCCGACAAAATTTTCTTGCTCTAAAAGTCTTGCTTTTAAATCCCAAAAAAAAAAAAATGTATATTTGATGGCCAATTCTTCCATATCTTCCAATGTGATATAGTTAACATGATATTGTGGTCTTCCCCCAAAAGAGATACATCACATGTTTCTACAACTTATACTCCTATCTTAAATATTAATCTTTTATTCTATCAAAATTGAATCATCATTCATGTGCTTACTCTTACGTTAGTATTTTATTATAACCATTAATACATTTGGCGCGATAACCAAATGGATAGGTCTAGAAACTCACAATAGGACTTATAAAAGGGCGTTCCCGATGCACTAGACTCTTACATTTGCACAGGGTCCAAAAAAGGACCGGATTGCTTTGCGATCTGATATACGCAGTCTTACCCTACACTTTGTGCAAGAGGTAATTTCTGCGGCTCGAGCCCCTGACCTCAATGTCATAAAGCATCAACTTTACAGTCGCTCCAAGGCATGCCCTTAAAGGGCGTTCCCGATGCACTAGGCTCCCGCGTTTGCACAGGGTCCAGAGAGAGCAGGATCGCTTCGCGATCTGATGTATGTAGCATTACCCTACATTTCATGCTTCTGCGGCTCTATTGTGAGTCTAGAAACTCACAATAGGACTTATCAAGCATCATATGTGAGCGTTTCATGAACCGGAGATTTGACCTTTTACAACTAAAAACATCAAATGTACGTGAATACTCGCACTAGAGTCTAAAAAAACTGCTACTAGTAGCGCAACTTTTACCGTTTTTGTTCTAAACATTTGACAAAGCTTCTATAACATGAACGGTTGACTATGGCAGCCGCCAGGCAACAACCAACCAAAGAATAAGAAAGCCAAATGACTAAATACCAGGGTTATGTAAGCATTGTCACATTGATAGTTTAGTTTAATGTCAAAGACGTGTGTGTAGCAATGTTTAAATGTTTTTTTTATAATCACTTATAACGTGACATATACGGAGTTGGATGTTTAAATGATTTTTTTTTCAATATCCAACTCTTCAGATGTCTGGTTATGATAAACCATAATTAGATCGTCTGTTAGTCAACAACGGTCAACGGTTTAGTTCTAGTAGCTCAACACTCAAAAGTATTGCAGTTCGGCAAGTACTGCAATTCAGCAGTTCAATGCCCAAGCATGGCTGTTCAGCCTCGGCTGCACCTCAGCGGGGCATCATGACGCCCTTATAACATCGAAGAATATGCCAAGGATTACACCTCGGCATCAACTTCAGCTTATGTCCCAGTAGGGCGCTTCAGACCACTTCAGTTGGGTAATGCCAAGTCATGCACTTCGGTCAGGTTTAGTCATGCACTTCGACAATGCCTAGTCATGCACTTCGGCAATGACTAGTCATGCACTTCGGCAGAGTTCAGCTGTGTACCACAGCAAATGAACTAAGTACGAAATTACTTTGTGGGACCCTCAAGCAGAGGTGCGATTCAAATAAAGTTCCTACAGCTGGGTATTCTTCCTGAACACGCCAAGGTCCTAACAGCCGCCCTACTGGTTACATCAACCAAGCCGGCCTATTAATCACATCAATCAGACTCCTACGGCACCTTAGGTTTTCTGCTCCAAGCAGACGTCCTATCCACCATCCACTATCAGGACTGAAGGCGGGAAAAGATCTATAAAAGCAAGGCAACCAAGACAAAAGGGGGTATCTGAATCCGAAATTCATACATTCATACTCAAAAGCAAATCCATACACTTTGCTCCTCGGCACATACTGTGAGAAACTCCTAACTCACCCTTTGAATTATAAATCTCAGTGAGATATGACCCAAACTGACTTGAGCGCCGGAGGGTTTTTCCCGGGGCCAACCTCTCGGGACCTCTGACCTGTGCTTCTTTGTGCAGGATATTTGGCGCTATTCCAGCTACGCATTCTCAATCCCAGTTAACAATTCTTCACGTTAACTGACGAAGTTAATTTGAGGTCGTGTAAACCCTTGGTGAAGATCCGGCTTCATCATTTGGCGCTAGAAGGAGGGCTCCTTAGTCCCTTAACCCAGAAAACAGTTACTCAAAGCTTTTCTAACGATTACTCAGAGCCTTTCTAATTGCCTTTGGAAGCTATTGAGAGAAAGATGAGCAAAAAATTAGTCAAGGGTCCAAGCAACCTATGACATCCAGGAGGAGCCAAAGGTCTTCTCAGCAACAAACTGATCAATGCTCTACGGAGCCGGGAGAATCCTCAACTCCCATTGCCTTCACATATGAAGAGCACAGGCGAGCTATTCGCTATGTGGCTCAGAACCCAGAGGTCTTCCAAGCAGTAGTGAGGGAGATGAAGGGGAAGGCCTCTGCAACAAAGTCCAATGGGTCCCATTCCAATAACTCTCACCCACTGGAGCACATGGAGTATTCTCCTACTCGGCCTGGTTATTGTCCCAGGCGACAGGCTGAGTTTATGGGCGAGGCAAGGCAGCCAGAACAAAATTCTAGCCACCAGAGCTTAAAGTGTAATCAAAAAGTTTCCTTGCCTTTCAAGCATGGCAGAAAAGTTGACAATAAGGGCAAAGCACCGTTGCAGGAAAGGTGCTCTGTCAAGATTCGGTTAAGAGGCCGAGGAAAGGAAAGAAACTCTCTGCTGGCTTCAAAAGCCCATGTTCTTTCCTACATGAGGAGAAAATCACTGGCAAAAGAACCTCAGCCCCTGGCTGGACCAATCCACAAAAGAAACCATCGACTGTACTGCCTTTATCATCATGATATTGGCCATGATACAGAAGATTGTAGGCAGCTCAGGCAAGCGATTGGGCGTCTTATTGAGCTGGGTCACCTGCAACGTTTTTGTAATCCGAGGTCTAGGCTCCACAACAGGCTAGAGTTTGGTGGACCTCCTCCAGATGAAAGTGTAAACCTGGGCCTCATCAAGGTTTTCTAAGTGATGAGGATTCAGATCCTGATGAAAGGGGGTTATGGGTTCCTGAGCACATAAGGCTGTTATAACAGCAACCATACCTGATCCAATCGAATCATGGTTTATCTCTTCTGGGGTTCATCCCATATCTTCTGGCTCAGCCTTATGTTATTCGAGGATCAATTTCTTATGTTCAACTGGATATTCTTATTTGGCATTCAGCCAGGAAAAGTTAAGTCACATTATGGTGCGCGAAGCAATAATTTGTGCCTACCTATCACCCACGGCGAAAGTGGGGGCATATATATCTTTACCCCAGCAGGTCTGGGAGGTTGAGCAGGTCTCAACAGCGAGATAAGTTCCCTATAATTCACCTCAGCAGGACTGAGAGGTTGAGCAGGACTCAACAACGGGATAAATTCCCTATATTTTTGTCTCAGCAGGCCTGAGAGGTTGAGCAGGTCTCAACAGCGGGATAAGTTCCCTATAATTCACCTCAGCAGGTCTGAGAGGTTGAGCAGGTCTCAACAATGGGATAAGTTTCCTATATTTTCACCTCAGCAGGTCTGAGAGGTTGAGTAGGTCTCAACAACGGGATAAGTTCCTTATATTTTCACCTCAGCAGAACTGAGGGATTCAGCAAGTCTCAACAATGAGACAAGTTTGCCTATATTCTAGCTCAGCAAAGCTAAAAGGGTTGATGAGAAAGGGACAAAGTTTTTTCCCACATCTTAAAATTCATCAAGACCTAACAGAGCTGAAGAGCCAAGTACGAAAGATGAAGCTTATTACTTCGACGAAAAGTCAGCATACAAAAGATACTCTTTTGACAAAACTGAAGACAAATACTTGCAAACTATCAAAAATAGAGCAAGTAAAACTCTGCAGAGCCGAGGACAAATATTTACTATTGTGTCGAAGCAAACAAAAACTTCACATGTTGAAGATAAAGGAAGTTAAAGAAACTGGAAGAAACTGAAGAGCAGAAGTTAAGAAAGATGGGTTTTCATTGAAGTACAAAATCTATTACAACTACAATTATCTAACAAGAAAGATCATATTCTACTTTCCAGCTTCTTCATTTTCTTTAAGATCAACCCCACTTTGCAACAGAGCAATTTGGTTCTCAAGAAGGTTCTCAGCCTCAGGGTTGTACAGCTCGGTAATACGAGGATGGTTCTTGTCCAGGCTAGGGCAGACCTCCGAACAAGCATCAATTGCCCAAGTTTGCCCAACAGCAATTGCTGAGCCTTGAATCTTCAAAAAATTCTCGGTGAAAAGTTCAGACTATCTGAACTCAGCAATAGTTTTCTTCATCTCCTCAGCCTGAAGTTCAAATTGCTGGAGGATATCAGCTTTACTTTTCTTCTCTGCCTCCAGTTGCTGGTACATCTCAGCCCTGCTATTGGACAAAACTTGATCAAAATTACTGATTTTCTTTTGGTGGAATTTCAGTTCAGTCTGAGCCTTGGAAGAAGCTAACTCAGCGCTGGCCAATTTCTCCTTCATCTCAATCACTTGGGATTTGGCATCGGCCAGCTTAGTGTCAGAATCCTGCTTCTCAGTTTGAAGTCTGGAATTCTCCTCCATAAGTGAGGCCAGCTTGGAATCTGAGTCCCGCTTTACCATCAAAAGCTTGGAATTATCTTCAGTAAGTGCAGCAACTTGAGACTTCAAACTGATCACTTCTGCCTCCAGCCCGGACAACTTTGTGCTATTAGGTTTTGCCACCTCAGCTAACTCATCACAGGCCTTCTTGAGGTGGGCATTGGTCTCAGAGAGTTTGAAGAATCTGGAATGGAGCTCTTCAGCTCGTCTAAGAATGTTAAATTCTTGGACCCGGTACTGCAAAAGTTAAACTGGTTAAGGAAGAACATGCAGGGTCAAGTTGAAAGATGGAAAGCAGAAGGAAATCATACAAGGGCCATATTACTGGCGAATAAGTTGAAGACAGTACTCCACTCCAGACTATCATACATCTGCCAATCCTTAGGAAGTATTGACACTTCTGTCAATTTCCTAGCTATTCCAGGATCTTTGGCATAATTGTTGAAGCTGAACTCCAACGTATGTTTGCCCCGTCGAGGTCAGGAAGAGGGCTCCCCCTCCGTGGTATTACTCGCAGAGGATCCTCCTTTAGGAGGCTCTCCCTCCTCCTCAAAAGGCCCTTCCCTGGAAGCATTTACCTCGAGGGCTTCTTTTGAAAAATCGAAGGTAGGCATAGCCTCATCAGTAATCCAACCTGGGGGAGGAGCATTCTCCTCTTCAGCAGCAGGAGATGAAGGAATGGAAATGGAGGCATCAATTCCCCCACTCCTGTCCTCAAGATGAGCTGAGGTTGAAGCAGGAACCTGAGCTTCGGCTTGGGGAGGATTATCAGAGGTTTCAACTGAAAGGGAAGAATATTCAAATAATTACAATGGAAGTCAAGCACATCCAAGACTAAAGCAGGGCAAAATTCTACCTGGACGTGTCTGCACTTCAGACGAAGAGCTAGCGGAAGCTTGTTCTGAAGTGGAAGGTTGGTATTCTGACCAAGTTCTCTTCCCGGGGACCAAGTTCTTCAACCTTTCAAGGGTCTCATGTACCATGATTTCTGCAAGATTCAAAGGACAAAACAATCAAAACACTGGTGCAATATCAAAGTCAAGGATTTCCAAAAATTATTGTCGTTTACCCTGAACTATCCACAGAGCAAGAGGAATAAGAGGTCGAAAATTATATTCCGGGCACAAATGTTCCAGGTCAGCAACCTCTACAATCTTCTTATTAACTCTCTTCCAATCTACAACTCGGGGTGGAAATAGCAATTGAGAGGCTTCATTGCGAAATTTTTCACTTGGCCTCCTGTTATTTACACTACCAGTGTTCCAAGGGATTCCTTCAGGTAACCCTACACTCTTAACAAAAAAGAAATTCCCCCTCCAATCTTTGAAAGAATGGGGAAGGTTTATTACAAAAGATCCCCCACTACTTCGAGATCTCCGATCAAAATTATACCAACTACCCTCCCGATTACATACAAATATCTTCCTGAAAACTGCAAGTGAGAAGCTCTTCTCAGACGCTCTTAGATAAAGCAGGTAACTAAGGATAAATAGTATATAACCGTCTAAGATCGTTTCTTAAGTCTATGATCATTTCTTAAATTCGAAAATGACTTCTTATTTCTAAATCATAAATAGTATATAACCGTCGCTTATGACTAAATCAATACTTACATTTAGATTGTCGTCTAATGCTTAGATCAACTTTTAATCAATAAAGTACAAGACGTCGATACTATACATGTACATGTCGACATGAATAATGAATCGATCAGCAGAAGCGTCATAACATAAACAAATCATAATCGACATGCAATGCACTACTTCATAATCTGTACAAGCCATCATATAATGAATATTGAAATCTTCTGAAATACATCATAGATCGAGACCTAACGCCTTCAAGAATATCTCGGTATGCTCTTCGTTATCAATGGTCTATCTGCAATGTCTTCAACAAGTCTGTATAGTGACACCTGTTATCTGGAAAATGATAAATGAGGCAAGTATGAGCGATAGCCACCGACTTTTAATCGCTCAGCAAGTAGTCTTACTGAATACGACATGTGGATCATACATGGGGAGACGGGGTGACAAAACATAATAGCCACATATACCAAATAGATAATCACGTCTCCATTTTTAAACAAGTAAAATAACTTGGTATAAATGTAAGCTAGAAGTTGGTAGAGAAAGAAACATAGTGATTGTCTTTTCGTATATACTCAGCGTTAAACATCACTACCATAGTTCATACATCATCAACAGATAGTGACAGACAAGTAGTACTGCACATACCGTAAAATGACTTCCAGACCTAACTAAAATCCATAGATACTAGTCTCATGATCTCCTTAACTAATGTGTGACCCTCTTAACTCTATCCATCACAGCTTACTTCTACTACAGCATCGCAGGAGTCCCAGCAGACACAAATGGGTAGTGAGTCATGATTATAATGTAAAACATAGCTGTCTTTTTAAAATCATGCAATAACATGTCAAAACTTCCTTTGTCATACTTTTCGTGCTTATGTGATGGCCATTGAAATGCAAGAACAATATCTAGCGACGTCCGGAAAGCATCTCCGTAAAGGTACGTAAACGATGATCCGTACATCATCCGAGTAGGTAGCTTTACGTTGACTCGTAGGTCAAGAACCCAAGCTCTTCACAAGGTGTTCAAGACACATACTAAATGAGTTCGACATCCAAGCTCTTCACAAGGTACAACCCGACTCATCATACATAGAAGGGTTCGACAGCCAAGCTCTTCACAAGGTACAACTCGATACCCAACATGTAATGTAAGGTTCAAGAGCCAGGTTCTTCACAAGGTATTCACATGAACCTTACATTTTTCGCATTAAGAAACTTCCGTCTCGTAAATACTATTCACTACATTTCCATACTCTTCATACATGTCATAAATCATGTCGTAAACATACTGTAAAACATTGTCTTTTCCTTGAAACATACTTTTCATTCATATGCATATGAACTTTTAAAGCATGTAGCGTAAAACATAACTTTTCAAACCTTGATTTCATGCAACGTGAGACTCGGTCGTATATGGGTATCTTGGTCATTCTACTAGTAACATCACTTACTTAAACACGGTCTACTTGTCATACTTAAGAATTACACATCAATACTATCTACTTATCACGACTTAAAGAAATACCATAACCATGCTTCCATAATATCAACTCTGCACATATACTTCATAATTCATAAATTAAGCACCTAGGACATAAACTTCCTATTTCCCTTAACATACCATGTAGGAATTTCATAACTTAACTTGCACATAATAATCTATAACCCATAAGAATACCGTTGTTAACATCATAACATCGTATTTGAACATGTATATATATGTATATTAGTATGTATAATACATACTTCCATACATGTGAATATTCTTTAAATGAATATAAGTACACATAAAACATATATTATCATATCTCATAAATACATACATAAATCATAATAAAGTTACATAAACAAAATGAGGTCATTTTAGCCACAAAGAACCCTAATGGCCGAATAAATAAGGTGTATGCATATCTATATTCATTTTGTGATATATATATATATTATATAATATCCAAACTTATTCATTTTCATGTTTTAACATATATATTATACATATATATACATAAAACCTATAAAATAATATTTTAACCTTAAAATGGCCTTAAGGCCGAATTGTGTATATTGTATATACATACATATATATATAATTGCCGTATATATATATATATATATATATATATATATATATATATATATATACCTAAAAACAGTGAGATATAGATATATACATAAACTTATTCATTTTTAAGTTTTGAACATGTATATTAAACATATACATATATATCATGTCTTAAATCCTTTGGATGTACTTTTCTTGAAAATAAAGTCATTAGGCCAAAATACTTAAATGGCCGAAAATACATATATACACCATATATATTTTTCTCAATAATACACATATAGGTATAAATATATCATATCTTAAGTCATGTAAATATACTTTTCACAACAATTAAGTTATTAGGCCAAATATATATATAAAAATGAAATTTTTATATATATGTGCCGAAATATGTATATATATATGTTATATACGTATATTTTCCTCAATAATACACATATATGGGTAAATATATCATATCTTAAGTCATGTAAATATACTTTTCACAACAACTAAGTTATTAGGCCAAAATAAATATAAACTGAAATTTATATATATGTGCCGAAATATGTATATATATATTATATATGTGTATTAGCTCACACTTTAAAATAAGATATAAATCTCAAAAATACATGTTATGGCCAAAAATACTAAGTGTATGTATATGTGTAACCGTATGTGTGTATATATATATACATTTTTATACTCAAGGATATATATATATATACATATTATATACATGCATTTATATTTACTTATCATATTCAAGCGTATAAACCTACATATTATATACACGTATATATATATACATATTATATATACCCTTTATATACACACATATACATCGTATATACACACATAAATATACGCATATACATATATTTATACATGCATATGTATATCACATAAAAATTAGATTTGTATATATTGTTGAAGGAAAATCTTGAACATACTACATGATGATCCAGACTTTGGTATAAACATAAATACACTAACATTTGAAAATCCAAGTGGTATTTAGTAAGAGTACTTGCCTTTTGGGTCTTGAGCTTAGAGATTATATTTAGAAATCTATTGTTAAGCTTGACTTGTGGCTTGACTTGAAGAATCACCACCATTTACCACCATGGGAGGGGCGGCCTTAACACAAAAAGGAGAGTGAAGGGAAAATCATCCACATGCATGGTGATCTAAGGAAGAATCTTGAAGAAATTGAGAACGATTTCTCACCGTTTTAGTTAATTTGAAACTTAAATAATGAAGGGCTTGAATCCTTGGTTGCTTGTTGAAAAGTCACCTCCACCATCACCACCAAGGGGGTACACGGCCACTAGTAGGGAAGAAGGGAAAAAATATTTTCTAAGCCTTAGGGAGCGTTTTAGGGAAAATGTATAGACCTTTAGGTGAGTTCGTACCTTGAAGGTGAGATTAAATACTTGATTTGAGGTTGAACTTAAGGAGTTCTCCCTCATTGGCCACTTAGTAACACTCGGCCATATAGTTGAGAAGAATGAGGAAGTAATTTAGTCCATGTATAGTATATAGAAGTAAAGTGAGGAAAAGATTTCAAAGGAGGTCTTACCTATAAGTTGAGTTGATCTTGGATGGTCTTGGATTTGCTTGAATTCTTCTTCCTATGCACCTACGGTTTTGGTGCTTGGTGGTGGAAAAGAAAAACCTTTCTTGCCTTAAGATGGAAGGAAGAGAAGGTAGTTGAGTGTTTGATTTCTCTAAGGAGTGAAAATGAGTTCAAGTGTTAAAGCTAGAATTCCCTTGGTGTATTTTTGGTCTCTTGGTCGTGCCTTAGGTGAAGAGAAGGAAATGATGCTAGTATTTGTGGAGAAGAGGGAAAGGGAAGCTTTTTAGAGGATCAAGGGGTTGCATGTACTAGAGTTTGCTTTATGGAAGGCTTTTGGAATCTTTTTACTTGTTTAAGTGAAAGAATTTATGGAAAAATAAGAATGTGGGGGTGGTTTAGCCGAGGTCTTCAGTATGGGAAAGGAAAATATTGGGTTTGCTTTCTTGGCTTTTGTAAAGAATATGAAAGAAGTTTTTGGTGTAAGAAAAATAAAGTGTATAAGAATAAGGTGATGATGGAGTGTGGAATTATGAGAAAATGCAAGTGGGGTTTCTTTCTTTTTCTTGGTGACCGAATTTTAGCAAGGAAAATGGATGAGAGTTTTGGCTTGTAGTGTTTTGGGAAGAGGTGTAGGAAGTGATGTGTAATAAATGTGGGAATTGGTGTAAGAAAGTAAAATGATGGTAGTGTGTTGGAGAAGTAGTGGAGAAATTCTTGTTCTTGGTGTTGTGACCGGTGGTGTGAAAAGGGAAAGGAAATAGGGTTTCTTGTCTCATGTGTAGGTTGAAAAGGGAGAAGGTAGTAGTGTAAGAAAAGTAAAAGTAGTGTAAGAAATGAAATGATGGAGGGGTAAGAAAAGGGGAAAGTAACCGTGGGGGGGGGGGTGGAAAGACCAAGAAAGCATTCTTGGCTTTATGTGGGTTGGGAATAGAAAAATAAAGTAGTAAGAAAAGTATAGAGTGTGTAAGAGAAGATAAAGGAAATCTTTACTTCTTGGGGGTAGGGAACGGTTGTAGGAAGGAGAGAGGGAGGGGTTTTGTCTCATTTAACATGTAAGGTATGGTGGAAGAAAATGTGATAAGTGAGGTAAAAGTGCGTAGTGGAATTATCGTATCGGGTATTTTTATTTAGTTTAATTTATATCTATCGACTTATGTTGCTACCGACTAATTCATTAAATGCATCGTATGTCCAAAACGTTCGTTATCTAGTCCCATCCAGTCTCGCTATATCCGTTATCTTATCATTCGGTTATTTTTCTGACCGTTTCTAACCCCGATATATAACGTCGATGTCTTTATTTTTCTTAAATAAAAGTTTAAAATCCACTAAAATTTATCGACATTGCATTTGCATCCTATTTTCCATCATATTATTTCATTTCCCACTGACCCAGAAATGCGGGTTGTAACAAAAAGGATAACCGCGCAATTGATGAAGGACTGCCACGTCATGCACTTCGGTCAGGTTTAGTCATGCACTTCGGCAATGCCTAGTCATGCACTTCGGCAGAGTTCAGCTGTGTACCACAGCAAATGAACTAAGTACGAAATTACTTTGTGGGACCCTCAAGCAGAGGTGCGATTCAAATAAAGTTCCTACAGCTGGGTATTCTTCCTGAACACGCCAAGGTCCTAACAGCCGCCCTACTGGTTACATCAACCAAGCCGGCCTATTAGTCACATCAGTCAGGCTACTGATCACTTCAGCAGACCTATGGCACCTTAGGTTTTCTGCTCGAAGCAAACGTCCTATCCACCATCCACTATCAGGACTGAAGGCGGGAAAAGATCTATAAAAGCAAGGCAACAAAGACAAAAGGGGGGATCTGAATCCGAAATTCATACATTCATACTCAAAAGCAAATCCATGCACTTTGCTCCTCGGCACATACTGTGAGAAACTCCTAACTCACCCTTTGAATTATAAATCTCAGTGAGATATGACCCAAACTGACTTGAGCGTCGGAGGGTTTTTCCCGGGGCCAACCCCCCGGGACCTCTGACCTGTGCTTCTTTGTGCAGGATATTTGGCGCTATTCCAGCTACGCATTCTCAATCCCAGTTAACAATTCTTCATGTTAACTGACGAAGTTAATTTGAGGTCGTCTAGACCCTTGGTGAAGATCCGGCTTCATCAGGTTAGATGTGATTTTATTGGAAAATATTGTCCTGAGGCATATGTGGTTAAAGAAAATAGAGGGGAAAAAATAAACTTCAATGACTATTGTGCTACTTTTTTTTAACTAAGAAGGAGGTATGAAAATGTTGCAAATATAACACTTACTGTAATAAGCAAATTCTCATTTAAAAATACTTATTTTGGTATCTCTTAATATATTGAATTACAGAAAAGTCTTTAAGAAAAACCCATTTAGATGAACTTCATCTCGATGCATACATGTGCTTTTGTTACAATTAAAAGATAAGTCGAAAATGTACTTCGTATGGTCAAACGTCCAAAACATAATCATTTCTGATACACTAGGTTTTTGCGTTTGCGCATGGTTTGGAGAGGGACCAGACAGCTTCGCGATCTGATGTACGCAGTCCTTACGTTACACTTTATGCAAGAGACTGTTTCCGCAGCTCGAACCTGTGACCTCAAGGTCACAAAACATCAACCTTAACAATTACTCTAAGTCCCGCCCTCAAAACATAGTCTATATGTGATACCCAAAAGATACGTTACACACTTATATCTCCATCCGATATAACAAGTTTGCAACTGTCAACTATTTAAGAAGTCGTTAACTATGAAAGCAAACTCTCTATTCTTTGGGATGAAGGTATTGTTTGTTTGTCTCTCATCTTCCTCAGACCCTAACGATAGCTTTTGTTGTCGTTGGGATATATTGTGTATGATTGTTGTTGTTGTAGTAAAAACCATGATAAAATGATATTTAGTGTGTATAAGTATTATCATTGTCTCTAAATTACAATATAAGGTTACAATTTTCATCGTGCATCAATAACTATTATTTTTTATATACTTTTTCGCCATTAGCTTGCGAATCTCACTATGCTCCATAACTACTAATTGTCTTATTTTTTTCCATCAATTAACGGCTTTTTATTTTAAGGCTGAAAAAGGGGCACAAAAGATTAAAAAATTAATGGTTATAGGTACACGCTAATAATTACAAACTTATGATGCAACCTAGATACAGTGGTCATAGTTATATGCATCAAGTGTCATTTTCCATTAGAACTATCATTGCTTTTCAATTTTATAATATGTTATCGTCTCAACATTAATGTGTTGTATTTTCTTTATAGAAATGATTATACTTATTGGTGTTTTACAAATATATATAATTTTAAAACAAAAATTATTCAATATGTTTTGGACATCTACCAAAAGAATATAAAAATGACAAAGGGGAAGAATGAAATAATAAGATGAAAACAAGGAGGCATCTAAACATCCATAAATATAATCATTATCTACCTTCACAGAACTTTAACTCATTTTCGTTACACTAAGCTCTCGTGTTTGCGCAGGATCCGAGAAAGAACCGGATCGCTTTGTGATCTGATAATATACGCAGCCTTACCCATATTTTGTTGCTTGCAAATGCAAACCCTGAGGAATGCATGCGTACAAAATAAACCAGATGATGATGATGATGATGATGATGATGATGATGATGATGATGATGATGATGATGATGATGATGATAATAAACACCTGCAACATTTTATATCTTCTCAGATATTATTAATTCTTCCGTTTTTCTATCTCCAGCATATATTAATTGTTCTTATTTCTAATTATTGTTCCTGAGAGTGGGTTTTAGATCAAATTGTAAGGTGGCTGCTTTGTAGTTTGAGGTGTCATACCCCGTAACTTTTAAGTATGACTTTCAACAGTTAGAAGTCAACTTTAAATATAATTTCATTAAATGTATAGGTTTACGAGGCTTAGTTAGATAAAATATAGGTGAGAAAATAAGCAAAAGGGTGAAACTAAGAAATTAGGCTGAAATACCCAAAATATCCCTCTCCACTTAAATGTTGGGGGAGTTACACAAAGGAGTATAACTCCCCACAAGCACCAAACGGTGGTTATCAAAAGAGGAGAACAGGGGGAACGACTGGGAAGAAAAGAGAGAGAAAAGAGAAAGAGACAAAGGAAGAAAAAAAAGTAGAAGAACCTGTGGTCAACCTAGGTTCAATCCTTCCCAAAATTCTAAAGTACACTCGTAAGACTAACTAGAAACAAAGGCAAGTAATCTTTCTATACACTTTACGCAAATTTTGATACAACAGGCCCTATGTTCTTATAAAGAGAAAACTCGAATCACACATTAGTAATCTTGATTTGTGTATGTTACATGCTCTACCATACGTATTTGTTGTTGTTTTCTTGAGTAAAGTCATGTTATTTGGGCCAAATTCTGGAAACAGTTATGTGGTGATTGTTGTTGTTAAATATGCCCACAAAAGTGTCATCCGTGTTCTGTTTATCGTATTGTTGTAAGTTCTTGAGTTTATTAATTGTACCCTAGATGATTTGAGAGTATTTGCAGGAAGATAAAGGATGAATGATGGGATGTTGTAGACTTGGTTGTGTTGGAAAGTTTGAGGAGACATTGGAAGTTGTGGGTGATAGAAAGCTTAGAGTGGATGCATTTTGACATGTTTAAGAATCAATTCATGTTAGTTGTGTGTTAAGCATGATGAATCTAGATGGTAAGATGGATCTTGAAGTGTTTAACATGAAAGGGGTGAAGGAGGAAGATGATGGGGAGAAGTTACTGTAGAAATTTGCAGTTCTAGAACCCTCAGAACACTTTGAACACCTACTTTAGGCACTCAATGTCACATTAGGCGCCGAAAGTAGGAGTTCAATATGTCCCAGTGCATTCCAGAACACTTCGAACTTTCATGTCACATAAGGCGCCTCATGTAGGCGTTCGATGTCACTTGAGGCGCTTCATGTAGGCGTTCGATATGTCACAACACATTCCAGAACACTTCGAACACCTCAGAAGATGTTCGATGTCACTTGAGGCGCTTCATGTAGGCGTTCGATGTGTCACAGCACATTCCAGAACACTTCGAACACCTCAGAAGGTGTTCGATGTCACATAAAGCGCTTCATGTAGACGTTCGATGTGTCACAGCATATTCCAGAACACTTCGAACACCTTAGAAGGTGTTTGATGTCACATAAAGCGCTTCATGTAGGCGTTCGATGTATACTAGCCAATTCCAGAACACTTCGAATGCCTAGAATATGCGCTCCAAGTCACTTTAGGCGCCTCCTGAAGGTGTTCCAAGTGTACTAGAAGTCCCTTTTGACCCATTAAACGCTCCATGTGTGTGAGATACCTTTATTCTCTTCCTGTGCTAGTATAATACAAGGGTATTTGAGGTGTACTTGAGTTATAAACCTTAAGTGTGAATGAGTAAGGTTAAGTATGACTTCGAAGTGAATTTGCAATACGAAAGGGCATAAAATGGTACGAATGAGGTGTGTTTGAGTTGTGAATATTAAGCGTGAATAAGTAAGGTTAAGTATGAATTCAAAGTGAATTGGCAATACGAAAGGGGCAGAAAATAACACGAATACGGTATCTCTGAGGAAGTGTGAATGAGTAAAGCTAAGTGTGAACTTGAAGTGAACACTTAATGCGAAAGGGCCAATCTGTAAAGCTAAGTGTGAACTCGAGTGAACTTGTAATACGGACGCGCATAAAAAGGTACGAGCATAGTGTGCTTAAGGTTCAAGACTTTGTACTTGATATGTAAAGTATGTGTGCATGTTTACACATTTGTTATGATGAACATAAGCATTCTGCATCACAACATAAGCACTTTGCATTTCGACATGATATTTGTTTTGCGAAAGAACATGTGTTTGTAAAAGAAGATTAAAGTTTTCAAAAGACAAGATATGGCTGCTGGGTGATCGCAGGGTATAAAAGTCGCGCCTGCAGTGGCATGGTATAAAAGCGTGACCTGTGAATCAACAGCAGAGTATAAAGTATGTTATGGAGCCGTGGACCTATCAGCACGGAAAATGAAGTTATTTTATAGGGTCGTGGACCTATCAGCACGGAGAATAAAGTTATTTTGGGGCCATGGACCTATCAGCACAGAAAATAAAGTTATTTTATGGGGTCGTGGATCTATCAGCACAGATATAAAGATATGTGTTATGGAGCCGTGGACCTATCAGCACGAGGTATAAAGTTATGTGTTATGGGGCCGTGGACCTTTCAGCACGGGGTATAAAGTTATGTTTGCTGTGGACTGATCACCCACAGGGTATAAAGTTCTGCTACGCGAAGAATATGATAAGAGGAATTATGAAAAGTTTTGTGAAATGACACGCATGACATGTTTACGAAAGAAGACATATGCATGGGTTTTGTGTGTGGTTTTGAAGAAGTACATGCATCATGTTACACGAAGCATAAGATTTGACATGCAAGAAATGTTACTAGCATATGTTATGTTTATGTAGTACGTTTGGCTCTATATGTGTTGGTTTCATTTTGTGTGTCAATTATGTGGCTTATTTGGATTTGATGAATCGTTATAAAGATGCTATTTGCCAACCCTAGCACCTTATTTTGTGCATTGATTTTCTATACTGGTGACTCGTCATGTGTGATTCCGTAAGGTGTATAGACGGGTTACTTGCTAGCGATGTTTTCGCTAAGAAAAAATACTCTATCTGCTTTTCACGTGAGCCAAAGTACGAGATGATTTTTGTAGGAGATAACAGCGAGTGGGCTCATTGGGACGATGGTTACTAAAATGGACAGGCTTACAGTCTTTATCTTTTAGTTGAAGGATTTACTGTTAAAGCTTTGTATCGAATGATACTTTAGACACTCTCCCTGACACGTTTTATTTCCGATGTGTTTCATTTGGGATATTATTGTTATTGAAGTTTTAATTCTACAACGTTTCTGCTGATTTATGTTACGTCATGGATGACGTATGATTGATCTGCTTTGACGCTTCGTAGTCGTAGTAGGCTACGACGGGTGCACTGGTACTCATGTCCAGTATCGGGCCGGGGCGCTACATGAGGTCACGGGTTCGAGACGTGGAAACAGCCTCTTACACAAAGTGTAAGGTAAGACTGTGTACATCAGTTTGCGAAGTGATCTGGCCTTTCTCCGGACTTTACACAAATACAGTAATTCAGTGCACCGGAAACACTTTTTTATATATTTCTAATTCGTGTTCCAACTGCCTTCGCATCACGTGGATTCCATAAACAGCTATCATTATTTATTTAATTATATGTTCATTAAGTATGACCGCTCAAGACAACTCACTATGCTTAAAAAATAATGAACAATAACTAATTCTTAAGAAATAATTATAATAATAGGACTATCAGAGTATAGTTCAGTTGGTACTTGAGTTATGACATTGTAACTAAAAAAGTATATGTTAGAACAAAAAAATACGTAGCGTGTATACAACACTGATATCTAGGTTTACAAGCCAAATGTCTAATTTCGACCCAATTAGGACAGAAATACAGGCCGATTTGCAACGTACACTTGTTGAAAAGTTTTACTAATAAAAAAGATCGTTGAACAGTTCACATAGTCATACCTTTTGCAACTAGTATGCTTATATTTTAAGGAACCGTTGGAAGTCAAAGTACACCGCACAGACCAGAGTTTTATCTCCCTCTAATTATTATTATTATTATTATTATTATTATTATTATTATTATTATTATTATTATTATTATTATTATTATTATTATTATTATAACTTAACCGAAAAGGTAGAAATTATTTGTATTCAACCATTGTCTTTGTTAGTCGTTGACAATGATAAATTTGAATATAACATAATTTAATATACATATTATGAAAATAATAAATATTTTAAAATATTAAGAAAAGTGGACAGTGAAATGAGGCGAAAGACGTCATAACATGGTTATTACACGAGGGGAGAAAAAAAAAGGATTAGATGCTTTTAACATGTATTATGCATTCATTTTTGGACCAAAATGCTATTATCTGGTGTTGAGGGTCCTCACCGTCCCAACTCCAATGAACATTATAGAAGATACAAATCAGGAGTCCAGCGGCCTTCTAGGTTGGATGAAGACTACGCAGTGACTCGCACAAGGTATCCCCGCAAACCAGGCCTTCGGCCTAGCAGTATTGAAACATTCACATTGTACGTATCCCTAAAATTGAACTGTTAACCTCTTGGAGCAAATTTCAACGCGAGTACCAACTGAACTATACATGTGAGCATATTGTGCATTCATTCTACCTGAATATTAGTATCAAAGCAAGAATACTCCTCCTTTTAATGAAGATTTGAGGTGTTGAACTGACTTAATTTATTATTTTACCTTGAGGTTAAGAGACCAAAATATTTCAAGTTCACAGCAATATGTTTTTCCATTTAGTTAATATTTTTAATATAAAATATATAAATATGGAGTATAACAAAATGTGAGTGCGATTTTCTTTTAATCAGCTGCAACTAATAACTATTGTCTCCGTCACAAAAATATTGTTTTTATTTACATTTTGGCTTTTATAAAAACTGTTGTGTACTTTTAAAAAATAGTAAATATTAATAGTCAAAGTTTTTACGTTATTTTTTAATTAACACTTATATGATTTCTGTCATCAGAGTGTGTCATCGGAGTGTCTACGCGTTTTTTTACGTTTCTCTCTGCTCTCCCTCTCACTTTTTTAATGTGGTAAAGGTCTATCAATTTATTAGTGTTAATAAGATAATTTTTCATTCAGTTTAATACAATAAGGTAAGATATGTGAGTTTGAGATGAATTATATACACATGTCAAATTCCTATTAAATTAAACTTAACATGAGAAATGTAGTGAGTTAGTAGATAATTACATGGTTTAATTAGTAATGAAAATAAATTTTATTCTATTTACTGTTTGATACAATGAGATTATTTCATGCAATGTAATGATTTAATCTTATTGTGCATAATACATGAAATTGAAGATGTGATAGAAGATTATTTATCATTTTCTATTCATATGAAGAAATGTGATGTAATATTAGAATATGATGTAAATTTTTTTCTCCTCAAATAAAGTTTTGACTTTCTAAAGTCATCAACTATAACAATATAACTATAGTTGACTTTCAAAATAATACAAATCAAATCACGATGAAAACTTGACTATAACAATATTTTTAAAACATATAAGATAATATATTTTGTTAAAGTTCAGTTGATAAAGAGACGAATATTTTTAAAACATATAAGATAGTTGTTACGCCCCGCACCCTCTGTAGAATAATTAAGAGACAAAGAAGAATTAAATGAGATTAATGACGGTCAACCGTAATTAATTACGAATTAAATAATGGGATTAATGGGAATTAATTGAGGGTTTAAATATTGAAATTAATGAGGATTTAATTTTGAATTAAATATTAGGATTTATCCTTTAAGATAAATAGGAAAATAAGATATAATTTAGAAACTCCAAACTTTTCCCTTTCCTTATAAAAACTCACATAGCGTCAGTTTTCCCTTTTCTCAGAAGAGAGAACGACGCAATCCTCTCCTCCTAGGCGGCTCTCATCTCCCCTCAACCCTAGGCGAAGAACTCTGCTAGATCTTCACCCAATCTTCGTCCGTTCTTCGTTCTTTCTCCGAGTAATCAAAGGCAAGTAATCTACTTATAAGTTCTTACGTTTTTGCGAAAGAGAAAGGGCCTATTTTGATATCAATTTGGATCACCATGCAGTAATTTCTCTATGTGAATCTACTTGTGAGATCTATGTGTTTTGGTTTGAGATTTGGCCATTATATGTTGAAATCTTGTTCGTTGATTGTTGTTTATATGAGATCATGTAAATCCCAATCCTTGAACCCTACTTTGTTGATAATGGTGGTTGAAGGGAGGGGAGAGTGAAAAGATTTGATCTTTGGGTTGATTTGATAAGTACTTTGAGTGCTAGGCTTGAATCCGTGAGTCGTATGCTAAAGATGTTGTCTTGGGTGATTTTAGGATGGATTGATAGTGGGAAATAGGCTTGGAATGGTTTTGAAGGAAGTTGGGGTCGAATTGGGGGTATTTCTGCAGTTTCTGCAGAAAATTGCAGAATGGTGTTCTGGAACGGGGACGTCGATCGATCGACGTCAGGGTATGACGTACGTCGATCGATCGACGTATAGCAAGTGAGGGTATGACGTGCCTCAGAAGGACGTAGATCGATCGACGTAGGATGAGTGAGAGTTCGACGTGCCTCAGATGAACGTCGATCGATCGACGTAGATTGAGTGAGAGATCGACGTGCCTCAGATGGACGTCGATCGATCGACGTCAGGGTATGACGTACGTCGATCGATCGACGTCAGGGTATGACGTCAACCAGTTTTGTGGGAAAGTAAGGGAAGAAAGATGGAAGCTAGGGGATCCTTTGGGTGACCTTAGAGACTTCTTAGGACCTGATTATGACTAGTCTAAGTCTTGGGAACATGACTTATGATGGTGAATCGAGTTTGGAGAATTTGAAGGGTATTCGAATCGGAGTTCAACGTGGATGACTTAGAAGGGTTAGGAGATGAACGTACGAGGTGATTGAGAGTTCAATGATGGATGGTTAGGGATACTTGCCTTAAGTTGTAAACCCTAGAATCAAGACTAAGGGTTGACGAGAGGGTTGAAGCCTAAAGTTATGATGTGTAAGTTAGTGAAAGCTTGTGTGTTACTTATACTTGCGCATGTGCACATGAACTACTTATGTGAACGAGATACGAGAATGAAACGAGGAGTCTTGCATCATGGCACTTGCATTTGCATATTGATTTGAAAAGAGATGTGCTTCGGCACAGATTTGCGAAGGTGACCTGCAATGTTAACCGGGATTGGAAATTTAAGCTCGGGTGCATTGCAGGGCACAAAAGACTGTAACGTTAACCGGGATGGAAATATAAGCCGGGGTGCGTTACAGGGTATAAAGTCCTCTACAATGTTAATCGGGATGGAAATTTAAGCCGAGGTGCATTGTAGAGTTTTACGAGTCTGTGATGTTAATCGGGATGGAAATATAAGCCGAGGTGCATCACAGAGCATAACGAGCCTGTAACGTTAACCGGGATGGAAATATAAGCCGGGGTGCGTTACAGGGTTACGAGTTACGAGACCGGACATTGTGACATGCATTGCACTGTTTTGAAAAGAAAGGGCTCATGCATTCGTGATTGTGTAGGGTAGTGCATATTTTGTCATGCATCACGTGAGTCAGTTGAGATGATTGCTATGTGTCTTGAGTGATGCTAATTGTTAATTGTTAAGAGTTTCTGTTTTACGTTCTTATACTGTTATATATAAATTTTGAAAGTATACAGGACATGTTCCCCATTTCCCTCGAATTATTTACTACTCATGTCTTGCCATGTGTTGATCCCGTATGTCTTATAAGCGGATTACTTGCTAGCGTTTTTCGCTAAGGGTACTACCTTTGTGATTGCAGATGAGCCTAGCTACGACATGATATCATAGAAGACGATGGCGAGTGGGCTGAATGGGATACATAGAGACATGTTGGGAGCTAGTTGAAATAGTTATTTCTCATTTCCGTTCTTTTATACACTTGAGGATCAGTTCACTATTTTCGTGACTACCATTTAAGATTTTATTACCATTTGATGTATGGAATTGATGGTGGAGATTCATTAGATACATGTTTCCGCACTTATTTCTCTTACGTCAGTGACGATGTGTACTCGAGAAATGTGACGTCTTGTAGTCTTCTCAGTAAGCTACGACGGGTGCATCGGGTCGGATTCCGCTGTCCGGGTCGGGGTGCTACAATAGTCCTTGGACCCATTGGTATACAGTCTTTTGCACAAAGTGTGAGATCAAGGGTTCGAGCCGTGGAAACAGCCACTTGTACAAAGTGTAGGGTAAGATTGCTTATATCAGATTGCAAAGCGATTCGTCCCCTTCTCAAATCATATGCAAATGCGGGAGTCCAGTGCATCAACAACTAACTGTGTGCGATATTAATCCACAAGAGAAGCGGAAATTTGGCAGACGCTCATACCGAATCAGCCTTCTTATGTTCTGTGGCTGAAGTGTAACAAAACGATGCAGTGATTTTCCCATGTTAACTGATGCACTGATGCGAAAATTTTTTTGAGCCGTTTGTATATCCTCTCTAACTTGAATAATGACACAATCATTAAAGCTTTGAGCAATTTTCTTGCCTACTTCCATAGTGTAAAGCTCAAGGGGAAGACCTGTGATGTGTAGCCAGAAAGGAACTTCAGCAAAATTAACATCTACTAGCTTGACATCTTGTTGCCACAGTTTCAGGGACAAAAGGGCATTACCGAAGCACCATGGACCATTATACACAACTTTGGACATTATAGATGAAGAGTCAAAGAGAAGTTGTGTAGCGCCCCGCTCCCGAGCCCTAGCCTCGGGAACAGTGCACCCGCCGTACCTCACTAAGGAGAATACAAAGCGTCGAATCAATCTCTTACTTGTCAAAATGACGTAGAAATTTTTTCGCGGAAACGTATCCATAACATATATTAAACCCCAATAATCGTCATTACATTGCTAAATAAAACTCTGGAAATAAAATAGTAAAGTAGTGTGTGAAAATCCTCAAAACATAAATAAGAACAAAACAACTGCAGCGTCCCCTCATATCCTAGCCGCAGCTCTCAACCAGCCCACTCCGCTATGTCCGTCCCGTCCTCAACGAAGATATGCTCGTAGTCCTCATCCGGCTCACCTGGGAAGTAGGGGTGAGTGACAGAAATCACCCAGTAGATGCCCGCCTCAAACAAATACAAACGTACATACCCAAAATGATAGAGCCACATAGCACATAAACATGATATAACACATAGCACATAAATATAAGATAACATGCATAAGATAAAGTAAATGCGGTAAGTAAGTCACTCCACATAAAAATGCGCAAGTACGTGATGCATGCTCAATTAACGTGTCACACGCAACAAGAATCATGTCATGCAATATGCCCTAGACCTATATGCAATGCATGATCCCGGGATTGACTGGATGCCTGTAGCCCGTGCACTACAATCCATCCTTACGGATGCCCGTGGCCCGTGCACCACGATCCACCCCAACCGATGCCCGTGGCCCGTGCACCACGATCCACCATAATCACATACTCATGGCCCGTACACCATGGTCCATCATAATCACATACTCATGGCCCGTACACCATGGTCCATCATAATCACATACTCATGGCCCGTACACCATGGTCCTCTTCACTCGAGCGTCTGAGACCCGTGCATCTCAGCCCACTCCCAATGCAATGCACGTGCCATGAATGCAACAACAAAATCGCCTGGGGCCCGTACGCCCATCCTCACCAACTCCGGCACTCAACACTAGTCGTCTGGGGCCCGTACGCCCATCCTCACCAACTCCGACACTCAATATTTGGCTTCATAAAATTTACGAATATTGGAAAGTGGTTATGTGGCATTTCTTTTATTTTTCCTTAGCTTGTACTAATTTTCTAGAATTTTCTACTAATTTTCCCTATTTTTCCCTCATTTAATTCTATTTATTACTAATTATTTTAATTACTTACATTTGTCAAAATTCATTAAACTAGTGGAAAATAATTTTATTAACCATTTTATATTTTCTGGAATTTATTTGGAATTTTCCAATATTTAATTATATTTTTCTGAAAATTAAAATGATTTATTTACTATTTCCTAATTTCCAGAAATCATTTAATAAAAACAGGAATTTCTTTTTTTTTTTTTTTTCTGGCCGGGTCAGACCCGGCCCGCCATTGCCTCTGGCCTGGCCCGCGGTCCCCGGCCCGATCCGCTATCCGCCCTCTTTTTTTTTTTTTTTTTTTTTTATATATATTAGATAATTGGGCCGGCCTGCCTTCGGGTCCGGTCCGCTGGCCATCCGGCCCGGCCCGTTAGCGGGCCGCCCTATATAATTTTTTTTTTTTTTTTTTTTTATATAAATACCATTGGGCCTGGTCCTGCAGCCGCGGCCCGTTAAGACCCGGCCCGGTCCGCTGCGCCGCAGGCCAGCCCGGTCTGCCTCTTTTCTTTTTTTTTTTTTTTGATTTTCCTCAGCCGGCGCGTGTAATACACGTCCGGCGCGTGGAGGCCCACTCTCGGCCGCTTCTGGCGGCGCGTGAGGCCCAACGCGCCACCCTCCCGGCGGCGTTTTTCGTTCCCGATTCAATTTTTTTTCTATTTCGAGACTATATAAAATTATTCCAAGGCCAAAACACGATTTTTTTAAAACATTCCTAACCATGAAAATCCTAATCTTTTGAGTTGATTCGAATGTATTTCCGCCCTAATCCACCCCACACCATCAAATTCATCCTCATACGATTATATAGCAGCAAAATATACAAATACCTCATGCTTTTCCAATAATAAACGAATACAAATAATATTTAGCAATTAAAATAAAAGAAGAATCAAAGAATCACATAAATATCATCTAAGCATGCAAGGATCGTATCCATTTGAGGGGGAAGAGGCACCTACCTCGATTGACGATAACACGATTAAATTGACGGAGTAACACTTAGATCCGGAGCCTCGCCTCCCTTCTTCTTCTCTCTTTTCTCTCTTCTCTTTCTCTCTCTTCCTCTCTCTTTTTTTTTTTTTTTTTTCTACGTATGTTTTTTTTTTTTCCTTGTGCGTGTGTGGGTGTGTATACGTATATAGGGGGAAAGTTAGGATAGTTTTCCCATTTGGTTTTGGTTTTAGGTTTCCTACTATAACTCTAATCACCCTAGTTTGTGTTGATCTCCATTATTATCCTTATTATCATTATCTCATTTCTTTATTATCGTTATCATTATTATCTTATGTGGTGCATTTATGTATGAATATCTACTATATAAATACATGTATATCTATATCTATATATAATACATATATCTAATATATATATATTTTTTTTTTGGCTCTAACATCCTACCCACCTTACAAGAAGTTCGTCCTCGAAACTTGACGTACCTTATTCGAAAAGCTGTGGATACCTCTCTCGCATTGCTCCTCAAGCTCCCAGGTCGCCTCGCGCTCGGTGTGATTGGTCCACTGCACTTTGACATAAGGGATGACTCGGTGCCTCAACACTTGGTCCTTGCGATCCACTATTCTGATAGGAGTCTCCTCATATGATGTCCGGTCGGATCCTTAACGGTGGGCGCATCCAAAACATGGCTCGGGTCCGGAACATATTTCCTCAACTGGAAACGTGAAATGTTGTGAACCTGAGCCAAGCAGGGGGTAATGCAGTCGGTAGGCCAAGGTACCAACCTCTCGAGCACCTCATAGGACCAATGTAGCGAGGCTTCAGTTTACCCTTTATACCGAATCGTGAAACCCCCTTCGTAGGTGACACTCTCAAGTAAACCTTCTCGCCTACGTCAAATTGAGTGGACGTCGTTTCGAATCGGCCCAACTCTTGCTTCTGTCTTGAGCAACCTTTAGTCTATCTCGTATCAACTTTACTTTCTCTCTAGTTTGCTCAACCAACTCAGGGCCGGTAATAACACGCTCACCGACCTCATCCCAATGAACAGGAGACCTGCACTTACGTCCATAGAGCGCCTCAAAGGGTGCCATGCCGATGGCACTGTGATGACTGTTGTTGTAAGAGAATTCAATGAGCTTGATCATACCGTCCCAGTTCCCCTTGAAGTCCAATGCACACGCTCTCAACATGTCCTCTAAGGTCTGAATGGTCCTCTCAGACTGCCCGTCTGTCTGTGGAGGAAAGCGGTACTCAGTCGCAGCTCCGTCCCCAACCTTTTTTGACAAGCTGACCAAAAGCGAGAGGTGAACTTCGAATCACGGTCTGAGACGATACTGACTGGGACTCCGTGTAGGCTAACAACATCATCAATATATAACGTCACCAGTCTTTCCACGGTCACATCACTAGGCACGGGTAGGAAGTGAGCAGTCTTCGTCAATCGATCAACAATCACCCAGATCATGTCGTTACCGTTTCTTGTTTTGGAAGTCCTGCAAAGTCCATCGTCACATGCTCCACTTCCACTACGGTATCTCTAACGGTAACATCAAACCTCCCGGCCTCTGATGCTCTGCCTTAACCTGCTGACAAACGAGGCATCTCTCAATGAACTCAGCAATGTGTCTTTTCATCCCACTCCACCAGTAGTGTTTCTTTAGATCATTATACATCTTCGTAGCACCGGGGTGGATCGACAACTTCGAATTGTGTGCCTCTTCAGCAATTCCCTCCTTAGCTCCTCATCAGGCACGCACAACCTTCCTTGGTACCAAATACTGCCATCGTCATGTATTTGGAAGCCCTCAATTAGATTGGTCAACATCCTATCTCGGACATCCTAAGCGTCACATCCTCCTTTTGCGCCTCTTTGATTCGCTCAACCAGAGATGGTGTAATGACTAAGGCCGCCAGACGTTAGCAGTGGAATCAACAATGTCGAGATCAAACTCTGCCATCTCTTTCTCAGTGGTGTCTGTCTGGCGTGATTAGACTTTCTACTCAAGGCATCAGCAACTCGGTTTGCCTTCCCCGGATGATAATTAATTGTTAGGTCGTAGTCCTTCAGTAGCTCAAGCCATCTCCTCTGACGCATATTCAATTCTTTCTGTGTGAACAAATATTTCAAGCTCTTATGATCGGTAAAGACCTCGCACTTCACACCATATAAGTAATGACGCCAAATCTTTAGCGCAAACACCACCGCTGCTAACTCCAGATCATGGGTCGGGTAATTTTGCTCATATTGCTTCAACTGTCTCGATGCGTATGCGATAACCCTACCTCCTTGCATTAACACGCATCCTGCGACGAAAGTGTTAGGCTAAAGTTAATATGTACATGAGGGTAATTTAAAATTTTATATACATATACCTAGCCCATTCTTCGAGGCGTCGCTGTAGATGACAAATCCTTCAGTACCGGAGGGTTGCGCCAACACTGGTGCAGTCGTCAATTTCTGCTTCAACTCTGCAAAGCTTTTCTCACACTCGGAGGTCCATACAAACTTAGTCTTTTTCTGAGTCAGTCGACTCAGTGGTGCTGCAATCCTCGAAAATCCTCCTCCAAACTTGCGATAATAACCGGCAAGGCCAAGAAAGCTGCGTACCTCAGTGACGTTAGTAGGTCGTGGCCATTCTGTGATCGCCTCTATCTTCTTTGGGTCAACCGAAATACCTTCTTCAAGATTACGTGCCCAAGAAGGTCACACTCTTCAACCAGAATTCGCACTTACTGAACTTAGCGTACAACTTCTTCTTTCTGAGAGTCCCCAATACCTCCTGCAAGTGTTCAGCATGAGTCTCCTCATTAGGCGAGTACACCAAGATGTCGTCGATGAACACCACCACAAAATGGTCCAACTGCTCCCTGAATACTGTGTTCATCAGATCCATGAAAGCCGCAGGCGCATTCGTTAGTCCAAAGGGCATTACAAGAAACTCGTAGTGCCCATATCGAGTGCGGAACGCAGTCTTTGCTATGTCTTCTGCCTTAATCCTTAGCTGATGGTAGCCTGATCGCAGGTCAATCTTCGAGAATACCCTGGCACCCTGCACGCAATTTTCGTTGTACACCAGTTGATATACCAAGTAACCGAATTCACAATAATTTATTAAAGACATTACCTTCAATTGATCAAATAGGTCGTCGATCCTTGGTAGTGGGTATTTATTCTTTATTGTGATCTTGTTCAGCTCACGATAATCGATACATAGTCTCATAGTACCGTCTTTTTCTTCACGAACAATACTGGTGCTCCCCAGGGCGAAACACTAGGCCTAATAAATTTTCTGTCCAGTAGCTCCTGCAACTGCTCCTTAAGTTCTTTTAACTCTGCTGGTGCCATCCTATATGGTGCCTTCGAGATCGGCTCGGCTCCAGGTACGAGATCGATCTCGAACTCCACTTCTCTGCTCGGTGGCAAACCTGGTAACTCGTCGGGAAAGACATCCTTAAAATCTCGTACCACTGGAATATCCTCAATCGATGGCGTCTCAGCACTGGCATTTAGAGCATACACAAGAAAACCCTCGGCTCCTTTCTTTAACGCCCGAGAAGCCTGTGCTGCGGTAATATAGATTTTCCTGGAGGACTTCTTCAATTTGACATCCCCCTGGAAGATGGTCTCTCTTATCTAGTGTCTGCATACTGACCTGTCTCTGGCGGCAGTCGATGTTAGCACTGTATTTCGCCATGAAGTCCATGCCCAGAATAATGTCGAAATCTTGCATCTGGATCGGAATCAGAGTGGCGGAGAACTCAAGCTCATTAATCTCCAACGGGCAATCCTTGTACTGATAATGAGATACTAACACTTGATCCCCGGCGGCTTGAACACGATATGGAATCTCTAGCCGTTCTGGTAGGATACCTAGGTTCTTGGCAAATCTCCTAGCAACGAATGAGTGGCTAGCACCACTATCGAATAGAACGTATGCTGGGACTTGGTTAATTAATATTTCCCCTAACAGGTTCGTAGTTATTCACATAGCACAAATCATCAAAACAAGAGAAAATATTGTTTAAGATTTTAAAATAATAATTGCTTAAATTTAAACGTACCGGTGACTACGTCTCCGACCTCCTGTAGCTCAGCGTCTGTCATGACATGCACTCGAGCGTTGGTCTTTCCTTTTCCTCTCTGCTGCGTCTGACCCTGTGGCAGAGGTGCTTGTGCCGGTGTAGGGCACTCTCTAGCATAATGTCCTTGTTTGCCGCAATTGTAGCAAACCTGCTGAGCTCTCCAACACGGTCCCCTATGGGACGACCACACTGAGCACATGCTGGGGGTGGCGGTCCAACCGCCCTGAGGGGCGCTGCCGTCGCTGTAGCACCCTCGATCATCAGTGGCCGAGTCGCCGATCCTGACCTGCTGTGGTGGCCTGGAGAATCGCCCGGTCGGATGTCGGCGCGGAATCTTTAACCATCTCCCTGATCTCCCTGAACGGAACTCCTCCCGCGATCTTTGGCCGCTGTCGGCCGATGCAACCCTCGCAAGGTCACCCTCGACCTTACGACACACCTCTAACAATCCCTCGAAAGTGGTAGGCTGGGCACATATAATCAGTGATTGAATGCGTGAGTTCAAACCCGTCTCGAATTTCAACATCTTAGCCTTCTCGTCGTCCATGGTGGCAGGCATGTATCTCCCAAGTGCATGGAATCTCTCAGAATACTCATCAACAGTCATAGACCCTTGGGTCAGGAGCTGAAACTCTGTCATCCTCCTCTGAATGGCACTCTCGGGAACGTAGTGCCTCTTATACTCCTCCCTAAACTGGGTCCAAGTCGGTGGTGTGGTCCGTCTGCGTTTCACACCCTGCCACCATCGCTCTGCATCGCCCTCCAAGAATGGTACCACCACATCCACTTTCAAGTTATCCGGAACCTCTAACAACCTCAACTGCTCGGATACATTCTTGAGCCAAATCTCTGCCTCCTCTGGTCGGGTAGTACCCCTGAACATAGGTATCCGGGAGTGCTGCATCTCCGGTAAAAGAATCGAAGCCCCTGGGTTGGTGGTGGTGGCGGTGGTGGTGGTGGTGGTGTTTGTGGCGGTTGCTGCTGCTGCTGTTGTTGCAGTTGCTCCTGCTGTTGTTGCAGGTGAGCCATCTGCGCCTGTTGCTGGGCCACCAAGGCAGTCAGAGTGGCCAGCGTATCTGCCAGTACCTGGGGAATGGCCCCCTGACCCTGTTGATCATCGCCGTTGTTACCAGCCGGATCACGTCGTGGAGGCATTTTCTGAAATCCGAGTTCACGAGACGAAATCAAATTAGTCAGTAAGAAGTTGAAGGGTGTAATGCAGATAGATCGAATATTAAACAGAAAAGCTCA
>AP025058.1:17781481-17911915 GCA_036186865.1 Eustoma russellianum | reverse complement strand
GTGTGTGAAACGAGGAGAGGGAAAAAGGGAGAAAGGAAATGAAAGGTGTGATGAAGTTTGAATGCTTTGCCTCTCTTCACGCCTGTAGTGGAAAAGAACAAGAGGTGGGCGCGTGAGAGGGTTTTGGGCCGGTCGCTTTCGAATCTTGTATTGGTTCCGATGGCGAAGCGCGTGTATCAAGTTTGGAAAGGAAGTAATGTAAGTGAATTTCACTTGCTTTTTTCTCCATTCTTAAGTTTTGGGTTTCTTTTGCCATGTTTTTGTGTTTCTTTAATCAATCGTATGGCTATGCAATTTGTTTTTCTTTTTTTGCTGGGTTTTAGTATCTGGGGTGCGTTAGAATATTATATGATTTAGTTAAAAATTTCTGGGTCTTCGTCAATTTGTTGACTTCTGTGGTTCCTAGTGTTTCCTTTGATGATTTAAGCTGCCTGGTTGGAAATTTAGGGGAAACTTGAAGCATCCAAGTACATTTAGGTGGCTTGTTTGAGTTATTGCTTGTTTAGAGCCTTTTTTTTTTGTCTTAGAGAAAGTTGATTTGTGATTCTCTTGAAGAATTGAAGTATAATTTTAACTTAGGTGAATATAAATGCTGGTCTGCATGGGGCTTTGCTTCTCTGGGAATAGGCACTGGCTTGGTGGGAACTTTGGGTGCTTAATGTTTAGTGATAGATGTTTCACATTTTGTTGGTTAGATAGAGAAATAAGTTATCAACCTATATGAGAGGTAATATGTTGTAAGGTCGTCGTGTTACATAGTTCAGTCACTAGGGAATTATTAGACTCCAGAAGATAATGTACCATGTCTATTTATTCAGGGCCTCATTGAGCTTTATTTGAAATTCAAGTATTGCGCTTTGGAGAATTGGAGTTTCCTAAGATGTAGACTTTTAATAGTAGTATTTTGATCTCTGAAAGTGCAAGATGATATCTGGTTGGAATATGCCATGGTGATGTTTGTATGCAGTGGACAAGTTTTTTCTTTTGGCAAATACGAATCATAGCAATTCTAACTGCAATGTCCTTGAGATTCTCTTATTAATTCTATCTACAGGATGGGCATTTTAGTTTCCAATAAGTTCTGGTTAAAGGTGATTTTCAGAAGTTACCGTAAATGTTTATAGTTTGAATGGCTCCTTATCTCTCATGATTCATAATTATCAAGAAATTCACCTCAACGGTTTATGTTTCTTTGCTAAGTTAATTTATTCATCAACGATTGATCTGGGCTCTTCTTCCTCACTTGACGTTTGAGCAAGTGCTTAAACAATCTTTCCCAAGTGCCACAAACTTGATAAATGGTTAAAATGCTCTATTTGGTGCATCCTCTTACAGTTTTGGAACTTCGCCATGTTGACTGACATGGTGCCTCTGAGTTTTGGCTGTAGAACCATAAAATGGAATGAGCTAAGTTTTCTCGGATGTCAACTTCATTACCTTATGTTCAGTTGCTGGTTTAAACAGTTAAATATGAAACACATGTCTGGTTGGTATCTTGATTTTAAAGTGTGATACTGTGGAAAATCATCCGTTTCACAGGAGTAACGTCTCACATCATTTAATGCTTATTGGAGCAGGCAAAGAATAATTCTCTGGAAACCAAAGAGACAGCCGTGCAAATTAGGAAGTAAATTAGGTAGCTACTGTACAGTTAATATCTAGAATTGACCGTTTGAATGACCCCTTATAAATATACTACATCATACCCTCTGTAATTAAGGAAAAATTGGAATACAAATTTGCTTTGTTTTTCCTATCCTTTTCTACGATCAACAAATAGTGCACATTCATAAATTGCAATATGGGATCAGAGCACCTTTCCAGCCCTTGGTTTCATGAATTCACTATCATCGCTTCAACTATTCTTAGAATCTGCCATCATCTTGTTCAGTAGATCATCTCCCTTCTTTTCTTCTATTTCTCTTCCTCTCAATCTCCAGAAAAACTTGCATCTGATATGAAATCCTCCCAAATAACTAACCCAACGGCTATTCCTGTCAATCCATCCATTCCCACTGATCCGCTTGTATTAACCAACCTGAAACTTATCGGCTCAAACTACCTCACCTGGTCGAAGGCGATGGAAATGATCATTACAGGAAAAGGAAAAGAACACTACATCACAGGTGAAGAAGCTGCACCAACTATAGTTGACCCTCGGTACAGGACATGGAAGATCCAAAATTCTATGGTAATGTCGTGGTTGATCGGATCAATGGCTCCTGAAATTACCGACAATTTCATTTTCTATTCCACAGCGCGAGAAATCTGGAGCACTGCTGCTGAACTATATTCTAAGCACGACAACACTGCAGAGTTATATGAATTGGAAGCCCAGCTAAATGATATCCGGCAAGGTGAGAACACAGTAAGTGTATATTTCAGCAATCTCAAATGGACTTGGCATCAAATCGACCTCTATGAATGTCACTCTTGGCCAACTCCTGAAGCTGACGTACTGTATAAACAAATTGTTGAAACCAAACGAATCTTTCGTTTCCTTGCTGGCCTCAACAAAGATTTGGACGCAGTACGTGGGAGAGTTTTGGGGACAAAGCCTCTGCCATCTCTTAACAGTGTGTTCTCCGACGTCCGTCACGAAGAAAGCCGACTAAAGGTCATGGTAGGTATTCTTCATCTCACTCAGCATGAGTCCTCTGCCCTCGGTCAGGTATCCCTTGCTCTTCTCCTACAATTTCTACTTCTTCTGGTATATTAGAGCTTCCATCTGCTCACCTGGTTCGAGGGGCTGGCCCCAGTCGCGGCAGGACTGGGTTTGCCGGCCGTGGCAACCCCTTGTCGTCTGCCCAAAAACCATCCATGTTCTGTAGGTACTGTAAGAAAAACGGTCACATAATCGACGATTGCTGGAAACTCGCTCGGAAAAAGGCCAGCAAAGGGCGTACATCACCTCGGTTGGGACAAAACAGCTCTAGTAGCAGCTGGCCGAATACAGGAACTGCTGCTGTCTCTCACGGGTCTGAACTTAAGGCTGAAATACAACCTCTTCAAATGCAACTTGAAGCACTGTTGCAACTCATGGCACAACAAAATCCCACACCCAAAACTGAAGAACAATCCGCAACTCCACTGGCTTCCATGGCGAAAACTGGTACTGGGAAGTGTGATGGGGTGGTCTGGATCATTGATTCCGGTGCCTCCGATCACATGACCAAAAATAAAAATTTACTTTCTAAGTTTCGGTTATTCTCTGAACCTAAAAGGGTTATGATTGCCAATGGCCTCTATATGATTGCTATGGGTTATGATAAACTTAACAAACAACCTATGGTAAAAGATGTTTTATATATTCCCAGCCTTGGATTTAACCTAATCTCTGTTGGAAAAATAACCTTGGATAACAGCTGCTTTGTATGTTTCTCACCATATGAATGTTACTTTCATGAAAGAACTACTTTGAGGACGATTGGCAATGCTAAAAAATCGAATGGACTGTTTCTGTTACTAGGAGGATGTGAAAAACCGAACCAGAAAGAGCTCCTTAGAAAAAATGTGTTGTTTACTAGCTCACGGTGTACCAGTACCGAAAAAGAGCATAAGAAAATCATGCTTTGGCATAAGAGGTTAGGCCATCCAAATTTGTTGTACTTACAAAAACTTATGCCTGAACTCTTTGTTGGTATTAATATTAAAAATTTTGTTTGTGATGCATGCTTTCTTGCAAAAATAACAAAAACTACGTATCCTCTTAGACCATACCAAGTAAGTCATCCATTTAATCTTGTGCATTCCGATATTTGGGGACCATCAAAAGTTGCAAATATTAATGGGGCAAGATGGTTTATCACCTTCGTTGACGATCATACTAGAGTCACATGGGTATATCTTATAAAAACAAAAGCCGAGGTTGGGCGTGTCATAAAAACCTTTGTAAAGTTGATACAAAATCAATTTGATGTTACATTAAAAACTCTCAGAACTGACAACAGTGCTGAGTACTTTGACTTTGAAGTCCGAGAATTTCTCATACAACATGGAATTCATCATCAATCCTCCTGTGTTTACTCACCCCAGCAAAATGGGATAGCTGAACGAAAAAATAGGCACCTCTTAGAGGTGGCCAGAACATTGATGTTTTCCATGAATGTACCCAAGTTTTATTGGGGAGAGGCGGTTTTGAGCGCTACTTATCTAATAAATCAAATGCCCTCAAGAGTCGTAAATTTCCAGTCCCCCAAACATGTTCTATTCAACTCATATCCGACTACACACCTAATTTCTGAAATTCCAATAAAACTATTTGGGTGTGTTGTGTATGTCCTTTTTCCCGCACCACAGAGGGGGAAACTGGATAAGCGATCACATCGTTGTATCTTTATTGGTATTCCAGTACCCAAAAAGGATACAAATGCTATTGTCCTATATCCAGAAAGGTATTTGTTACACTTGACACACTTTGAACATCAGTCTTACTATACTTACTCTAAAGAACACTTTCCTGAAAGGACAAGATATGACAATTACTGAAACATTATCCAAGTTGACACCTTGGATTCTGGTACTATGGGAGGTGTTGTCCTTAATACTGAAAATTCTGTTTCCCAAGAGACTATGGATGTATCAATGACAGGGGGAGAAAACGTTGATAGGGAACCACCTCCCATCATGAGGTTCTACTCTAGGCGACCAAAACAAGCTGATAACACAGTATACTCACAATTCCCATCGGAAAGCCTACCTCAGCACACACACCCACCTATTCCTGATCAGCCCTCAAACGATCTACCTATTACCCTACGAAAGGGTACACGTGAATGCACTAAACATCCTCTTTACAACTTCCTTGCCTATGATCATCTTGATACTCATCTCAGAGCTCTTACCATCTCTCTCGACACAATATCCACACCTAAAAATATTGAAGAAGCTCTTTTTGTACCTATCTGGAAAAAGGGCTGTTGAGGAAGAAATGATGGCCTTGTATAAAAATAACACCTGGAATCTTGTTCAAAAACCGATAGGTATCAAACCTGTCGGTTGCAAGTGAGTTTCACGGTTAAATATAATTCCAATGGGACAGTCAACAAGTTCAAAGCTCGTCTTGTTGCAAAGGGATTCAGTCAGACGTATGGTGTTGATTATCAAGAAACTTTTGCCTCTGTTGCCAAACTAAATACAATTCGAATCATTTTCTCCATAGCTGTCAATCTTGACTGGGACTTACATCAACTAGATATTAAAAATGCATTTTTAAATGGGGACCTCAACGAAAATGTTTACATGGAAATCCCCCTGGCTTCAAAAATAAAGGAAATGAAAATTTAGTGTGCAAATTAAACAGATCTTTGTACGGCCTTAAACAGTCTCCACGTGCCTAGTTTACCAGATTCTCACAAGTGGTTACAAAGCTCGGGTATAAACAAACCCACAGTGACTACACGTTATTCATTCGAACAAGTGAGTCAAACCTGTTAGTCATACTAATTGTATATGTTGACGATATCATTCTCACCAGAAATGATACCTATGGGATAAAGATCACAAAAGAAAAGCTTTTCAAAGAATTCGAAGTAAAAGACCTTGGCAAACTTAGGTATTTCTTGGGAATGGAAATTGCCCAAAAAAGATTGCCTATGCATCTCTCAAAGAAAATATATCCTCGATTTATTGCAAGAAACAGGTATGCTCGGATGCAAACCAGCCCTCGCTCCCGTTGAACCGGGACATAAGCCATTAAAGGAATGGGACAATACTCCCATCAACAAAACTAACTATCAAAGACTTGTTGGAAAACTCATTTATCTAGCTCATACCAGACCAGATATATGTTATGCAGTAAGTTATGTTTCTCAATTCATGCATGCACCTACTAATGAAAATCTCAAGGCTGCTTTGAGAATTGTCAGGTACTTAAAGGGAGCTCCAGGTCAAGGATTATGCTTTCAAAAGAATCAAGATCGAAGTATTCAGGTCTATACTGACTCAGATTGAGGAGGATCAAAGGTGGATATGAGATCCACATCCGGCTATGACACATATCTTTGGGAAAATTTAGTAACCTAGCGAAGCAAAAAGCAAGATGTGGTATCAAGAAGTAGCGCTGCGGCTGAGTTACGTGCACTTGCTCTTGGATTGTGTGAAGGATTATGGATAAAGCGTGTTGTCACCGAACTACAACAAGAGTCTACACCTCCAATCAAGATATTTTGTGACAATGTGTCCGCAATCAACATGACAAAATCCTATACAGCATGACAAGTCAAAGCATGTGGAAATCGATCGACACTTCATTCGGGAAAAAATTGAGAGTAATGTTCTTCAAATGCATCATATTCCATCACAACATCAGATTGCAGACTTATTTACAAAACCCGTATCAAACACATTTTTTACACATGTCGTCAAGCTTGGGTGTATCAACATATACACCAAGCTTGAGAGGGAGTGTGGAAAACCATCCGTTTCAGAGGAGTAACGTCTCACAGCATTTAATGCTTATTGGAGCGGGCAAAGAATAATTCTCTGGAAACCAAAGAGACAGCCGTGTACATTAGGAAGTAAATTAGGTAGCTGTTGTACAGTTAATATCTAGAATTGACCGTTTGAATGACCCCTTATAAATATACTACATCATACCTTCTGTAATTAAGGAAAAATTGGAATAAAAATTTGCTTTGTTTTTCCTATCCTTTTCTACGATCAACAAATAGTGCACATTCATAAATTGCAATAGATACCTAGTTACTTTTTGAACCTTATGACTTTCCATGTAGGGCTCAAATGTCTAATTATGGTTTAATATGGTTCCATTTATTGATGTGGATTAAACCATTCATTTATGGTTCAATATGGTTCCATTTGTTGTATAAAGAGCCAATGTCTGGTCTAGAAAGTATGCAAGGGAAACCAGTGTGATGCGAAGAGAACTCAGGGTGAAGGCTGTCCGCCATGTTTTCTTCAATTGGATTTCTTTACATTCTTGAAGTGGCAGTTCCGATCCTCAAACTTGATCCATCTAATTTTCGTTTTGCCTGTACTTTGATCCGTTCAAATTGTTTTTGCAACTTACACCATATCTGTTTCTGTACTATTTACTCTTAGTATACCTTCAGGTTTTGCTCAAAAGGGGGGGCAATCTAAGCCTATTCTATCTGATTTAGTACTTGGTTTCAATGAAAGCCTTATTTTAGTTGTCTGTAATGGCCCTACTATTGTTGGTTCATGGCTGCCTAGTGTATCTTTTACTTCTTCACAAGAAGGAACATAATTTATCTTTTGTTGAATAGCATGGGTTTTGCTACTGTCTGTTTCTGTGGGCCCCACATTTTTCAATTGTTTGCACTTCGGTTGATGAAAGTATTGTGAGTAATTTACAAAAAGAAAGCATTGTGAGCTGCAGGTTTCGTCTGCTTATACTTTACTGAGTTATATCCCCAGGTTAATGTTTCTTTGTTTTTGCTATCTTGAACTTTTTTGTTCAACTTTTGCAGAAATTTTTTCTTGGAGGAAGATTGATTTTTGGCCCTGATGCAAGGTCGCTTCTTGCTACCTTGCTGCTGATCATTGTCCCAGTAATTATATTTTGCGTATTCGTTGCAAGACATCTTCGCCATCATTTCTCAGCATATAATGCAGGATATGCTATTCTGGTGGTCACAATCATATTTACGATCTATGTTAGTTCTCTTAAATCTTCCCCATTGTGTATTCCTGCTTTTACAATGTTGACGATTTTGCTGCAAACTCTGTTTTAGACCTGGTGAAAAAAGATATTACTCTGTCCCTATTCAATCGTTTAAGGTTTAGGCACACAGATTAAGAAAGTCTACAAATAGTTGAGTTTCTGTGAGGGGAAAAAACACTAAATTACCAATTGACTATCACTAAAAGAATGGTTGAAATGCTTTGACAGAGGATAATTTTAATGTTTGGATGAGTAATAAAGGATAAGGGTATTGTGGGAAGAAGAATAATGGTCTTGATATTTATGGCTTAAAGCACAGCACAATTTTTCAAAAGTGACACCATTCAAGGGTCGGAAATAGGACTTCTAGGTTATTCTACTAGTTGTTTGCATTTCTTAACTCTTCATATGAGTGCCTACCACGTGCATTTATGATATGGGTGTGGCTTATGGTCAGAGTTGTTTGGACGAAATTTGGAAGCGCATGATTTTTACCAGGAAATCATCTTCTTTTGTTGTGGTAATGCTGGTGTAATTAGGACATGCCAAATAGTGTTGGATTTCAATCTCTAGCTGGGTTTTCCATATTTATTTGAGCTGGTGTGGATTTTGATCTCTTGCTTGGCTTTCAATTTACCATATGTCAACTGGTTATGAAATATATGCCAGCTATGGAAAGGGTTATGATAGGTGGATCATTCTCTTGTTATATACCTGAAGCTTCTGGACTTTCTTGGAGTGATGCTCAAACTACTGAGATTCTAAAGATAAAGTGATTGAGTCAATGACAGTGTTAGATGGTCTGATGTCTTAGAATGTCTACTGAAAAACCATGAGATTATGCAGGATTTTGACCATTCTCTTCTTGACTTATGGTTCTGTTGATCAAATTTGACTTACTTTTCATCTCTTATGTTGTAGGACGTATTATTTTTAGTGCTCTTAAATCTCTTAGCGTTCTGACGCAGGTACTGGGTTTGCTGCTTTTCACATCATCTCGGGATCCAGGAATTGTTCCACGAAATTCACATCCACCCGAGGAAGAGTTCCGTTATGATACTTCATCATCTATAGAGATTGGTGGAAGACAGACGCCAAGTCTTCAGTTTCCTCGTACTAAAGAAGTAATGGTCAATGGAATTCCTGTCAGAGTAAAATATTGTGATACTTGCATGCTCTATCGCCCTCCTCGTTGCTCTCATTGTTCCATCTGCAACAACTGTGTGGAACGTTTTGATCATCACTGCCCTTGGGTTGGGCAATGCATAGGCTTGGTAAATTATTGAAATTATTGAGCTTTGACCTGCAATTTTTATATGTCTCGCAATGTTACATAAAATTATCCCAGACTTGTGGATCTATGGACATCAAGTTCATAAGAAATTTATTCTCTTTTGGTGATTATGTTTGATAAAAGATCTGACAGTCCTCTCTGTCTCTTGATCTGCAGCGCAACTACCGTTTTTTCTTCTGTTTCGTGTCATCTGCAACTCTTCTGTGCATCTATGTCTTTGGTATCTCAGCTTTTTACATCAAGGTTCTAATGGATAATGAGCAGAGCACAGTTTGGAAGGCAATGAAACACTCTCCGGCATCTGTGATTCTAATGGCCTATTGTTTCATCTCCTTGTGGTTTGTTGGTGGACTTACTGGTTTCCATCTTTACCTTATAAGCACAAATCAGGTAATTTCCCATTATTATTATTTTCCTGAAAGATTTTCTTTTGTTTGATTTTTATTCATTCACTTTCTCCCCTTGTTTGATTAGAAGGTTATGAGGAAAAAGTGAGGAAAGGAGGAGGTAAGGGAATCCATTTTAGGGTATTTGGATTGCTTTATAGGAAAGAAAAGGAAGGAGGAGGAGGGAGAAGAGACAACCAGACAGAACCTTGTATGAAAAGATCAATTTTGTCCTTTTAAAATGGAGAGGAAATGGATGGGAAAAAAAGGGACCTATATTGAATTTTTTTTAAAGATGACCAAATTAACCCTATTACTAGATATCACGGGTGTAAGAATCCTAAATTTTTTTTTTGGTAATTAGATATTTGTTTCTTTTTAATTTCTTTTTCAAATACTATATATAGTCTTCCTTCTCCTTTTCATAACTGCAACTTCAAACGTCATAATATTTAGCTGTCCTTTCTGTTCCTTTCCTTTCTTTTATACTATTGTACTCTCGTCTCTTTTGCTTTCATTTTTTTTATAATCCAGTCAGTCCAGGCCCTTTGGCTTTTAATGATAAATGTTGCTAATTTCATGATAGTAAGAAAAAGTTTAGGTATTGGCTTAATTGATTGCTTTGTTTTTTTCCTTTTGGCCAACTTTATACTTTTGAACTTCATGTCTTTCTACCGACAGAGCACTTTACCATTGTTGAAATGTGTGCAAATTATTTCAGTTCTATTGACTTGGTGAAGAGTTACGTCTTGGCTTTTGTATCTCTGTATTCATTCATGGTTGTACCTATAGAAATGAAGAAAATGAATGTATTATTCAACTGAACTCTTGTAATACAAAGGTGAAGCCTTAAGTAGGCTGAGAAGCTAAAGCTTCCAACTACTAGACTTCAACAGCCACAACGATGACTTTGTTTTCTATACTATATATTTGCCTAAACTAATACTTTAACCTATAAAGTTACATTTATACATAATCCTATCGTATGTACACGGTATTTATTCAAGGATGTGTATATATATACTGTGTTTCTACACCTCCTCAAGCTTAGCTATATATATGTTTATACAACCATGCTTGAATAATAGAGAATGGAAGCTCGTTGTTGATACAGGTTTTGTCAAAATATCAACTGTTTGATCCTTGGAAGAAATATGCTCAATACTGATAACTCCATCTTTAATCTTCTCTCTAATAAAGTTTCTGTCAATCTCAACATGTTCGGATTTATCATGCTGCATAGGATTTTCTGCGATACTTATAGCAGAAATGTTCTCACATACCTTTTATCCAGTATCTTCCAATACTTTCTTGACCCATAATCCTTTACACGGTCCCGGTGCTAATGCCCTTTACTCTGCTTCTGCACTACTTATTAAGACAACATGCCGCTCTTGCTCTTCGATGTCATTAAGTTTTTCCATAAGTATGTTGCATAACAAGTGGTTGATCTCATATCAATTTTTACCTAACTCACTTAGCATCAATGAATATCTGGATAGATCTATCCCTATTTTTCTTGAAGTACACGCTTTGTCCTGGTGCATTCTTTAAATATCTAAGAAATCTTAAAGCAGTTTGTAGATGTTCGTTAGTATGATCATGCATAACTTGATTAACGAATTATACAACATAAATATCTGGTCTGGTGTGAGATAAATGAATCAATTTTTCAACTAGCTTCGGATATTTTAATCTATCAGTGGGAGTAGTATCCCATAGTTCTTCGGGCTTATGCCCTAGTTCAACAAGAGTACTTGCAAGCTTGTACTCCAGCATTCCAGTTTCAGTTAGTAGATTTAAACATATTTTCTTTGAAAGATGCAAATACCATTTTTATTTCTTGTAATCTCCATGCCTAGAAAGTATCTTAATTTCCCTAGATCTTTCATTTCAAACTGCTTAGATTACTAAGATTGAATAAACTTGATTCATTGGAAACCATTTCCTGTTACAATAATGTCATCAACATACACAATCAAAATAGTGATTTTCCATTCCATTGAAATCTTAGTAAACATTGTATGACCACTATGACTTTGAGTAAACTGGTGTTCTTTTATACTTTTTGAAAATTTCTTGAATCAGCCTCTTGATGATTGTTTTAAACCATATAAGGACTTCTTCAATTTACAAATGTGCTTTCCATTTGTGTGATCATCAAAGTCTGGTGGCATATTCATATATACTTCCTCTTGTAACTCTCAATTGAGAAGACATTTTAACATCTAATTGATATAAATCCCAGTCAAGATTCACAGCTACAAAATAAAAAAATTCTGATTGTATTAAGTTTAACTACAAATGCAAGTGTTTCTAAATATGTTTGCGTGAATTCTTTTGCTACTAATCTTGCCTTATACCTATTTATAGAGACCCTTCGTATTATATTTAATACTGAATACCCATATGCATCTTACTGATTTGATACCTTTTACAGTAGGTTCTACTTCTTATGTTTCATTCTGGACTAAAACTCTTATTTCTTCATCTACAACATCTCTCTATGCCGATACACTTATGCCTTCATGTATATCTTTAGGAATGATATTAGAATCTAATACATAGGTAAGAGCCTTAAGGTGTGAGTTTAAACTGTCATATGAAAGGAAATTGTAAAGGGGATGTTTACTGCATTCCCTAGTTCATTTCCTTACAACAATGAGCCTATCATCTATCTCTGGTTCAGCCTCATATGTGGCATGTAAGTCTTCTCCTGATACTACTCTAGGCTATATGTTTCTTCTTGTGTAAACCTCGGTGATAGGTGGTCTTTTCAATTGAGGTGTACCGACTATATTACTATCTTCTCCTATAAGAAGTGTTTCCCTAGAATTATTTGTATTGTTGGATTTTGTTAGTTCTAAAGATGTGGTTCTTACAATATCAATTATAGTCCATACATCATTATGTGTTTTACTTAGTTGTTTAGTATAGTGATCATAAAAGGAAAGTTTTTCATCAAAAAAATAAATCAAGAGTAACATGTCTTTCCTAGTGTTACGACAATAACATTTATACTTTTTTGTGATCTTGAGTATCTAAGGAATATGCATTTCACAGATCTAAGATCTAATTTTCTTCTTAAATGAGACTGTAAGTTAACATATGTAGTATAACCAAATAATTAAAAGATAACTCAGATAGCAGATTAGTACAAGGAAAAGTTTCAAGAAAGATCTCTTTAGGAGTTTTACAAGATGAAAATCCTAGAAGACATTCTGTTTATTAGGTAAGTAACTGTTAACCCTGTTTCTCTCCAATAGAATTTATGAACTTCCATTGTAAACGTTAGTGTGCTTGTAACTTCAAGTAGATGTTTGTTTTTCCTTTCAGCAACCCAATTCTGTTTTGATATATACACACAAAAAGTTTGATGATAAATACTATTTTCATTCATGAACTATTTAACAGAATCATCGTAGTATTCAACTCCATTATCAAGCCGTAAGGTCTTTATTAACTGATTTTTAATAAGGCTAAAGTAATTTATGAGAATATGACTTTTGATCATCAACAAAAGTCACAAACCACGTTGTTTATTGATATTTGTAGTTCTTGAATGATCCCAGATATCAGAATGAACAAGATCGAATGGCTTTGTTGGTTGATACATTTTTGCAGGATAACTCTGCTTTGTATTTTTTGCTAACTGACAAGATTCACAAATAATATTCTTGTGATTGACTTTTCCAAACAAACATGGCATTAAATGTTTTTAGTATAAAAGACTGGGATGACCTAATCTCCTATGCTACAAAAGAATGCTATATGTACAAGAGTGATTCCTAGCAGTACCACTTCGTCATATACTCGAATCTTGTTCTGACATTTTTGAATGATAATATGTGATTATGGACTTTTCTACTTTAAGGAGGAAGATGTCATTTTTTATTTTTAGCATTATCAATCATTTTCTACATTCCTTCTTCTGAAAACAACATTCAGATGATGAAATTAAGCTATACAATTGCTCTCTTTTGTAAGTTTTATATGCAGATAATAAATTGAAATTTAGACTAAGAAAATATAATACCTTATGTAAAGTCAATTTACTATTTATTTTAGCTTTTCCTTCTAGTTACTAATAATGATGATGTGTATGCAATTTTACCCAATTTTTGGAACAGTGAATGACTTATATGAGGAAAGAATGTTACCATCACTTGTCAAGTGTCTAAAGCACCTGAGTCCATAGTCCAACTCTATTACCCAAAAACTGCCTTGTTACCTTCGGAAAACTGATGAGTGCTTGCCATAGTGGCTTGAATTGGAGTCTGATTGTTGATTGTTACTTGGAGTCTAATTGTTGATTGACTGTTGTTTGTTTAACAGTAGAAATGGAGCTTCAATTTGGTTCCTCGTTGGAAGACTGAAATTACCATTTTGGTGGATTGTTCCTTGGACTATATGCATTACAATGTCCATTGAAGCGTTGTCAGGAGGAGGACCTCCTGGAATTGTTGGGTATTAAGGTTTTTCCTTCTTATGGTTTTCCATGTAGTTTCTAGCAGTCATCAGTAGTGTGTCCATTCTTCTTGCAATATCTACTGAAAAGTTTGATGTCTTCATTGGCTAAAGTTGACCTTCTCACGGCTAAAGCTATGATTTCAAAAGGCCCATTTTTAGTAAGTAAATCAGAAGTATTAATAGATAGATTAAGGGTAGTTCTCATCATAACTTTCTGTTTTTCTCATGTTTAATTTCAACAAATGATGCCTTTAGACTAGACAATGGTGTAATGCTGAGGATTCTGCTTCTAAGAATGTCAAAGTCTGGTTGTAATCCAGTGAGGAATTTGAAAACTTTCTTAGTCTCAGCAATTGTTTTATATTGTTGAGAGTTTGCAACGCAAGTCCGGTGATGGACTTCAAATACATCAAGTTGTTACCAGACACGTGTTAACTACATATAATACTTGTTAACAGTCATTTTCTTTGTCTAATATCATGAAGCTGAGCTTCAATCTTATATAACTGGAGTTATGTTCCTGTTTAGAGTACATTTCCTTGAATGCAGCCCATATTTTCAGTTGCAGCCTTATACATTATAAAATCATCATTTATTTTAAGGAGCATTGATCTTATCAACCATGACATGTTCATGCTGTTCTCAAATTTCCATAATCTAAATTTAGAGTCGGTTTCATTAGGAACAATCACAGTTTCATAGAGGTACTCTTCTTTGTCCTTATCTATCACAAGCATTTCAACCCTTCTAGACCAAGAGAGTTAGTTGTCACCATTTAGTTTGAGACTAGTAATGACTATAGAAGAATCATCAAAGATAGAAAAACCATGAGACATTGCTCCTGATGCTGGATCAAGAGTGGAAATGACTTCAGTTTGTTTTGAGGCAGCAGAGTGTGAAGCATCCACTTAAAAATTTATAAAGGCGGCTGAAAGGGCACTGATTCCATATAGAAATGAAGAAAATGGATGTATTATTCAACTTAACTCTTGGAACACAAAAGTGAAGTCCTTAAATAGGCTGAGAAGCTAAAGCTTCCAATGGCTAGAAAGCCCAATGATTAGATTTCAACAGCCACAACGGCTACTTTGTTTTCTATACTATATACTTGCCTAAACTGGTATTTTGATCTATAGAGTTACACTTATGCATAATCCTATCATTATCTGCACTATATTTATACAAGTATGTGTGTATACATACTGTATTTTGACTGTATTTCTATACTGTACCTATGATAGTTAAGTTGGTGGGTTGCTATTAGCTATTACAAGTCTACCAAAGTGGACATTTTGAAGTAGAGGTTTTCTTGTCCATGAGACTTTTTGACTACCTGTATCTGCTGATATTGGTATTGTTTTTGCATGAGTTATGATCTGCAGCTTGGTAGGTTTAGGCGTATCGTCCCAAGAAGTATTTATTTTGGGGATGTTTGTTTAAATTTTTCTTGTTGGTGGTAATTACTGAAGAGTAATATATGTTCTGCGGATAATTAGTAGAGAAGGTCAAGCAACTAGTTCATTGTTTGCTGCTAAATAAGATTGGGTGATTTGGTCAGAAAGGTATTTAATTTTTTTTCTTTTGATTATTTGATGTTATATAAGGGTCAAATGCCGTAAATGTGAATTTGCGGAAATCAACAGTATTATCTGATTGTTACTCGTGGCATAGCGGACTTGATACTTCACTGATTTTCAAGGCCATCTTTCAACAAATTCTTCCAAAATTTTGGGACATGAAACCTGTATTTGATTCATCCATTTTTCCAGTGCTTTAGTGGTGTGTTCAAAGAAGTGAACATTGTTAACTTTATCTCCCAGCGAATGGGTCACTTTTTTGCTTCTCAATTATGTCTTTTATGAGCTGCAGTGACACTATACTCATTGATTGCTTCTCCAAGTATATTTGGTTGTCTGCAGCCTATTGGTCTAAATCTAATTATGCATATGCCTTTATTGTACTTTTCTAGTAGGCTGATTTATACATGTAGTTCATAAAATTATAGCAATAATTGCAAATAACCCCTATGAACCAAACCCCATTTTGCAAATTGCCCCAATGAACTACTTTTGCGCGCACCCCCCCTCCAAAACCCCCTTCTGAGTTCTGACCATTGTGGATAGAGAGGAAAGGGGGGGGGGGGGGCACCTAAACGAATAGTTTGTGGGGGTGTTTGTGACATTGGTTTAGTCATAGGGGGGGGGGTGTGTGTGTGTGTGTGTGTGTGTGTGTGTGTGTGTGTGTGTGTGTGTGTGTGTGTGTTTTTTTTTTTTTTTTTGCAACTTCCCCTAAATTAAAATGAGATGTAGCTAGATCACTAATCAAGTGGTATGCTGAATGTCATATATTCAGAGCTGTTAGACTTCTATGTTGTTCTTTGCTTTACTGAGGTTCTACTTATTTACTTACATGTAATTTTAGAAAGTGCCATTGTGAATTTTATGTGTGGATTAGTAGCTTTAGGTTTGAATTTGTGTTATCTTCCTCTCAAAAGGATATGGTGCTACTGTTCGAAGGATCCTCAAGTAGAGTGTTCCTAGACTTGGTAACTGTTAAAAGCTGTTGAAGAAATATAACTTCTCATGCTTGTGTGTATAAGACGTTTGACCCGCAGTTCCAGAGATAGCCTGAGTTATGGTATAAGATATCCTTAAAGTATTCCAAAGCTTGAAAACCTGCGTGTATGCACCAAATTGAATATTACCAACAGGGTTCTTTAACGAACCGAACAGTTCGCGAACTATTCGAGTTCGGTTTGTTTTCGGTTCGTATTCGTTCAGTAATTATTTGTTAACGAGCCGAATTCGAACAGGTATAAGTCGAACCAATTTTAAAGTTCGTTTAGCTAAACGAACCGAGCCGAACAGTTTGTTTAGCTAAACGAATTTGAATTAAAAAACCTAGTATTCGGTTTGACTCGGTTCGTTAACACCCCTAATTACCAACCTAGCCATGTATGAGATGGCGTGAGGGTTCGTTTGGGAGGAACTTAACCATGTATTATACTCAAATCACTTACCCTCTAAATGCTCCACTAAATTTAAAATTTTCTCCCTCCCAAATATCCATCCGTATTTTGTCCTCCAGGGCTTTTACCAAGTGCAATTGTGCAAAATGATGGTTTGGCAATATAAACTGCTCAATCCAGAGAGAGAACAAACTTAAAGGATTGATACGAGTACCACAGTGCTTTTTGAGCTATTTTCTACCTTTCATCTCCCCCCTGTCCCCCCTTCCCCGACACACATACATCCCTCTTTTTCTCTTGTATACATTCCCACATCGTATTACTTATGTTGGATGTTTTGCATCTGCAGACTACCTATGAGAATTTCCGCTACAGAGCAGACAACAGAGTCAATGTTTATGATCGTGGTTGTTTAAGCAACTTTATGGAAGTATTTTGCACAAAAGTGAAGCCCTCCAGGAATAAATTCCGAGCCTTTGTCCAACAAGAGCCTCAAAGACCAACTTTGCCCACCACTCGGGAGTCTGAGGCCGAGGACATGAATGAGGATCGACGAGTCAAGGTGGAAGATGATATGGATATTGGTGGTGATCTCTTGAAGATCTCACAGCGTCACAATATTCAAGACATTGAAGCGGATATAAGAAGCAGGGGAAGCGATGCACCCCATCATAATTCCTCGGAGGCTGGTTCTTTCCATGGTTCTGATAGGCGGGGAGGTCCAGTTTTGCCAACCGATGCGCGGCACTCCAGTTGGGGTAGGAGAAGTGAGAACTGGGAGGTTGGAACTGAGGTTCTTGGAACGAATGCCAGCAGTGGTGATAGCCGTAACCTTGCTTCTTCAGAAGACCCGTATCATTAACCTGTACAGAGAAGCTGTCTGTAAGGGTCTTGCTTGCTTTTCTTTTTTGGTTTTGGGAGGGAACATAACATAGATTTTCAAATCAAAAGCCAAAAGAATCCAAGATTTGAGTTCCTTTTAGATGAAATTATTGTATGGCCATTCTCTCTTCCATCTTTTTGGCTCCCTTCCAGTCCTCTGATGGGATGGTTCGCGCGTAAATCTTCAAAAATCCGCGAGGGGAGTGTGTAGTATGAAACTGATGAAGGAGAAGCCATCTTTCCAATTCTGTGTCTGCTGCCACTCTCTTCTCTGGATATGCTTGTTGTTCGCCTGAGCTCGTACCGTGTTCTTTGCAGATCAAACCTGAACTTGGTGTTATTCTTTTGTAAAATGTTGTGTCATTTAATCAAGAAATCTGATGGTTTAATAGCTGTGAGTTCATATGAACCATTTCATTGGTTAATTTATTGAGTTTTCAGTTGAGGGGTCGAACTATGATTTAGCGAAGGTACATTTTATTGTTTATGTTGATTTGGAGGATGTTTAATTGTAAATGGGGCAAAGTTTGGAGAGTGAACTTGTTATTTTACTAGTTTATCAACTGGGAATGTTGCTGCTTTTTTACTACGGGGTTTATTGCGATGCCATTATATGCAGACATATCAGTTCAATGGCCAATGTCTACTGTGTTGGGGGTTGTCATTTTTTTTGAGAAATAATTACAGCAACAACAATGTTACCCTATTGTTTTAGAGGCTTCCGTCTATGGCCGGGTTTGTGGGTCGGATATATGTAACCATACCTGTGTTAGAAACACACATAAATTGTTTCCAGATGACCTATAATGAAAATTGCGTCAAGCTGTGTCGATCAACTGATATTTTAGAATATAAGAAGCGCAGCCAATTTAGTGAGTCAATTTGTTTTATTCTATTATATTCCAAAATCAATGGAAAGTGTGTCATTGACTCAGAAATGAGAAATGGGAACGTGAGAAATAGTTACATCATCTCCCTAAATCTTTGGTTGCTTTTTTATTTTTCTTATGTTCTGATGATTGATATTGACCTTGAAAGTATCTTTGGCCCAGTCTTAGAGGGTTGCAAGAAAAGCCTAAAAGAACACATTAAGGCCTCTCTTCCATGTAATAATCACGAGTAGATATTTTCTGTATCATGATTTAAGAAAAAAAAAGAAAAAGAGATTTTCCGTCTTTTGTATTTTTTTTTATCACACTAAGAATGTCATGTGCATTTGTGTGATTCCACAGTGTGTTATTGTAATGCATATGACACCATTTTATTTAGTGTGATAGAAGATGGAATAGAAGATGTGATAGATGATCTCCCTCGATAATTACCTTCTAATATGCTTAGACCATATGGCCAGTTCAGTGCACGCCCCAAGTGTATGATCGTTCATGCAGTAGTGCTTTCAGGGTATAGCTCAGTTGTTACTCGGGTTGGATTTGTCACTAAAAGGTTTAAAGTTCGATTCCGGTAACACGTACAGTGTGGGTGTTTCATTGTTGCTAGGCCGAAGGCCTAGTTTGTAGGGATGCCTTGTGTGGGTCCTTGCGTAAAGTTCTCACTAATCCAGGAGGTCCTCATGATCAGTGTATGACCTTTTGCCGCCAACATTCATGCAGCGGCTCAGGTTACGAAGAAGGCTGGAGATGCAACGCAGCTTGCCAACAATAATAACTGTATCTTTTGCTGGAACAGCAGATGTCTAAGTGAGGATGGTTTTGTTTAAAGGGCATGCAGCCTATTTCAGACTACAAGACCTTAAGTTTAATTTGTAACCAACAACCATACACACACAGTATATTTGAACGACAATAAAAACTATTGATAGAGTCTGAGAAGGGCGAGAGACAAACAAACAGTACTTCCATCTCAAGAGATAGAGAGTTTGCTTCTAGTTAGACCTCTGCCTCTATATTACGTTTAATTTGTAACCATAAACCCTAATCTTCAGTATGAATAATTGTGTAGCTTTTGGATTTAAATGAATGTTCTGGACAAAGTCTGAACTTATTTTGATCATGGCACACAATTATTATAATGAAGGAACTCTTTTTTTTTCCTTTTCTTTTCTAAGTGATCATCTTTCAAAATTCCTCTTGGCTCTGGGACTGTTCAACGAACCGAACATTTCACGAACTGTTCGAGTTTGATTCGTGTTCGGTTCGTATTCGTTCGTTAATGGTCGGTAAACGAGCCAAATTCGAATAGCTATTCGGGTTCGTTTACTAAAACGAGTCGACCTATTCGTGAACTATTTGATTTGTTTAAACAGTTAAAGGTTTATCGAACCGATCTCGAACCAATTTTAAAATTCGTTTAGCTAAACGAACCGAGCCGAACAGTTTGTATATCCAAACGAATCCGAATTCAAAAACCTAGTATTTGCTTCCGCTCGGTTCGTTAACGCTCTCTGGTTCGCAAGGTACTATGGTAAACCTTGTTACCAAAAAAAAGAAGAAGAAAAAGAAAGTACTATGGTAAACGTAGAAGGGAATTGCATCATCAATCCAGGACCTTGCTTCTTCACCCACTTCACTCTTGTCATATCCTTAGTTAAAGTGATGGCAAGTGGAAAATTTTCCTCAACGCTTAGTTGATTATACACACATATTTACACATACATATAATATACATATGGAAAAATTTTCCTCAAAGCTTATTTGATTGGACACATGTATTTACAGACATGATGTACATGTATATACGATTGATGCACAAGAAATACGGATGCCATCAAATAAATAACTCTTAGAAAAAGGAAAAAAAAAACTCATGCACAAGGTATATTTTGGATAGACTAATAGCACTCTGATGATTATTCTTTGGGTGTGGCTATTGTCACTACCATATTCTACAAATCCAACACTTCTTTTACGAGGTGTTTGGTTGGTGGGTTTCGAAATCAAAAGAATGGATATAAAAAGAACGATACACATTTTTCGTGTTTGTTTGAAGGATATGAGAATCAATCTATGAGTATCAAAATCCCTCCAAACACATAGATTGATACCACGGTTTCACTCGGGTATCACAACCCATTTCTTCAATTCGGCGCCTCATAGTGTGCCGCCACCGCGTCATCGCATGCAACTACCGTGCCACCGTATCACTGTATGCCACCACCATGCCGCCACTGGCATCCTGCCACCGCCCCGCCTGCTATCCCGCTCATCGCCCGCCACTGCCACACCACCGTGCCACCTCCCTTGACCACCACCCCACCACCATGCCACCACCTCTGTCACCGTACTGCCACTCCTCCAAGAACACGCATCCACCCTGCCACCACTGCCCCACCATCACACACCACTTTGGCACCATCGTGTGCCACCAACACTGCCACCACCATGTATGTGCCTGCGTTTTAATTTTCATTCCCTCTCATATGTGTTCCAAACAACATGTATGATAATGACACATATTCTAACTCTTATACCAAATATATATATGTTTATAGTTCAAATGCATTCTGATTCAAGCATCTATTATTCCGATTCCGATTCTGATTCCGATATCGATATCCAAGTTCAAACCAAACGCTCTGTAGTTTATTGTATTAACTTGACCAAAATGCCCCTTATCTTTTTCCTTTTTCTTTCTTTTTTTTCCATGAAAACTCCCCTTGCCTTTTTTTTTTTTGGTTTTGAGAATCCTTTACCCTATTTACTCCACTTTTCTTCAGGCATTCAACGTACTTTCCATTTGGCTTTATTTATTTCTGCAAAACTTCTTCAGGCATCAAAGGAAAGGACCCAACCACATCTTCTTTATGCCAATACAAAATTATGAAACCATTTGATGTCCTTTATACAAGTTTTTCCATTTCTTCGATGTTACGTATATACAGCAAAGTTACCATTTAAATTATAAACTTATGCATAAAAACATTATAAACATAATATAAAAAATATTCAAGCAGAATTGAAATAGATTGTAACTTTGATATTTCCTTCGACACTTCCATAAGAAACACTATCTTAAATCTAAAGCTTTTAAGTAATACGTTAAAGATACCATTATGTCTTGTGTCAAAATTGTTTCATTGATTTTATGGTGGCCTTTGAGGTCTAAATGCCGGCATTTTTTCTCTGTCTAACATGGACCAAATTTCCCTAGATGAAATGACACTTTATATTGCTAAGAAAAGATATTATATACCGATTAAAGGACGTTCCCCGTGTACTAGGCTCTCGTGTTTGTATACGGTCTGAGGAGGAGCCGGATCGTTTTGCAATCCGATGTACGTAACCTTACCCTACACTTTGTGTAAGAGGCTGTTTCCGTGGCTCTAACCCATGACCCCAAAATCACAAAGTAGCAAGCTTACCAGTTGCTCTAAGATCTGTCCTCAATTTTTTTCCTTTTTTAACAAAAATTTGATTTTAAGTACATATGTAAATGCATTGACAGAAAATAACATTATGACACACTTCTTTTTATTGACGTACATAACTTTTTTTTATGTCTCAAGTATTTAATGAAATGGTCAAATTTTGGTTTAAATAGGCAGCATAAGTTACAACCTTAATAAAATGCAGTTAAAGTCTTCACTAAAACTCCCAAGCTGTCTCAATTAAAGCTCCCATTTCATCTAAATACACTCTCCCACTTAGATTAAAAACCAACCCATAAACTTGTGATCAACACAAAAACACTACAAAAATGTTGTCCTCAAGAATTATGTTCCTAGCTACAATTGCACTATCTTTGCTATTTCTTTTTGATCCAAAAGCCTCAGCAGCCAAAGTTACCAACAAATTAGCCTCTGAATTTTGTAGCCAAAGAAGAACACAAAATGACAGGAGATTTTGCCTTAAAATCTTGACATCAGACCCCAATATTGACTCAGCAAAAGACTATTCTGCCCTCTTGAAAATTGCAATCAATGCTGCAGAGGGCAATGCCAAAAGAACCCTCGAGTATCTCAACACAGAGTTCAAGAGCAAAGCCACTGATCCAAATTTGAAGCCAGTTCTTAAGGAGAGCATTAGAATTTATGGCATTGTTTTGAATGAGTTCAAGGGTGTTTTGGACAATCTTGGGGTGAAGAATTCATTAGTGAAATTATACACACGTGTAGCCAATGATGAGATTAGAGCATGTGACAATTTTGTGATGTCTAAAAAGATTGAAGCCAAACCCATTTCTAATAGGAACAAGATTGCTGAGAAATTTGGTGTTCTTGTTGAGGACATTGCACAACTTGTCTGAATCCTATGAAGTTTGTTAAGGATTTGTGAGGAGATTAGGGGTCTTTGGAAAATTTGCTCACATGGGATTTTGCAGTTTTTAAGGATATGTTTGGATTCATGCTATAATAAATTAAGTTTTATTAGAATTTTGTATCTTTTTTAATAGTAAGTTATTAAGAAACAAATTTGTGAAAATGGGCTTCCTACTTTTTCTTTATATTGTTACTAGTTCTAAGGAGAAAGATATAAGTATTTCTTGTCATTAATAATATTCTTTTGGACTTTCATGGAAGAAAATTTTATCCTCAGTAAGCTCTTCATGAAGCCTAACCCTTAAGGAAACAACCCTTCTGCAAGTGCTTTGTTTTATATTAATAGTAATTTCTTTTACACATGCACATGAGTGAAAATGATATGATAAAAATGCGTTTATGATGCATTAGGCTCCCGCTTTTACATATGATCTGGGGAGGGATCGGATCGCAGATGTAAGCAGCTTTATCCTACACTTTGTGTAAGAATCTGTTTCTGGCTCGAACCTATGACCTTAAAATCACAATGCAGCGACCTTACCAGTTGATTTAAGTTCCGCCCTCAAAAATGATAGGATAGGATTCGAATATTGGATATCACTAAAGAAATAAAATGGACTTGACCTCTAAGGTTAAATTATTTTGAGCAAATGCATTTTGATAGACTAACTGCCATCTCATTCAATTCGATTTACACCTCCTATATGAATGTTCGGTAATATTATTTACTCCTTGTCCAACGTTGAAATTTCTCTATACGAGCGTTTTGCACTTGTGTCAATATTCTTTTTTTTTTGTACATGGTATAGTACATACCACCATATACAACAACAACCATATTCAGTATATATCAATAATACAAAAAGCTATTGCTAGAGTCTGAGGAGAGTGAGAGATATACAAACAATACCTCCATGTCAAGAGATAGAGAGCTTATTTCCAGTGAGACCCCGACTCTGTATGTACCTGCATAGATGACACAATTAATAGGAAAGACAAAGACAAAAACAAAAAGTGCAAGGTCAATCCAAAGTGTAGAGAGTATCTAAGCTCCTAAGTACACTCTAAGGTACCTCTATATCATGCATAAACCTCCTTAACCTTAATCATTTGCCTCAACGAACTATTATTCTGGACCATGTCCTCAGAGAGGTGCAAATCTAGTAGGTTATGCCTAATCCGCTCATCCAAGTCAGTTTGAGTCTGCCTTTACTCCCCTTCCTCTCTACAATGAGGCTTTCAACTACTCTGACAGAGGCCGTTGTCTGTCTCCTCTTGACATGCCCAAACCATCTCAAACTCCCCTCCTGTTATACTAACCACCCCTAACCTTTCTCGAAATACCTCATTTCTTATCCTGTATATCTTTGGATGTCTACACATCCACCTTAGCATCCTCATCTCAACTACTTCCATTTTATGCGACTGTGTTCTCTTGATGGCCCATCAGTATGTTCCATATAACATTGTCGGCCGCATTGTCACCCTATAAAATTCCTTTTAAGTACATATCACCATATAGTAGAGATAATTGATATACAACACATGCATAAATATATCGGTGTGCTTTGGACATGACTAAATACATAGAATAAATGAGTGCTATAAGGTGAAAAGACAAAGCAATATAAAATTTAAAAAACCTAGCATTAGGCTAAGTATTTTAAAAATTAAATTGAATACAGTTACATGCGTAGAAGTGGTCCAGGATTAGCCTCTCACGTTTGAGCAGGATCCGGAGAGAGGCCGGATCGTTTCGAAATTTAATATATGCAGCCTTATCCTATACTTTTTTGTGCAAGAGGCTGTTTCCGCAGCTCAGACTCGTGAGCTCAAGGTCGCAAAGCAACAACCTTACCAGGTGTTTTAAAGTCCGCCAAATTGAAAAATATATTATGCTTTATATTTATCTCTTATTGAATAGATTGACCGGGATATTGTTAAATAGCTTTTTAAATCCTCTATTTTTTAATTATTATATTTTCTTTTTTTAAATCAATGCATACTTGCATAGAAGTTAAAGATTCAGATCTTTAATTTTTTTTTTTGTCTGACATATAAAACACTCGGTTTTAATTGCTTTGATGGGAAAAAGAAAAGAAACAGAAATATAAAAGCAATGGATATCACAGTGTATGAATCTTTGTCATGTGCCCACCGTTGGAATTTACTTTAAAAAGGTAAACAATTCCATTTCAAGTTATTTGAATATGAAGATATTGTTTCTCTGTCTCTCACAGTCTTCAAACACTAGTGATAGTTTTTGATGTTGTTGAGATATATTAGGTATGTGTTGTTGACGAAAGATCCAAATTCAAAATCCATAGCTTAAGCCATCAAGGAATAATTAATTTATACAATAACTTACAGCCATTTAGGATGCTTATTCTTTTATGGTTTTTGGTAGATGATACTGATCATGATTTCAATTATGTGATTCAAAATATATTTATATAATATTTGCTTAAAATTACCTAGCTTAATAGATTTGATACCATAACACTAATATGCATACTATAAAGTTGTTTCAATATCATACTCATTTTACCCGTTGTAACATGCTTTTTCTTATACTGTAAGTGGTTCCTAAAAAGATAATTTCATCATTTAACCGAATACTCATTTTACCCGTTGTCCCTCGATTTACATCCCACCTGGCTAAGGGGTCTCTGGTACAGGTGGGGGGAGAACCCACTCCCTCATCAAAGAAAGAGTTAAAAAAAAAGTGGAGTTAAAGTTTTATTGGGTAAATAACCAAAACAAACGGGGAAAAATCCCCGACTGATCAAATTTTGTTACAGAAAACAACAACCTTACCTCATTACTTTAGGTTTTTACGTCTATAGTGGGGTATGAAGGAGGTCAGATGTACGTAACCATATCCATGTATTAGAAACACATAGAGATTGTTTTCCGATACCCATAATGAAAATTACGTCAAGATGTGTAGATCAACTGCTACATCACAATATAACAAGCGCAACCCATTTAGTGGCCCATAATGAAAATTTCTACTCTCTTCGCCCTTTTTTATCAGTCCCTATTCTATTTTCTTCTGCCTTAAATTCTTTATCCATGTTCTATAAATGACAACAGAAAATTAGTTATTCAATCCGCAGAAACAGACTCTTTCACGAAGTGTAAGGTAAGACTGCGTACATCAGATTGCAAAACGATCCGGTCACTCATCAAATACCACACAAACGTGTGAGCCTAATGTACCCGGAACGTCTTTTTTGGTACATGTTTTAAAACCAGTAGTTGTGTTTGGGTAGCAAAATTAAGAATAATAGCATTAATTAGATGGCCACTTTTAATATGGACAAACTGTTGGAGAAATTGAGGTTTGGCAAATGGGTTTGTCAAAAGTTGACAACCATCATATTTTGAGCTTAATTATGATTAGTGTTCGTTAATCAAAAACGAAAACTAATAATTTCTAAATTATCTACGTGACGAGTAGATGAATTTAGGCTTTTGAATCACTCGATTCCGATACCGGGTGAATGAGAAATTAATGCTCAAAGTTGGAGTAAAAATTGGAAGGAAATTGGAAAAAGTGGCTTTAAGTGGAATACCACATTGGTCACTTGGAGGGAAAATGCCACCAAATATAGTGGTAGGAGAGGCACTTTAGATGTGCCCTAAGGGCATGAGAAGTTTTCTGACGGAGTCAGGACGCAGCTCAGGCAAGGTTCACCACACACGCGCGCAGCCGCCGCCCGCCCGTCCGGCCGGCTCGGCTCGGCTCGGGCTCGGGCTCGTGGCTCGTGGCTCGTGGCTCGCCCGCCCGGTTCTTATCTTTTTGGATAAATTTTTTTTTAAATTTTTCCAGAAAAATAATTACTTGATCCTGCGGTCTACAATTTATCTGTGGTGATCCAACGGTCAAGATCAATTCTGATCCTACGGTTATCTGTCGGTTGATCTGCGGTTGCTGATCCAACGCTCCAGATTTGATCTTATCTTCGGTTACTGATCCAATGGCCTACGTTTGTTCAGACAAGGATTACGATCTAACGGTGGAGATCGTAACTGTTTTGATCCAACGGTCCAGATTTGTTCTTACATTCAACCTCCTTCAACCTCCTTTAACTACCCTCTATCTATATATACTGCACCATGCATGCATACGAAAATTACACTGTGAAAAACAGTAAAGCAATCCTTTCCTACAAGCATACTGCATTGCATTCGTTCTCGAGAAATCGGTACTCCTTTAACAGGTTCGTCGAAGTTCTTACGTTGTAGTGCCGCCCGTATGAACTGAAACCGTTGTATCCTGGGAGACGTTTGTTCCATCCGGTTGGGCACAGTATACCGGAGCAATTCGTCTTAAGGACAGAGTCCTTGCGCTCGCCTCGGTTTTGTTTGCGTTTTTGTTTTCAGTTTATTCACATGCACACAGTGCACTGTTCTGATTACAGTTTATAACATTCTTAAGACGAAGTACATTTTGATATATACTGTAATCAGTTTCGGTTCTCTCGTTGTGTTTACTGCGTCTGTTTGTACGAAACTAATCGGTTTCTGCTTCTGTTTTCTGTATACCTTTAACAGAAACTGAAATATGGAAGGCGAAAGTTCCAACTCGTTCAACGGTGTGCATCTGGGCGTTTCTGAGGAACAGAACAATGCTGTTCCTGTTGCACCCGCTGCTCCAGTCACTGCTCCTGTTCCTGCTGTGGGACAGGTTGAAAAGCCAGAGAAGTTTGGAGGAAGTTACTTCAAACGCTGGCAACAGAAGATGTTGTTCTTCTTGACCACGTTGGGTTTGGCTAAGATGCTGACTGAGGATCCTCCGGAGGTGGTGCCGGTGGAAGACCAGAATGTGAACATGCAAAACAATCTGATTGCTGAAGCGTGGAGTTACAGCAATTATGTTTGTTTAAGTCACATTTTAAGTTGTTTAGATAATTCATTGTATGGATTGTATTCTACTTATAAAACTGCGAAATCCTTATGGCAGGCGTTAGACAAAAAGTACCGGACTGAGGATGCCGGTACTAAGAAATTTATTATTGGAAAATTTCTTGATTTCCAGATGACAGATTCCAGGACTGTTGTTTCTCAGATTGAGGAACTTCAGATGCTTGTTGCTGAAATGGAAGAAGAGGGTATGTCCCTTAGTGAATCTTTCCTTGTTGCTGCCGTGATTGAGAAGCTTCCTCTTTCGTGGAGGGAATTCCGAAGCTATCTCAAACATAAGCGAAAGGAAATGTCTTTGGAAGACTTGATTGTCCGACTCCGTATAGAGGAAGACAATCGAAAGGCAGAGAAGAAGCCGTCTTCCAGTTCTGGCCATGCAAAAGCTCACGTTGCAGAGGCGTTGAAAAAGAAGAGAGGAAATTCTGTCGGAGTGAACGCGAAGGGCAAGAAGATTGCCAAAAAGTTCACTGGAAAATGTTACAATTGTGGAATTCAAGGGCATCGTAGTGTTGACTGCAGGAAGCCCAAGAAAAGGCAAGAGAAAGCCAAAGCCAACCTTGTAAGTGCAATGGATGATTTGGACTTGTGTGCTGTTGTTTCTGAATGTAATGCTGTAGGTAATCCTAGCCAGTGGTGGGTGGACACTGGCGCCACTAGACACGTTTGTGCAAACAGGGGAATGTTCAAGGAATATACTCCTGCGAAAGACAATGAAAGGCTGTACATGGGAAACAAAGATAGCTCGAAAATTGAAGGTTCGGGCAAAGTGATTCTGAAGATGACCTCCGGGAAAGAATTGACGTTGCAGGATGTGCTGCATGTTCCCGACATTCGCAAGAACTTAGTCTCTGGTGCTTTACTAGTCAGGCATGGGTTTAGGCTAGTATTTGATTGTAACAAATGTATTCTGACTAAGAATGGTGTATTTCTGGGGAAGGGGTACCTGATGGACAATATGTTTAAACTTAGTGTTATAACTATTGTACCAACGAAGACTACGCCCGATGAGGCTAATAAGACTGCTTCTACTTCCGCTTACATGCTTGAGTCTTCATGTTTATGGCATTTACGTTTGGGTCATGTTAACTATAAGTCATTACAAAGAATGATTAATCTCGACTTATTACCCAAACTAAGTTTCAATAATGAAAAGTGCCAAGTTTGTGTTGAAGCAAAAATGGCTAAGTTACCATTTCCTTCAATCAAAAGAAACACTGAAGTGTTAGATTTAATTCACACAGATGTTTGTGATTTAAAGTTTGTGCAAACAAGAAGCGGTAAAAAGTACTTTGTGACTTTTATTGACGATTGCACTCGATACTGTTACGTTTATTTGCTAAGTAGCAAAGATGAGGCCTTAGATGCTTTTAAAGATTATAAAAATGAAGTTGAGAATCAACTTAGCAAACGAATTAAGTCAATTCGTAGTGATAGAGGTGGCGAATATGATGCACCGTTCAATGAATTCTGTTCAGAACATGGCATTATTCATCAAACGACTGCACCATATTCACCTCAATCGAATGGTATTGCTGAACGCAAAAACCGTACTCTGAAAGAGATGATGAATGCTATGTTGATAAGTTCGGGCTTACCGCAGAACTTGTGGGGGGAAGCAATTCTCTCCGCCAACGTCATTTTAAATAGAATACCACCAAAGAAGATGGATGAGACCCCATACGAGCTTTGGAAAGGCCATAAGCCTAGTTACAAATATTTGAAAGTGTGGGGGTGTCTGGCAAAGGTTGCAGTACCCAAACCAAGACAAGTTAAAATTGGGCCTAAAACAATTGATTGCATATTCATAGGATATGCAGCTAACAGTAGTGCATATCGATTCTTGGTGCACAAGTCCGACATTCCTGACATACATGAGAATGTTGTCATGGAATCAAGAAATGCAGTGTTCTTTGAAAATGTCTTTCCAAAGAAAGACGAAAACAGCAAAGAAGCAAGTACTAGTAAGCGAGTGCGTGAGACGACTCCTCAAGAAAGTGAGGAACTGCGTCAAAGCAAACGAACTAGAATACCTACATCCTATGGACCAGATTTTCTAACATACTTGGTAGAAAACGATCCAAGAACGTTTTCAGAGGCGATGTCAACTCCAGAAGCTCCCTTCTGGAAGGAGGCAGTAAACAGTGAGATAGAATCAATTCTTCAAAATCACACGTGGGAGCTGGTAGATCTTCCTCAAGGGAGTAAACCACTTGGATGCAAGTGGATTTTTAAGAAAAAACTCAAAGAGGATGGATCCATTGATAAGTACAAGGCCCGGTTGGTAGCTAAGGGCTATCGACAAAAGGAAGGTTTTGACTTCTTTGACACTTATTCACCAGTAACCAGGATTACTTCCATAAGAATGCTAGTTGCTATTGCTGCAGTCTACGACCTAGAGATCCATCAAATGGATGTAAAGACTGCCTTCTTGAATGGCGAGCTGGAAGAAGAGATTTATATGGAACAACCTGAAGGGTTTACTGTTCCAGGACAAGAAAAGAAAGTTTGTAGACTTGTTAAGTCTTTGTACGGACTTAAACAAGCACCAAAACAGTGGCATTTGAAGTTTGATCAAGCCATGATGTCAAACGGTTTCAGGATCAATGAATGTGACAAGTGTGTTTACATAAAAAACACACCAAATGCCTATGTGATAGTATGTCTCTATGTAGATGATATGCTAATCATGGGTAATACACACGACATCATCTTGAATACCAAGAAGATGTTAACGAGAAATTTTGACATGAAAGACATGGGGGTTGCCAATGTTATTCTAGGAATTAAAATTTCTAGGGTAGCTGAAGGATTGGTCATGTCTCAAAGTCACTATATTGAGTCTGTTCTTAAACGATTCAATATGCTTGATGTAAAACCTGTAAAGACTCCACTAGACTTAAGTATACACTTGAGGAAGAACCGAGGTGAACCTGTAGCTCAATTAAAGTATTCACAAGTCATTGGAAGTCTGATGTACATAACAAACTGTACAAGACCTGACTTGGCTTGTTCAGTAAACAAATTGAGTAGGTTCACCAGTAATCCAAGTGACGAACATTGGAAAGCTCTAAATAGAGTGATGAGATATCTGAAATACACTATGAACCTTGGATTACAGTACACAAGATATCCAGCAGTATTGGAAGGATATTGCGACGCAAACTGGATATCAGATTGTAAGGATTCTAAATCCACCAGTGGATACTTATTCACTGTAGGTGGTGGTGCTGTGTCATGGAAGTCTACAAAGCAGACATGCATAGCTCGGTCAACTATGGAAGCTGAGTTTATAGCACTCGATAAAGCTGGGGAAGAAGCTGAATGGCTTCGAAATTTCCTAGAAGACATTCCATGCTGGCCTAAGCCAATCGCTCCTATCAGCATACATTGTGACAGTCAGTCAGCTATAGGACGAGCTCAAAGCAGCATCTATAATGGCAAGTCACGACACATACGTCGGAGACATAATACCATTAAGCAGTTGATCTCTAGTGGCGTGATTTCCATTGATTACATAAAATCAAAGGAGAATCTTGCGGATCCGCTTACAAAAGCTTTGCCTAGAGATCAAATGTCAAAGTTGACAAACGGAATGGGACTTAAGCCTACAAAGCATGAATCTTTGTAACGGTAACCCAACCTTGTTGACTGGAGATCCCAGAATCTTGGTTCAATGGGAAAACTAAGTTATAAGGGTTCAGTTAGCACTTACTCATTCCGTTAAACAAAAGTGCTATCTGCAGAGAACCGTTAGGTTAAGCTAATGCTTTTAATGATGTCCTATATCTTGATAAATCAAGTGGGGTATGGCAGAATACTCTTGATAGGAATCACCTATGTAAGTGTGAGGTGGGGCCGCTTCTATGAGAATTCTGAGAGGCAAGAATTCTCTAAAAACACTTTCTGAAACCAGGGTTGTTCATGGCCATAATGAACACAACCATGAGAACCCAAAGGGGTGTTAAAGGAAATGTTGTGTGAGTATCATTGTCTAGGTTCACAATAAAGGCTGATAGTTCAAGACATCAGGTCACTAACCAGCTGAGTGGATCCGATGATACATCACTAAGAAAGGTTCAAGGCCAGAAGCTACCTCTTCTGATGCAACATTTCTTTGTCTGATTTCTCGATAGAGTCTGCATTCATATTTGCATTAATTTTCATTCATGTGGGGGATTGTTGGAGAAATTGAGGTTTGGCAAATGGGTTTGTCAAAAGTTGACAACCATCATATTTTGAGCTTAATTATGATTAGTGTTCGTTAATCAAAAACGAAAACTAATAATTTCTAAATTATCTACGTGACGAGTAGATGAATTTAGGCTTTTGAATCACTCGATTCCGATACCGGGTGAATGAGAAATTAATGCTCAAAGTTGGAGTAAAAATTGGAAGGAAATTGGAAAAAGTGGCTTTTAAGTGGAATACCACATTGGTCACTTGGAGGGAAAATGCCACCAAATATAGTGGTAGGAGAGGCACTTTAGATGTGCCCTAAGGGCATGAGAAGTTTTCTGACGGAGTCAGGACGCAGCTCAGGCAAGGTTCACCACACACGCGCGCGCGCGCGCGCCGCCCGCCCGTCCGGCCGGCTCGGCTCGGCTCGTGCTCGGGCTCGTGGCTCGTGGCTCGCCCGCCCGGTTCTTATCTTTTTGGATAAATTTTTTTTTTAAATTTTTCCAGAAAAATAATTACTTGATCCTGCGGTCTACAATTTATCTGTGGTGATCCAACGGTCAAGATCAATTCTGATCCTACGGTTATCTGTCGGTTGATCTGCGGTTGCTGATCCAACGCTCCAGATTTGATCTTATCTTCGGTTACTGATCCAATGGCCTACGTTTGTTCAGACAAGGATTACGATCTAACGGTGGAGATCGTAACTGTTTTGATCCAACGGTCCAGATTTGTTCTTACATTCAACCTCCTTCAACCTCCTTTAACTACCCTCTATCTATATATACTGCACCATGCATGCATACGAAAATTACACTGTGAAAAACAGTAAAGCAATCCTTTCCTACAAGCATACTGCATTGCATTCGTTCTCGAGAAATCGGTACTCCTTTAACAGGTTCGTCGAAGTTCTTACGTTGTAGTGCCGCCCGTATGAACTGAAACCGTTGTATCCTGGGAGACGTTTGTTCCATCCGGTTGGGCACAGTATACCGGAGCAATTCGTCTTAAGGACAGAGTCCTTGCGCTCGCCTCGGTTTTGTTTGCGTTTTTGTTTTCAGTTTATTCACATGCACACAGTGCACTGTTCTGATTACAGTTTATAACACAAACAACTTAGAACAAAAAGAGCAGTATCTTGTGATGTTAAACAACTCATTGTGACCATAAAATCTAGAATTTTTTTTTTTTAAAAAAAATCCTTATCATAGTGAAGCAAAAATAAAAATGAAATCTAAAATTTACGAGCCAAAGCGAGTAAGAGAAGGTAAATTTCATATTCTGCACAACCACAACGACACCAACAAATATGGTTTGCCTTAAATAAAGTCACCTCCTATCTGTTCTTAACTTTTATTTAATCCATCTAAAGAATCCTCTAAAACATAATCTAAAACTTTTATTACATATATGATATATATCAAATTAGTTAAAAATATGCAAACTATGGACGTGACGCTTACATCAATATACAAGTTTACATGTCAACTATGTAATGACATTTGAAGAGGATGTGATCTAAGGTATAATGTAACAGCGACTTGAAGAGGATATATCTAATCACACCTAGCAAAAATAAGACTTAGTTTTATAGTTGATATAGTTGACGCATCAAAGTATTCAATGTTGTCTAAGAAGATGTTTTATAAAATTGATTTAGACATCCTAAGAGCCTCCCGGGCCCGGGTTCACAGAAAGTGAGGCAAAATATGAGGCCTCCAATCACGCGTTGTCACATATACAAGCAACTATTTTTTAAAAACAAAAAAAATTTAAACATATTCCCTTTTTGTACACGCGGCAGCGCGTGTTTGAAGGCCTCATATTTCTGACTCACTTTCTATCTTTCTTGATCTGAACCGAACGGGGCCTCTCCCCCTCCCCGTCCATTTTTATTCTCATTTAATTCTTCTATTTACTAAGAACATCATAAATAACTCCAGCTTAATTTATGCCAAGGCCCTTAATTACACGTTTATTACTCTAGTTAAAGAAACCAACATCAAGTTACAAACTAAGTTTCTACATTCAACTGGACAGCTTCTCTAAAACGCATCCAAAGAGAGATTAAGCCCTTTAAAAATCGATCATCCGCAATCCAAAATTTTATAGTGAAAAAAAAAAAGATGGGGTCTCCAAACTTTTATTTCTAAGTATCACCATAGCTGTTTCTGTCACACTTTTGCACACAACCATATACCCCGTCAATGCTGAATCAAAATTCGTTACATACCTCTGCAGCCATCGAAAAGCGAGAGAATCTCACTTAGTAGTCAAACGTTTAGCTCATTACTCGATTAACAGCCAAATGTTAATGAAACTCACTTAACAGCCATTATTTTTGGATAATGTCTCATTTAAACCATTCAACTAGGTCGATGATCGGCTGGTGTTTATTTCTTTGTAATCTTTTTTAATATATGCTTTGATGGCCGGCTGGTGTCGGTTGAATGGCTGTAAATAAGCCATTATCTAAAAAGAATGGTTGTTAAATGAGTTTCATCAACGTTTGGTTGTTAATTGAATAATGGACCAAACGTTTGGCTACTAAGTGATATTCTCTCATCGAAAAAACGATAGAAGATCGAGCATTCTGCTCCAAGGTGTTTTCGATGCGAGTTGGAGAGATTCGATAATTCAATTGAAAATTGCACTAGACATTGCTTTAGAACCCGACATCAATCACAAATCACAAGTCACCACCATCAAACATTGAATACTTTGATGTATCAACTTGATTTCGCGTTTGCGGAGAGTTTTGGGAAGGGATCAGATCCTCATCGAATGCTATACGATAATTTATTTGTATTTAACAGTATTTGTCACATTCACTAATCAAGAAAAATGAATAATTAAATTTCTTGAAAACAATACGGTACATATATGAACTCGACTTGTAATCTATTTAATAATGTACTCATTATCATATATTAATTGATAGAGTTAAAAAAATATATATTAATTGGCCCAGGATGAAGACGAAAGCATTTTTCTTTAAGAAATTTTTTTTACCACACACAAACAGTATAAAGAAACGGCATAAAGAATAAAATTATGACCTTATTTTTTGGCCATCGCTAAAAGTACAATGGTTCTAATTACTATGTCAGTTTGAGTTCCAGTCCGAAGGTTTTCTTTTAAAAGACGAAGAAATAAATGATTGGAATCTAAACTACAGCAGGTCAAAAATAACAAATAGCCCACAAGACTTCTGCGTTTGTGTAGAGTTGGAGGAGTAGCCAGATTGCTTCGCCATCTGATCCACACAGTTTTACCTTATACTTTTTGTTAGCGAAAGTAAAAAGAGGAGTCGGATCATTTCGCGATCTAATGTACGTACTCTAATCCCACACTTTTTGACCTTACCAGGTCAAAAATAATAATTTTGTCAAAAACTTAAGTGAATCAAATTTGACTTTCCAGGGAAAAAGGCACCCTTCTGGTCTAAGTCTGATGGAAAAGGTCTGGGTGCGGGAACCACATCTTTGTCCAGGTATCAAAATCCTTTATTATTATGTAGAGGATAATATTGTGGATGTTCAAGATGACCTTGTAGGTGTCTAATATGTTGGGAACATTTAAGGGTACTGATGAGCGAAAATGTAACTTGCTCAGAAAAGGACAAAAATCTTCAGTCAGTCAAACAGTCAACGTAGCTCAGGTTCAGCTAGTTGACTAGTCAGCCTCGCCAGAAAGCTTCAGTCTCGGCCACTACTATCTTTAGCTAAAGCAAGTCTATTAAAGTGGCTAAGGAAGATTCAATTATAACCCTTGGTCAGCTCGGCCGCATGCCTGAGTCAGGTCGACACTTGCTCAATATGACCAAGAATGGTTAGAAATGAAGTCGTCTTATAAGGACAGTTTGACATACTGCACCTTGGCTCGTCAATGCTTTAGTCAAAGCAACCGCTTCTAGTCAACCTCAGCCAATAAAAAGAATCAACAGTGCACAACTTCTAAAGGAAGCATATTCAGCTCGGCCTCGGAACAGCTTCGGTCTCAGCCTCATATTAGCATCGAGCTCTAGCCTCGGCCTTGCTCTCATAAAGGCTGTTGCTCAGAGTATCTTAGATAAGATCAGAGAAGATATTATCAACTGCCATTTGGGACCCACCAAGACAATTCTGTAAAGTACTTTCCAGGTGTCAAGCATCGCTTGACTAAGTACAAAGTCATCATTGCCGGCCGACCTACACATCATAGAGTCAGCCACTGACACAGCTGCAATTACATGCACTTATCCCATCAAACTGCACACATGTAGCAGACAAGATATCCATCTCAGACACGCAATAATCCCATCATCGGGCAAAGGGACAAACCTCATCATCTTGTTATATAAACAGACCTTTTCCAGACGAAAGGGGAGGGATAACTTCAACCCAATTTCAACTACAACTTTCGAAGCCTTCTTCTCTAAGGAAAGAACTCCATCTTCAAAACAACATCTCAGTCGAAACCCAAAACAGATCTATTCTTACTGAGAACATATGACAGGTCCATTTCAAACCTTTATTCCAGCATAAACTGCCTACTAAAACACCCATAACTGACTTGAGCGTCGGAGGGTTTTCTCAGGGCAGCGCCCTGGGCCTCTAACGTTTTTATTCCTTCTCAGGTTCCATTGACGGATTTAGACGGAGAGCTAACGACAAACCACAGGGATCATCTCTGATCCACCTGGTGAGGATCTCGGCCTCATCATTTGGCACTAGAAGGAGGGCCTTTACCTCCGTATTCCTTAAAAACAGTCTTCCGCGGACTTTTTGGGTAACCAACCTACAAATCCATTGATAGAAGAATGGATAAAAAAGAAGGGAAAAGGTCCAAGCGACCTACGACCCCCAGGAGACATCAAAGATCTCCTCGTCTACAAACGGAACAATGTTCCCCAGAACTAGCAGAATCTTCTACTCCCCCTGCTGCATTTACTTATGAGGAACATAGGCGAGCCATTTGCTACGTGTCCCAGAATCCTCATGTATTTCAAGCTGTTGTGAAAGAGATGAAGGGAAAAGCTCCCGTGGTGGGACCCAGTGGGTTCCATCCCAGTAATTCTCCTCTGCAAAAGAAACTTCTGGAATATTCTCCTACTCGGCCAGAATATCATACTGGGCCTCAAAGAGGATTCATGGCTGAGGCTAGTCGTTCAGGACAAAGGTTTAGCCATCAGCACGTTGAACCCAAGCCTGTCAGGGTTCAGGACTATCATCTGAAATGCGCAGAAAAAGCGCCGATGCCATTTAAACATGGCAGAAAAGTTGACAATAAAGACAGAGCACAACTACAAGAAAGACGCTCTGTCAACATTCGATTGGGAGGCCGAGGAAAAGAAAGAAACTCTTTGATGGCCTCAAAGGCTCATGTTCTCTCTTACATGAGGAAGAAGAGTCTAGCAAGAGATCCTCAGCCCCTGACAGGACCCATTCATAAAAGGGATCCTCAACTGTATTGCCTCTATCATCATGATATTGGGCATGATACAGAGGACTGCAGGCAGTTAGCCCAGGAGATTGGGCGTTTAATCGAGCTCGGCCACCTACAACGGTTCTACAATCCGAGGTCAAGGTTGCACAATAGGCAGGACTTTGGCAAGCCTCCTTAAGATGAGAGTTGCCGACCTGGACATCAGCACAGGTCGCCAAGACACGAGGATTTAGATTCGGATGGGTAGAGATTGCGGGTTTCTGAAAGTATACGGCTGACCTAAAATCATAAGCCTACAAAAGAATTATGTTACACCTCTCTAGCGTGTACCCAAAATTCTTATGTACATAAATGTGCTTTAAATACATTGATGTTCAATGTTTATAACAAATTTGCTATTTGCAAAAGAGTTATCCATATATTAAGCAGTGCTTTTTATCGACGAGTGGGACTTAAATTCCCATCATCTTAATTAAGTTCTTTAACCGGCTCAGCCCGGTACATTCTTCTATTCGACGATATGTTTATCCAGATCATGGAATATAGTGCCCTGCTCCCGAGCCCTAGCCTCGGTAGCAGTGCACCCGCCGTATCTCACTAAGGAGAATACAAAGCGTCACATCAACCTGTTACACATCAGTGTTGACATAGAATTTTTTTTTCTTTTTGCGGAAACGATTAAACGCAATGCTAATTTGTATTTAACGAAACTGAATAAAATAAAACATCCTTATTAGGCTGACCAGGCCCTACAAGTCAAAGTCAATTGTCTGAACTAAAAGTCTAGGAGAAATGTCTCAATGTACTACTGGAAATAAAAATGTCAATGTCACCCCAAGAATATCATAAACAACCCGACTCTGCCCTCGCTGCAATTTGTATCTACTGGTCACTCAGCCCACTCCACGACATCGGTCCCATCCTCAAGGAAGATGTAGTCATACCCAGTATCGATCTCACCTGGAATTATAGGGGGTGAGTGATGGTAATCACCCAGTAGGTGCCTCTCAAAACAATACAAAGAGTACATACCCAAAAAGATATCAACACATAACACATAAAACATGATAGCATGGCTTATACGGAAAGTAAAGCACTCCACAAAATAATGCGCAAGTACGTGATGCATGCTCAATTAACGTGTCACACGCAACGAGAATCATGTCATGCAGTATGCTCCTAAACCTATATGCAATGCATGCCTCCGGGTCCTAAATCCAGCATCGTGGTCTCTAGCCACCACTTGCCGTTTGGACACCTACGTCCTATAGACGCAGTATGTCTCATGACCCCGGTGCCCTATAGACACGGTAAGTCATCCCGATACCCACGCCCTATAGACGCAGTATACCTCATGCAATGCACGTGCCATGAATACAGGAACAACACACAGCCGCCATTACTTTCCTCTGTACCACGTCCGTCTCCCATTACTTAGTCTACTTATTTTATTATTTTACTTTATTTTACCCCCCCTTTTTTTTTTAAAATTGGGTTCAGCCAAACTGGCCAAACCCTTTGCCCTTTTTATTATTATTATTATTTTTATCTGAATTGGGTTCAGCTGAAAGGCCAAACCCTTTTCCTTTTATCATTTAATTTTTTTAATTAAATTGGGTTTGGCCGAAATGGCCAACCCCTTCTATTATTATTTTATTTTTTTATATTATATATACATGCACTGCAACGGAAATCGCATGGCACTCAATTCTTACTATTTTATTTACTTTTTTTTAATTTTTAATAAACTGGGTTCGGCCGAATGGCCTAACCCCCTTTTTATTATATATATATATTTTTTGTTTTGTACAACCCGCTGCATGCCGAAAAAAAACCAAAATTCAACATTACCTACCAACATAAGCATCAACAAACTAGTATTAAAAAAAAGAGGTGCAGGATTTCGGCCCCCCTTTCCCATAACAATCGACAACAACTTGCACATAAACAAATTAATAAAAAAACAAAAACAAGAATAAAAGGACAACAATAAACACGTAAAAATACCATTTTGAACATGCAAACTTCATACCGTTTTGAGGGAATAAATAGTATGCACCTACCTCGATCCTAGCAAGAAGTTATATACGAGAGACGATGTAGGCACGGTGATGGTGATGATATGGTTGTGATATCCACTCCTCTTGAAGCCTTGGATCAAAAGTTTGTTTTTTTCTTGACTGCCGAAATTGATAGGGGAAAAAGGGGAGGGGAGGCTGCCGTGTATTTGAGAGAGAGGGGAGGGGAATTAGGGTTAGTGAGTTTTTATGGAGAGAGTTGGTGAGATAAGCTTAATTTATTGATTAGGATAAGATTTAGTTAGTTTAAATATTTCATTATTCTTTTTTTTCCTTTATTTACGCGGATATAACATCCTACCCCCCTTACAAAAAGTTTCGACCCCAAAACTTGCCGTACCTTACTCAAAGAGGTGGGGATAGCGATCGCGCATTTGCTCTTCTAGTTCCCATGTCGCTTCATTCTCCCGGTGGTTGCTCTATTGAACCTTAACATAGGGAATAATCCTCCTTCTCAGCTCCTGATCCTTTCGATCAAGAATTCTAATCGGTACCTCTTCATAGGAAGCATCTGGCCTGATCTTAAGTGGATGAGCATCTAACACATGACTTGGGTCCGATACGTACCTCCTCAACTGTGAGACGTGAAATACATTGTGCACCTGAGCCAGCATTGGGGGTAGCGCCAGTCTGTAGGCCAAGTCTCCAACCTTCTCGAGTATCTCATAAGGTCCAATAAAACGAGGCTTCAACTTCCCTTTAACTCCAAAACGTGTCACACCCTTCATGGGTGACACCTTGAGATAGACTTTTTCTCCCTCCTCGAACTCCAAAGGTCGTCTCTTCATGTCGGCCCAACTCTTGCTTCTATCCTGAGCCGTCTTAAGACGTTCACGAATCAGTTTCACTTTCTCTTTAGTTTGCTCAATTATCTCGGGGGCTGTCAACACACGCTCGCCAACCTCGTCCTAGTGAACAGGTGACCTACACTTACGTCTATACAAGGCCTCGAATGGTGCCATGCCTATGGCACTGTGATGGCTGTTATTATAGGAGAACTCAATCAACTTGAGCATGCTGTCCTAGTTCCCCTTGAAATCCAACGCGCACGCCCTCATCATGTCCTCCAGAGTCTGAATGGTCCTTTCAGACTGACCATCGGTCTGAGGGTGGAAAGTAGTGCTCAATCGTAACTCAGTCCCCATTTTCTTCTGACAGGCTGCCTAGAACTGAGAAGTACTTCGGATCACGGTCAGACACTATGCTGAATGGCACTCCATGAAGGCAGACAATGTTGTCGATGTACATAGTTACCAACCTCTCCATAGTAAGTCCGGTAGGGATAGGTAAGAAATGAGCAGACTTAGTCAATCGATCCACGATTACCCATATCACATCATTCCCATTTCTTGTCCTCGGAAGCCCAACCACAAAGTCCATTGTCACATGCTCCCACTTCCATTCGGGTATCTCCAGTGGTCGCATCAGTCCACCCGGCCTCTGATGTTCTGCCTTAACTTGCTGGCAAACAAGGCACCTTTCCACAAACTCAGCGATGTGCCTCTTCATGCCGTTCCACCAATAATGTTTCTTCACATCATTATACATTTTCGTAGCACCAGGGTGGATAGACAGTTTCGAATTATGTGCTTCTTTCAACAATTCCCTCCTGAGGTCCTCAACATCCGGTACGCACAACCTTCCTTGGTACCACATACTGGTGTCGTCATGAACCTGAAATCCATCTACCTGGCTGGTCAGCATTCTTTCTCAGATATCCCTAATTGCGGCATCATCTTTCTATGCTTCCTTAATCTGATCCACCAGAGTTGGAGTGATAATCAGTGCTGCCAGAACATCTGCAGTAGAATCCACAAGGTCTAAGTCAAACTCTGCCATTTCCTTTTCTAGTTTCGCCTACCGAGCATGGCTCGATTTCCTACTTAAGGCATCAGCAACCCGATTGGCCTTCCCTGGATGATAGCTGATGGTCAAATCATAGTCCTTCAATAACTCCAACCATCTCCTTTGGCGCATGTTCAACTCCTTTTGCGTGAACAGATACTTAAGGCTTTTATGATCAGTGAACACCTCGCACTTCACTCCATATAAATAGTGGCACCAGATTTTCAGTGCGAACACCATCGCTGCTAGCTCCAAATCATGAGTCGGATAGTTCTGCTTGTAGGGCTTTAGCTGTCGTGACGCATACGCAATGACCTTGTCGTTTTGCATCAACACGCATCCTGCAATACCGAAGTTAGACCACGTCTTTAATTGTATACAAAATCAATTGAAATTATATACATTTACCTAGCCCGTTCTTAGAAGCGTCACTGTAAATGACAAACCCTTCTGACGCGGAGGGCTGAGCAAGAATAGGGGCTGTGGTCAGTCTCCTTTTTAATTCAGCGAAGCTCTGCTCGCACTCAGCAGTCCATTCAAACTTCGACTTCTTCTGCGTCAATCGGCTCAGAGGAACTGCAATAGATGAGAAGCCCTCGATAAACTTCCTGTAGTATCCAGCCAGACTGAGAAAACTCCTTACCTCAGTCACATTAGTGGGTCTAGGCCACTCGGTGATCGCCTCTACCTTCTTTGGATCCACCGAAATTCCCTCTTCAGAGACCACATGACCCAAGAAGGCCACGCTCTTCAACCAGAACTCACATTTACTGAACTTGGCGTACAATTTGCTTCTCCGAAGGGTCTCCCAAACCTCCCTCAAATGCTCAGCATGAACCTCTTCGTCAGGGGAGTATATCAGAATATCATCGATGAACACAACTACGAACTTATCCAGCTGTTTCCGAAATACTATGTTCATTAGGTCCATAAAGGCGGCTGGGGCGTTGGTTAATCCAAAAGGTATAACCAGGAATTCGTAGTGGCCATAACGTGTTCGGAAAGCGGTCTTTGCTGTATCCCCTGATTTGATCCTCAACTGATGGTAACCGGATCGTAAATCAATTTTGGAAAATACTTTAGCCCCCTGAAAGAAATTTTGTTAGTGATGCAATTTAACGAGCAACCGAAAATTTTAAATTATAACTCCAAATTTACCATTACCCGTAGCTGATCAAAGAGATCCTCGGTTCGAGGTAATGGATACTTGTTCTTGATGGTGATCTTATTGAGCTCCCGGTAATCTATGCATAATCTCATGCTTCCATCATTCTTTTTCACAAACAGGACTGGAGCACCCCAAGGTGATACACTGGGTCGAATAAATTTACGGTCCAGCAGTTCCTGTAATTGCTCCTTCAACTCCTTTAGCTCTGCTGGTGCCATGCGGTAGGGTGCCCTGGAAATGGGTTCAGCACCGGGTACAAGATTAATCTCGAACTCTACTTCTCTTTCTGGGGGTAGTCCTGGTAACTCCTCAGGGAAAACGTCTGTAAATTCCTTCACTACGGGAATTTGGTCAATCTGCGGAACCTCTTGCTCGACACCCATTGAGAAAATCAGAAATCCCTCTCTTCCTTTCCTTAGTGCTCGAAAAGCCTGAGCCACAGTCAGATAAATCTTCTAGTGTGCCTTCTTCAATTTAGAGTTCCCTTGAAAAGTAGTTTCCCACGACTTCGGTGTCTTCACGCTGACCTGGAGTCGCCGGCAATCAATATTGGCATGATACTTTGCCAAAAAGTCCATGCCGAGAATAATGTCAAAGTCGTGCATCCGGATCGGTATCAAGGTCACAGAGAACTGCAGATCGTTAATCTCTAATTCACATCCCTTGTAATGATGATGGGACACGAGTACTTGGTCGCCAGCGGCTTGTATACGGTAGGGAGTCTCAAACCATTCAGGGAGAACACCCAGATTCTTGGCAAACCTCTTTGCCATAAACGAGTGATTCGCCCCACTATCGAACAGAACATTGGCTGGCACTTTGTTAATTAAAATCACACCTAACACATTCAAGGTTTAGCACACAACATGCAATAACAACACATAGAATTTAATTCAACTTCGAATTTGAATACTTAAATAAATATACCTGTAACCACGTCGCCTGACTCCTCGACCTCTGCATCTGTCATCGCATGGACCCGAGCATTGGTCCGGCCTCGGCCTCCCTGCTGTGCCTGAGTCTGGGGATTTACTTGAGCTGGTGCAAAGCATTCCCTAGCTAGATGTCCTTGCTTCCCACATATATAGCAAGCCCTCTGAGCCTTCCAACATTGCCCCGGATGAGAACGTCCGCACAATGTACACTGTGAGGTAGGTGCCACAGCTCTCACTGGCTGCGCATCAGTCGGTACTGGTCCCTCAATCATCGGTATCTGACTCACTGTACCCTTCTGTCGCTCTGGTCGGAAAGGTTTCCCAGACTGAGGGCGTCGGGGCACCTTCAGCCATCTTCCTGATTTGCCCGCATGCAAATCCTCACGAGGTCTCTTAAGTCTATCCAATGCGGCAGCCCTGTCCAAGTTTCTCTCAACACGTCTGCATACCTCCAGTAGTCCCTCAAATGTCGTGGGCTCTGCACAAACAATAGCCTGCTGGATGCGAAAACTCAAACCGGTCTGGAACTTCAGCATCTTGGCCTCCTCATTGTCCATGATACATGACATATAGTGACCCAGCTTGTGAAACTTCTCAGAATACTGGTCGACTGTCATCGACCCCTGTGTCAGCATCTGGAACTCTGCCATCCTTCTCTGAATAGCGCTGCTCGGAACATAGTGCTTCTTATACTCCTCCACAAACTGCTCCCAGGTCTCCAGTGGAGTCAACCTACGTTTTACTCCATTCCACCATCTTTCAGCTTCCCCTTCCAGAAACGGGGTCGTTATCTCCACTTTCAGATCCGCAGGTACCTGTATAAGCCTTATCTGTTCGGTCACATTTTTGAGCCAGATCTCGGCTTCCTCAGGCCGAGTGGTACCTCTGAACATCGGTATCCGGGAGTTCTGCATCTCCCTGTAGTAGAACCGCAAGCCTTGCTGCGGTGGTGGCGGCGGTTGTTGTTGTTGTTGCTGTTGAGTTTGCTGAAGTATCTAAGCGATCTGTGCTTGTTGCTGTGCCATCTGAGTGTACTGTTGCGCCATCTGTGTTTGCTGATTAGCTATCAAGGCCGTCAGATTGGCCAGCGTATCAGCAAGGTTTTGGGGGATCGCCCCTTGCCCATGATGCTCGTCTCCGTTATGTCCTCCATTCCTTGGTGGTTCATGTCGTGGTGGCATTGTCTGTAGACATGTCAAAACATGTTATACAAAATTTAAGTTTAAGAGTGTCGTAAAGAGATACAAAATTTGGAGGGCAAAACGGTAATCTATAACGTATACTCACTAACGGCACACACCACCTGAAACCCAATCATAGCTTATGTCTACTTCATTTTATTTAGGTTAAAATCTCATTTGAAAATAGATCGTCACTTATTCTAGGGGTGATTAACTAATCTCACGTTCCCGAGGCGTATCTGAAGCCTGGGCTCTGATACCACCTATAGTGCCCCACTCCCGAGCCCTAGCCTCGGTAGCAGTGCACCCGCCGTATCTCACTAAGGAGAATACAAAGCGTCACATCAACCAGTTACACGTCAGTGTTGACATAGAAATTTTTTTTTATATATCTTGGGTTTCGGCCGAAAGGCCTAACCCTTTATCCCCCTTTTTTTTATATACTTTGGGTTCGGCCGAATGGCCTAACCTTTTAAATTAATTTTTTTTATAAATATATATATACACCGCACGGATTCAGTCAGACATGGCCCTATACCTTTTTTTTAATAAACTGGGTTTGGCCGAATGGCCTAACCCCCTTTTTATTATATATATATTTTTTATTTTGTACAACCCGCTGCATGCCGAAAAAAAACCAAAATTCAACATTACCTACCAACATAAGCATCAACAAACTAATATTAAAAAAAGAGGTGCAGGATTTCGGCCCCCCCTTTCCCATAACAATCGACAACAACTTGCACATAAACAAATTAATAAAAAAACAAAAACAAGAATAAAAGGACAACAATAAACACGTAAAAATACCATTTTGAACATGCAAACTTCATACCGTTTTGAGGGAATAAATAGTATGCACCTACCTCGATCCTAGCAAGAAGTTATACACGAGAGACGATGTAGGCACGGTGATGGTGATGATATGGTTGTGATATCCACTCCTCTTGAAGCCTTGGATCAAAAGTTTGTTTTTTTTTCTTGACTGCCGAAATTGATAGGGGAAAAAGGGGAGGGGAGGCTGCTGTGTATTTGAGAGAGAGGGGGAGGGGGTTAGTGAGTTTTTATGGAGAGATTTGGTGAGATAAGCTTAATTTATTGGTTAGGATAAGATTTAGTTAGTTTAAATATTTTATTATTCTTTTTTTCCTTTATTTACAGGGATATAACATGGAATATGAAGAACTATACCAGGTTGTTCTACATAAATATCTGGTCCAGATCATTTCGGCCATAGGATATTGGTACATCATGTTGAGAAATATGTATGGATAATTTTCAAAGTCATGATTTTAAGTGGTGAATACTTAAAAATGTCACACATAGTGTTATATGTGATTAAAAGCTGAAAAAGTTGACATCGATCTCTCAGGTTGTTGCACATCGATCGATCTATGTACATAGATCTCTCACATCGATCGATCTATGTAAGGCAGAAAATTTTAAGACCTTTCTGTGAGACATCGATCTCTAAACCTGAGACACATCGATCGATCGATGTACATCAAACTATCACTTCGATCGATCGATGTAGGTCAGAGGCAAACTCTGAAACTTTCTGTGAGACATCGATCTCTGAAGCTGAGGCACTTCGATCGATCGATGCCTAGGGTTTTTAGAAATAATTTTCTAAAATGTGTTAAAATGATTTTTTTCATTTGTATATGAATTATACATGTTCATTATGTGTTTATTTTGTGTTTTTGGTGATTATTATTGTCTTGTGACTAACGTGTCTTGGAAGTTTCTATAACTTACCAAAAGGGGCAAAATTGGTATTTTGAGTTTTGTAGAAATATCATATGGTGAAGATATGTCAAGTGCATATTATTATCTTGGTTATCATGGAAAAGGTGGTACTATGATTATTTCTGACCATCGGGGTCATTTCTGGAGTTTTATCACACCAGGGGTATTTTGGTCATTTTATCTCCAAGGGTATTTTTGGTATTTTTACTCAAGGAATCTCTTGAGCATATTATTATCTTCATTCTGGAGCTGTGTTATTGTTATTTTGAAGATAATATGGTGATCTTATATCTTATTCTCTCAACCGATGATATTATTGACTATAGCTGGACATGTGACGATTTCACATTCTATTTTTTCTTGAAGACCCTTTTATATATGTTATAAGAGAACATTTATCATCATTACTCAGAGGTATTAAAGGTGTCAAAGGTGTGGAAATGATCTCAACATATAAGAAGAAATATTGGGGAATTTCGGTGTTACACGTTGACATAATCTTGTCAATTGTCATCTATTTATTTCTTCTTCAAAAATCTGAGTTGCTACACATATATATGTTGAAAAACGTGTATTATCATGTGGATATGATGTTGTACACATTTTATGAGTTGGAGACAAGTGGACCAACCAAAAAGGAGCTAGTTGGCAAAATTGCCAACTTGGAAATTTCAAATGAAACCAACGGCTATATTGGTTTTCTTGGGTGTTTTTCAGCAGATTTTTTGAAGTCAAATGAAGACTTCACATGTCCTATTATGGTGCTTGAAGTTGAGGATAATTTGGTGGTATTATGATTTCTTATTTTATTAAGAAAAATCACAATTTTTGATTGAAAAACAAAAGTAGCCAACGGCTACTACATCTCATTTTGGAGCTGAATTTTCAATTTGAAATGGTCCATGTCCACATGCATATTATCTTGCCAAAGAGTTGAGAAGATGGTGTAGTTGTTATGGTGCTATTATCTTCACATTTTCAAGATAATTCCAAGTCATCTTTGAGCTTAAATTTTCGGCCACATGGAATTGCCAAGGTGGACCAATCGTTGTGTTTTATTTTGCCAAGTGTACAAGGACAACCAATGATGTGAAGGCATTTGGAATTGATGATGAAGATGGTGACACATTGGAGTTCTTATCTCTAAGGCTCATCTCACACTATAAATAGAGGCAATGGTGAAGAAGATGAAACACACTTGAAGCTCACAAGCATTTGTTGAATTGTCTAGCTTTCATCTTCATCTTCTTGTTGTTATTGTCTTATTCATTGTAGCAAAGGTGTTCTTGTTGTATTGTGGTGAGCTACAAGCCTCTTGAGATTCATTTGTAACATTGATTAGCCATCTTTATAAGGTTACATCAATAGGTTGTAGAGGTGTTGCAACTAAGTGTTGCTTAGAAGGTGATTATCCAAGTCTTGAGTAGGGTTGGTGTATAACCCAAGAATCAAGCTTGGCTCTTGTTGTAAGGTGTTCATTTCATAGTGAAATCCAAGGAAAGGTGTTCCTTGGGACTGGAGTAGGTCACATTGACCGAACCAGGATAAATCCTCGGTGATCTTCTCTTGTTTCTTTATTTCTGTTTTCTGCCCGTTTTTGACTGCAGTTTTCACACAACTTCTCACAATTTGGAAAAATAGCTAAACATTTTCAAAATTCGTGATTTTTGGTGGAGTTATACTTCAGACCATTAGATTTTATTTGCAACAAGAATCACTTGATTTGAGCAACAGAAAGTTAGTCTTTCAGTCTTTGCAAGATAACTGCTCCAATCTGGCTGCAATCTGACCAGTTTTGAGAAAACATAAATTCTGTATTTTTCAATAATTGTTTAAGGTCAGGGCCTTTTCGAAACTTTATCTACACATCCTAAGGAGTGTTTTGATATAAAGATTAACCTTTTTGGTTGAGTATTCAAAGAGAAACACTATTTGCAAAATCAGCAACATTCTGTCCAATTCTGTCCAGATTGACCATCTGAATCTTTGTATTTGTTTGAAGGGTCAAACGATCTTATTTTTGTTTGATTTTTGGACAGAGTCTTTTTAACTCTTTGAAGTCAAATTATAGAAAGTTTCATAATTTTTGGAGTTGTGTATAATTATTTGTGAATTTTTCAAAAACAGGTTCTGAATCTGAGGTCGTCTCAGATTCTGTTTCCAAAGGGGATTTTAACTAAGGGTTATAGTGTAATTTCCGCTAACCACTATTCACCCCCCTCTAGTGGTGTTTATTGCAGATGCACGGTCCAACATTTGGTATCAGAGACAGACCAACACCAGTCAAAAGAAGCAAGATTCAACACCATACGAACAATATAAGGCCAAGAAACAACAATTCATTATATACTGCTTGTCTCAAATCCAAGATATATACAATGGCTATTGTTTCTCACAAAGGTGAGTGGGAAGGTATGTCTACACAACGCCCTCCACTTTTTGATGGCAATAATTTTTTCATTGGAAACTAAGAATGAGGCTATTCTTAATGGCTATAGACATCGTTTTATGGTCTATAGTTGAAGATGGGCCGTATATTCCAATGAAAGTTGTACAAGTTAGTGGAATAACTCAAGAGGTTGAAAAATATAAAAGTGAATGGTCATCGGATGATAAAAAGAAAATGTCCATGAATGCTAAAGCTATGCAATTACTTTTGAATGAACTTACAACTTCTGAAGCAGGATATGTGTCAAATTGCACAAGCGCACACGACATGTGGAAATCACTTGTATTAAAGCATGAAGGTACTAGTGGTGTTAAAGAATCAAAAATAAACATGCTTATGACTGAATTAGAGACTTTCAAAATGTTGCCAAACGAATCCATAACATCTATGGATTTGAGGATTACTAATATTTTCAATGCCCTTGAAGCTTTAGGGAAGTCATTTTCGAACAGTGAAAAGGTTCAAAAGGTGCTACGAAGCCTTCCTGCTGAATGGGATCCAAAGGTGACTGCAATCGAGGAGACAAAATCAATCACCAAGATGGATGAATTGATCGGGTCTCTTAAAGTTTACGAGGTTAAATTAAACCAACGAAAGTCTGAATCGTCTAAGTCATCCGGTATGTCAATAGCTTTCAAAACAACCGAAACACATGCTAGTAACGATGATAGTAATAGTGATACTGAATTAGATGATGACTTGATATTGATAGCTAGAAAACTTAGAAAGTTTTTCAAACGTCCAAATAGGAATAGACAACGTAATTCTTCTTCTTCTTCTTCTCAACCTAGGAAGAATAACACAAACAAATGGTATAGTAAAGAATTAAAGTGTTATGAATGCGGTCAAAAGGACACATTTCATACGATTGTCCCACGAAGAAAAATAATAATAACAACAACAATAATAAACAAGCCAAGGATAAGGAGACACAAATGACAAAGCCAAAGGAGTCTAAGGCAAGAAAAGGGAAACGAGCAATGAAGGTGAGCACATGGAGCGACTCATCCGACTCAGAATCCGAAACTGAGAAAGCTCAAGTCTACTTCGTATCCAACGAGGTATGTTCTTCTTCTGCTAGTGATTCTGATAGTGACATGACATGTGATGAAATGTATGTAGAATTCTTAAGAATGCATGCTCACTATAAGAGGCTCTCTAAAGAAAAGAAGAAACTAGTTGAAGAAAATGACAAGTTGAAGACGTCCAACTTGGAATTTTCCGATCAACTAGAATCTCTTAAACAAGAGTCTACTAATACTCTTGATTCTTTAGAGAATAAAATTGAATCATATAGGAAAGATGAACATAAGATAAAAATGGAAAATAATATGTTAAAGTCTAAGTTAGAAAGTTGTGAACATGAAATAATACAACTTAAGTCGTCTAAACTTAACTTAGAAAAAATGTTTAGAACAATTTAAATCCGGTACAAACATGTTAGACACACTCATCTCATCGCAAAAGTATGGTAATGATAAAACCGGCTTAGGCTATAAAGAAGAAAATGAAAAAGTAAATAAAAAGACTAAGTTTGTTTCATCTAGTACAAAGTTGCCATATAATACAAAATCAACTTTGCCTGCTAAATCTTCTTCTACTCCTTCTTTTGTTTATTCTAAGGCAAAAATGCAACATACACCCATAAAAGCACACACGCATAAACATACATCTAGGCCAAACTTTGCATCTAGACAACCTAGAAACTATGCCTATATGTATACAAATGCAACTAGACATAATAAAATGCATCCAACTTATTATGAACCTAAGTATAGGCAACACTCATATAAATCTTATAGAAATGCCTATGAACACACTTATATAGCGCCATTCAAGAAACAAAATCGTATGCCTTATACACATCATAAATTTCGGCCATCCTATGATGATTATCAACCATGACACAACAAGTATAACAATGCATCTTCACTTATGTGGAATAATCATCTTTATGCTTATCCTTCTTATTTTAACCATGCTAAAAATGTGCCTAAAAGGTATGTTCAAGTTTGGATACCTAAGGGTTATCTAAACAAGAATAATGCCCCTAACATTCAAGGACCCAAATAAAGGGTACCTAAAACTTTGTCTCCATTGTAGGATAAACGCAAGGAATGCAAGAAGGAGGCAAAGTCAAAGAATCTAAAAACCAAATGGTTTTTAGATAGTGGATGTTCGAGGCATATGATGGGGAACCCTAAACTATTCATCGAATTGGAACATATCAAAAATGGAGGAAAAATTACATTCGGTGACAACAACAAAGGGCAAGTTGTTGGAAAAGGAACAATTGGGGACCCTAACACATTTCAAATACGTAATGTGTTGTTAGTAAGAAATCTCTCTTATAATTTAATTAGTATTTCACAACTTATAGATTGTTGTTACAATGTCTCTTTTCTTCCCAATTCATGTGATATAATAATGAAAAAGGTGTTGGACCGTTCACCTGCAATAAACACCACTAGAGGGAGGGGGTGAATAGTGGTTAGCGGAAATTACACTACAACCCTTTATTAAAATCCCCTTTGAAAACAGAATCTGAAACCACCTCAGATTCAGAACCCCTTTTTCAAAAATTCACAAATAATTGTACACAACTCCAAAAATTATGAAACTTTCCAGAATTTACCTTTAATGAGTTAACAAGACTCTATCCAAAAATCATACAAAAATAAGATTTTTTGGCCCTTCAAATACATAACAAGATTCAGATGGTCAATCTGGACAGAATTGGACAGAATGTTGCTGATTTTGCAAAACGTGTTTCTCTTTGAATAATCAACCAAAAAGGTTGATATTTATATCAAAACACTCCTTAGGATGTGTAGATGAAGTTTCCAAAAGGTCCTGACCTTAACCAACTCTTGAAAAATACAGAATTTAAGTTTTCTCAAAACTGGTCAGATTGCAGCCAGATTGGAGCAGTTATCTTGCAAAGACTAAAAGACTAACTTTCCCTTGCTCAAATCAAGTGATTCTTGTTGCAAATGAAAGATAACAGTCTGAAGTATAACGCCACCAAAAATCACGAATTTTGAAAGTGTTTACCTATTTTTTCAAAACGTGAAAATATGTTTGAAATCTGTAGTGAAAACGGGCAGAAAACAGAAAAATGTAAAGAAGACAAGAACACCAAGAATTTATCCTGGTTCGGTCCATGTGACCTACTCCAGTCCCAAGGAACACCTTTCCTTGGATTTCACTATGGTATGAACCAAATTACAGCAAGAACCAAGCTTGATCCTTCGGTTAAACACCAACCCTATTCAAGACTTGGATGAACACCTTTATGCAACTCTTGGTTGCAACACCTCTATCACCTATTAATGTAGCCTTATAGATTTGGCTAATCAATCTTACAAATAAGACACAAGAAGGTGTGTATAGTGTAGCTGGACAACAACTAGAAATGGAACACCTTAGCTACACAAAGTATAACGAAAATATGAGAAGAGAATAGCAAGACAACAATCTTCAATTTTTGCTTTCAAGTGTGTGTCTTCTCTTCTTCACCTTGCCTTCTATTTATAGAGTGAATTGATGACATATTCTCTCCAACTTTTAGACCATGTGATGGCTGAGAATTTTGAATTAAAGCACCTCCATAATCATCTCCAACAACCTTGTCTCCATTAACTTCAAATTTGAAATTTCAAGTTGACAACTTTTGCCAACTAGCTTGCTTTTGGTTTGTCTTCTTGTCTCCAACTCATAAAATGAGAAAAACATCATCTCCACCTGTATAATCACGTTTTTGAGGCTGTGTATATGTATACCAACTCAGATTTTTGAGGAGAAATCAACAAATAATAGTTGACAAGGTTATGTCAACATATAATATCAAAACTCCCATTTCCCCTTGACATATTGTGATGAATCTTGCACCAAGGACACCTTGTAATCTCTGAAAGATGATGATTAAGAACCTCCAATAACGTATATATAAGAGTCTTCAAGAGAAAATAGAACGTGACATCGAATACCGTCACATATCCCGCCACCGTCGATAAAATCATCAAATGAGAGAATAAAATAGAAAACCACCAAATAATCTTCAAGAATATATTAAATGAACTCCAGAATAAATATAATAAGATACTCAAGAGATTCCTTGAGTAAAAATACCGAGACTGTCTTCGGGGGTAAAATGACCCAAAATGCCCCTAGTGAGATAAAACTCCAGAAATGACCCCGATGGTCAGAAATAATCACAATACCACCTTTGTCATGATAACCAAGATAATAATATGCACTTGAAATATTTTTCACCATATGATGTTCTTACAAAACTTAAAATACCAATTTTGCCCTTTTTGGTAAGTTGTAGAAACTTCCAAGGCACGTTAGTCTCAAGACAATAATAATCACCAAAAACACATAATAAGCACATAATGAGCATGTATCAATCATGTAAAAATGAAAACAACCATTTTATCACATTTTAGAAAATTATTTCTAAAAACTCTAGATATCGATCGATCGAAGTGCCTCAGCTTCATAGATCGATGTCTCACATAAAGGTTCAGGTTTTGTCTCGACCTACATCGATCGATCGAAGTGAGAGTTCGATATACATCGATCGATTGATGTGTCTTAGGTTTAGAGATCGATGTCTCACAGAAAGGTCTTAAACTTATCTGCCTTACATAGATCGATCGATGTGAACTTGTTCAGCTTTTAATCACATATAACACCATGTGTGACATTTTAAGTATTCATCACTTAAAATCATGACTTTGAAAATTATCCAAACATATTTCTCAACATTCTCCCCCTTTTAGATGATTTTCAAAATAACCTAACATGATTTTTAATGTCACAACTTATAACTAAAGTTTAACCAAATGTTTAACCAAATGTTTAACCAAATGCTTTCAACTTTGTTTTCAACGTTTAAATAGTATGCTGCTCCCCTCAACTCATACTCTCCCCCTTAACCTATGCTCCAAAATTTATACCAATAAAAAACTTAGCATATGATTCATCATGACTTACCAACTAAAACATGACTTATCAACTAAAATCATGTTCCATGTTCTTATTCTATCTCCCCCTTTATTTTGCAAATCATGCGAAAGATAGAACTATACAATGGTATCATAAGTCATCATTCCTAATTTGGCTCGTAAGTTTTCAAAAGTGGCTTGATTAAGGGGTTTGGTGAAGATGTCAGCGATTTGATGATCAGTTCTTATGTGGTTTATCACTATATCCTCATTTTGAACATGATCACGAAGAAAGTGATATCGCACCTCAATGTGTTTGCCTTAGAATGGAAGCACACCGGATTCCGTGTGTGAAGATTGATTGCACTTGTGCTATCGCAGAAATTGGAATCTTATTCATTTTAATGCCAAAATCACTAAGTTGCTGTTTAAGCCAAAGTATTTGGGTAGTACACAACTCAAAGCAATATACTCGGCTTCAGTGGTAGAAAGAGCTACACTAGCTTGCTTTTAGAAACCAAGAGATCAAATTGGTTCCTATAAATTGACATTGTACCGCTAGTGGATTTTCTATGTAACCTGCAACCACCATAATCAGCATCACTATCTGCGTGTAATTCCAACTTAGCGTTTCTATCATACCACAATCCTAAGTGAGGTGTATGCTTAGATATCTAAAGATCTTTTTCACTGCATTGTAATGTGATACCTTAGGACAAGATTGAAACCTAGCACCACATACACACACTAAACATAATATCAGGTCTTGATGCAGTTAAGTATAACAATGAGCCAATCATAGACCTATAAAGTGTGTCATCAAAAGGTTTACCGTTTCAATCCTTATCAAGTTTGGTACTAACACTCATAGGGGTAGTTGTAGGTTTCAACTCTTCAAAGCCAAACTTCTTAATCATATCATTGACATACTTAAGTTGGCTAATGTGAATTCCTTGAGGGGTTTGTTTGATTTGAAGTCCTAAGAAATAATTCAACTCTCCTACCATTGACATTTCAAACTCTGACTTCATACATTCTTCGAAGTCTTTTACTAAAGTAGGGTTGGTTGAACCAAAGATTATATCATCTACGTATATTTGAACTATTAACAAATCATTACCTTTTCTTCTTAGGAAGAATGTGTTGTCGATGGTCCCCCCTTTGATAATTATTTGCAATAAGATAGTTTGCAAATCTATCATACCAAGCTCTTGGAGCTTGTTTTAAACCATATAGAGCTTTCTTAAGCTTATAAACATGGTTCGGATTCTTCGGATCTTCGAATCCAGGAGGTTGTTTTACAAACACTTCTTCTTGGATGTATCCATTCAAGAACGCACTCTTGACATCCATTTGGAAGAGCTTAATTTTGCTTATACTTGCAATCGCAAGTAATAATCTAATTGCTTCTAGTCGTGCAACGGGTGCAAATGTTTCTTCATAATCTATTCCTTCTTGTTGATTATAACCTTGTTCGACTAGTCTAGCCTTATTCCTTGTAATATTTCCTTGTTCATCCATTTTATTCCTAAAAACCCATTTAGTTCCTATGATAGACTTGTCTTGAGGTTTAGGTACTAAGTCCCACACGTTGTTCCTTGTGAATTGATTTAATTCCTCATGCATAGCATCTATCCATGATATGTCACCTAAGGCTTCCTTTACGTTCTTAGGTTCTAATTGTGAGATTAAGCTATGTCCTTCAAGTTGACTTATATTTCTACGTGTTCTAACCCCAACACTTGGATCACCAATGATTAGCTCTTTGGGGTGTTTATGTTTATCTTCTATAAGCCACCAATTCCTAAGTTGACTAGGTTCACCTTCTTCTAGTTCAAATGTTTCATTCGTGTGAACATTTTCATATACAATTGGAACATCCTGTAAGTTAGATAGATTATCTTCCAATTGTAAAATTTCTTGATTTATTTCACCTAAAGGTTCATGCACATCTTGTTCAGGGGAAATTGGTTCTAGATGATCATGAACAGGCTCAAGTAATATATCATCATCATCAAACATATTTTCAACATTATTTTCTTGTTTATGTTGATGTTTATCACTAACTTCAAAGCATGCATTTTCATTGAATTTCACATGTATGGATTCAATTATTTTTCTAGATGCAGGATTATAACACCTATATGCTCTTGAGTTAGTTGAATACCCAACAAATATGCATTCAATAGACTTTTGTTCAAATTTATCTAGATTATCCTTAGTGTTCAGCACAAAACATTTACATCCAAATACTTTAAGATAATCTATCTTAGGTTGTCTATTGTTTAGCAATTCATAAGGCGTTTTATTTAATTTCTTTCTAATAGTGAGCCTATTTATAATATAGCATGCACAACTAAACAGCTTCAGCCCATAAATATTTAGGTAATTTATTTTCACACAGCATTGTCCTAGCAACTTCTTGAATTGTTCTATTTTTACGTTCAACAACTCCATTAAGTTGTGGTGTTCTAGGTGGTGAGAATTCATGTTTTATTCCATATAGTTCGCAAAATTTTATTACGTCTTTGTTTTTAAATTCACCACCTCTATCGCTTCTAATTCTTTTAACATTTTCTTCATAAATGTTTTCAAGTTGCTTAATAAGAGTTTTGATTGCTAATGGAGCATCGTCTTGTGTGTTAAGAACAATGTCCATGTGTAGCATGAGTAATCATCTACTATGACACACACATAGTAGTGTCCACCTAGACTTCTTGTCCTACTTGGACCAAATAAGTCTAAGTGAAGCAATTCTAGTACATGACTAGTGCTCACTTCATGTTTCGGTTTTAAGGTTTCTTTAATGTGTTTTCCCTTAATACATGTTTCACACATTTGAAAATTATCTAAGTCTAACTTAGGCATTCCTCTAATTAAATTCTTCTTAGATAATTTCTTAATAGTTGAAATTCCTATATGGGCCTAATCTTCTATGCCATAAATTTACATCTAAGTCATGTGATATTAGACACTTAACCTTAGCATCTAACATGTTATCTAAGGTAAGAGTATAAATATTTCCATCTCTATTTCCTTTTAAGACCGTTTCTCCTTTTTCATTTATTATATCACAAGAATTGGGAAGAAAGGAGACATTATATCCACAATCTATAAGTTGAGAAATACTAAGTAAATTATAAGATAGATTGCTTACTAATAACACATTTCGTATTTGAAATGTGTTAGGGTCCCCAATTGTTCCTTTTCCAATAACTTGTCCTTTGTTGTTGTCACCGAATGTTACTTTTCCTCCATCCTTGATGTGTTCCAATTCGATGAATAGTTTGGGGTTCCCCGTCATATGCCTCGAACATCCACTATCTAAAAACCATTTGGTTTTTAGATTCTTTGACTTTTGCCTCCTTCTTGCATTCCTTGCGTTTATCCTACAATGGAGACAAAGTTTTAGGTACCCTTTATTTGGGTCCTTGAATGTTAGGGGCACTATTCTTGTTTAGATATCCCTTAGGTATCCAAACTTGAATACCTTCTAGGGCACATTTTTAACATTGTTATAATTTGGAAAATAAGAATAATTAGCATATACATGATTATTCCACATAAGTGAAGATTCATTGTTATACATGTTGTGCCATGGTTGATAATCATTATAGGATGGCCGAGATTTTATGATGGGTATAAGGCATGTGAATTTGTTTCTTATATGGCGCTATATAAGTGTGTTTGTAGGCATTTCTATAAGACTTATAAGAGTGTTGCCTATACTTAGGTTCATAATAAGTTGTATGCATTTTATTCGGTCTAGTTGCATTTGTATACATGTAGGCATAATTATATGTTGTCTAGATGCAAAGTTGGCCTAGATGTATGTTTATGCGTGTGTGCTTTTATGGGTGTATGTTGCATTTTGCCTTGATATAAGTAGACGAAGGTGTAGAAGCACGACAAAGTTGATTTTGTTGTATTATATGGTAACTTTGTACTAGATGAAATAAACTTAGTCTTTTTATTTACTTTTTCATTTTCTTCTTCTTTATAGCCTAAGCCGGTTTTATCATTACCATACTTTTGTAATGAGATAAGTGTATCTAACATATTTGCACCCGATTTTAAAATTGTTCTAACATTTTTTCTAAGTTAAGTTTAGACGACTTAAGTTGTGTTATTTCATGTTCACAACTTTCTATCTTAGATTTTAACATCTTATTTTCCATTTTTATCTTATGTTTCATCTTTCCTATATGATTCAATTTTATTCTCTAAAGAATCAAGAGTATTAGTAGACTCTTGTTTAAGAGATTTCTAGTTGATCGGGAAAATTCCAAGTTGGACGTCTCAACTTGTCATTTTCTTCAAATAGTTTCTTCTTTTCTTTAGAGAGCATCTTACAGTGAGCATGCATTCTTAGGAATTCTTCATACATTTCATCAAGTGTCATGTCACAATATCAGAATCACTATCAGAAGAAGAACATACCTCGTTGGATACGAAGCAGACTTGAGCTTCCTCAGTTTCGGATTCTGAGTCGGATGAGTCGCTCCATGTGCTCACCTTCATTGCTCGTTTCCCTTTTCTTGCCTTAGACTCCTTTGTCTTTGTCGTTTGAGCCTCCTGTCTTTGGCTTGTTTATTATTGTTTTTGTTATTATTATTTTTCTTCGTGGGACAGTCGTATGAAATATGTCCTTTTTTTTTACCGCATTCATAACACTTTAATTCTTATTATTCCATCTGTTATGTTATTCTTCCTAGGTTGAGAAGAAGAGAAGAAGAATTACGTTGTCTATTCCTATTTGGACGTTGAAAAATTTTCTTAGTTTTCTAGCTATCAATATCAACTCATCGTCTAATTCAGTATCACTATTACTATCATCGTTACTAGCATGTGTTTCGGTTGTGTTTGAAAAGCTATTGACTTACCGGATGACTTAGACGATTCGACTTTCGTTGGTTTAATTTAACCTCATAAACTTTAAGAGACCCGATCAATTCATCCATCTTAGTGATTGACTTTGTCTCCTCGATTGCAGTCCACCTTTGGATCCCATTCAAGCAGGGAGGCTTCGTAAACACCTTTTGAAACCTTTTCACTGTTCGAAATGACTTTCCTAAAGCTTCAAGGGCATTGAAAATATTAGTAATCCTCAAATCCATAGATGTTATGGATTCGTTTGGCAACATTTTGAAAGTCTCTAATTCAGTCATAAACATGTTTATTTTTGACTCTTTAACACCACTAGTACCTTCATGCTTTAATACAAGTGATTTCCACATGTCGTGTGCGCTTGTGCAATTTGACACATATCCTGCTTCAGAAGTTGTAAGTCCATTCAAAAGTAATTGCATAGCTTTAGCATTCATGACATTTTCTTTTTATCATCTGATGACCATTCACTTTTACATTTTTCAACCTCTTGAGTTACTTCACTAACTTGTGTAACTTTCGTTGGAATGTACGGCCCATCTTCAACTATAGACCATAAATCGATGTCTATAGCCATTAAGAATAGCCTCATTCTTAGTTTCCAATGAACAAAATTATTGCCATCAAAAAGAGGAGGGCGTTGGTAGACATACCTTCCATTTCACCTTTGTGAGAAACAATAGCCATAGTATGTACCTTGGATTTGAGACAAGTAGTATATAATGAATCGTTGTTTCTTGGCCTTGTATGGTGTTGAATCTTGCTTCTTTTGAGTGGTGTTGGTCTGGCTCTGATACCAAATGTTGGACCGTGCACCTGCAATAAACACCACTAGAGGGGGGGGGGAAAGTGGTTAGCGGAAATTACACTACAACCCTTTTAAAATCCCTTTGAAACTAAAACAGAATCTGAAACCACCTCAGATTCAGAACCCGTTTTTCAAAAATTCACAAATAATTGTACACAACTCCAAAAATTATGAAACTTTCCAGAATTTAACTTCAATGAGTTAACAAGACTCTATCCAAAAATCATACAAAAATAAGATTTTTGCCCTTCAAATAAATAACAAGATTCAGATGGTCAATCTGGACAGAATTGGACAGAATGTTGCTGATTTTGCAAAACGTGTTTCTCTTTGAATACTCAACCAAAAAGGTTGATTTATATCAAAACACTCCTTAGGATGTGTAGATGAAGTTTCAAAAGGTCCTGACCTTAACAAACTCTTGAAAAATACAGAATTTAAGTTTTCTCAAAACTGGTCAGATTGCAGCCAGATTGGAGCAGTTATCTTGCAAAGACTGAAAGACTAACTTTCCCTTGCTCAAATCAAGTGATTCTTGTTGCAAATGAAAGATAACAGTCTGAAGTATAACGCCACCAAAACTCACGAATTTTGAAAGTGTTTACCTATTTTTTCAAAACGTGAAAATATGTTTGAAATCTGTAGTGAAAACGGGCAGAAAACAGAAAAATGTAAAGAAGACAAGAACACCAAGAATTTATCCTGGTTCGGTCCATGTGACCTACTCCAGTCCCAAGGAACACCTTTCCTTGGATTTCACTATGGTATGAACCAAATTACAGCAAGAACCAAGCTTGATCCTTCGGTTAAACACCAACCCTATTCAAGACTTGGATGAACACCTTTATGCAACTCTTGGTTGCAACACCTCTATCACCTATTGATGTAGCCTTATAGATTTGGCTAATCAATCTTACAAATAAGACACAAGAAGGTGTGTATAGTGTAGCTGGACAACAACTAGAAATGGAACACCTTAGCTACACAAAGTATAAACGAAAATATGAGAAGAGAATAGCAAGACAACAATCTTCAATTTTTGCTTTCAAGTGTGTGTCTTCTCTTCTTCACCTTGCCTTCTATTTATAGAGTGAATTGATGACATATTCTCTCCAACTTTTAGACCATGTGATGGCTGAGAATTTTGAATTAAAGCACCTCCATAATCATCTCCAACAACCTTGTCTCCATTAACTTCAAATTTGAAATTTCAAGTTGACAACTTTTGCCAACTAGCTTGCTTTTGGTTTGTCTTGTCTCCAACTCATAAAATGAGAAAAACATCATCTCCACCTGTATAATCACGTTTTTGAGGCTGTGTATATGTATACCAACTCAGATTTTTGAGGAGAAATCAACAAATAATAGTTGACAAGGTTATGTCAACATATAATATCAAAACTCCCATTTCTCCTTGACATATTGTGATGAATCTTGCACCAAGGACACCTTGTAATCTCTGAAAGATGATGATTAAGAACCTCCAATAACGTATATATAAGAGTCTTCAAGAGAAAATAGAACGTGACATCGAATACCGTCACATATCCCGCCACCGTCGATAAAATCATCAAATGAGAGAATAAAATAGAAAACCACCAAATAATCTTCAAGAATATATTAAATGAACTCCAGAATAAATATAATAAGATACTCAAGAGATTCCTTGAGTAAAAATACCGAGACTGTCTTCGGGGGTAAAATGACCAAAATGCCCCTAGTGAGATAAAACTCCAGAAATGACCCCGATGGTCAGAAATAATCACAATACCACCTTTGTCATGATAACCAAGATAATAATATGCACTTGAAATATTTTTCACCATATGATGTTCTTACAAAACTTAAAATACCAATTTTGTCCTTTTTGGTAAGTTGTAGAAACTTCCAAGGCACGTTAGTCTCAAGACAATAATAATCACCAAAAACACATAATAAGCACATAATGAGCATGTATCAATCATGTAAAAATGAAAACAACCATTTTATCACATTTTAGAAAATTATTTCTAAAAACTCTAGATATCGATCGATCGAAGTGCCTCAGCTTCATAGATCGATGTCTCACATAAAGGTTCAGGTTTTGTCTCGACCTACATCGATCGATCGAAGTGAGAGTTCGATATACATCGATCGATTGATGTGTCTTAGGTTTAGAGATCGATGTCTCACAGAAAGGTCTTAAACTTATCTGCCTTACATAGATCGATCGATGTGAACTTGTTCAGCTTTTAATCACATATAACACCATGTGTGACATTTTTAAGTATTCATCACTTAAAATCATGACTTTGAAAATTATCCAAACATATTTCTCAACAAAAGGAGAAGTAGTTTTAAAAGGAAATAGAGATGGTAATATTTATACTCTTACCTTAGATAATATGTTAGATGCTAAGGTTAAGTGTCTAATACCACATGGCTTAGATGTGAATTTATGGCATAGAAGATTAGGCCATATAGGAATTTCAACCATTAAGAAATTGTCTAAGAAGAATTTAATTAGAGGAATGCCTAAGTTAGACTTAGATAATTTTCAAATATGCGAAACATGTATTAAAGGAAAACACATTAAAGAAACATTAAATCCGAAACATGAGGTGAGTACTAGTCATGTACTAGAATTGCTTCACTTAGACTTATTTGGTCCAAGTAGGATAAGAAGTCTAGGTGGACACTACTATGTGTGTGTCATAGTAGATGATTACTCACGCTACACATGGACATTGTTCTTAACACACAAAGACGATGCTCCATTAGCAATCGAAACCCTTATCAAGCAACTTGAAAACATTTACGAAGAAAATGCCAAAAGAATTAGAAGTGATAGAGGTAGAGAATTTAAAAATAAAAACGTAATTAAATTTTGTGAACTACATGGAATAAAACATGAATTCTCACCACCTAGAACACCACAACTCAATGGAGTTGTTGAACGTAAAAATAGAACAATTCAAGAAGTTGCTAGGACAATGCTGTGTGAAAATAAATTACCTAAGTATTTATGGGCTGAAGCTGTTAGTTGTGCATGCTATATTATAAATAGGCTTTCAATTAGAAAGAAATTAAATAAAACACCTTACGAGTTGTTAAAGAATAGACAACCTAAAATAGATTATCTTAAAGTATTTGGATGTAAGTGTTTTGTGTTGAACACTAAGGATAATCTAGACAAATTTGAACCAAAGTCTATTGAATGTATATTTGTTGGTTATTCAACTAATTCTAGAGCATATAGGTGTTATATTCCTGCATCTAGAAAAATAATTGAATCTATACATGTCAAATTCAACGAAAATGCATGCTTTGAAGTTATGATAAACATCAACATAAACAAGAAATAAATGTCGAAAATATGTTTGATGATGATGTATTACTTGAACCTGTACTTGATCATCTAGAACCAACTCCCCCTGAACAAGACATGCATGAACCCTTAGATGATATAAATGAAGAAACTTTGCAATTGGAAGATAATGTAACTAATGATCCAATTACATATGATAATGTTCATACTAATGAAACATTTGAACAAATGAGGGTGAACCGAGTCAATCTAGGAATTGGTGGCATCCTAGAGAACTAATCATTGGGGATCCAAGTATTGGGGTTAGAACACGTAGAAATATAAGTCAACTTGAAGGACATAGCTTAATCTCACAATTAGAACCTAAGAATGTAAAGGAAGCCTTAGGTGATAATCTTGGATAGATGCTATGCATGAGGAATTAAATCAATTCACAAGGAACAACGTATGAGACTTAATACCTAAACCTGAAGACAAGTCTATCATAGGAACTAAATGGGTGTTTAGGAATAAGATGGACGAACAAGGAAACATTACAAGAAATAAGGCTAGACTAGTTGCACAAGGATATAATCAACAAGAAGGAATAGATTATGAAGAAACCTTTGCACCCGTTGCACGACTAGAAGCAATTAGATTGTTACTTGCGATTGCAAGTCTAAGCAATATTAAAATCTTCCAAATGGATGTCAAGAGTGCATTCTTGAATGGATACATCCAAGAAGAGGTGTTTGTCAAACAACCCCCGGATTCGAAGATCCAAAGATCCTAACCATGTTTATAAGCTTAAGAAAGCTCTATATGGTTTGAAACAAGCTCCAAGAGCTTGGTATGATAGATTTGCAAACTTTCTTATTGCAAATAATTATCAAATGGGAACAATCGACAACACATTATTCCTAAGAAGAAAAGATAATGATTAGTTAATAGTTCAAATCTATGTAGATGATATAATCTTTGGTTCAACCAACCCTACCTTAGTAAAAGACTTCGAAGAGTGTATGAAGTCAGAATTTGAAATGTCAATGGTAGGAGAATTGAATTACTTCTTAGGCCTTCAAATCAAACAAACCCCTCAAGGAATTCACATTAGCCAACTTAAGTATGTCAATGATATGATTAAGAAGTTTGGCTTTGAAGAGTTGAAACCTACATCTACCCCCATGAGTGTTAGTACCAAACTTGATAAGGATGAAAATGGTAAACCTTTTGATGACACTCTCTATAGGTCTATGATTGGCTCATTGTTATACTTAACTGCATCAAGACCTGATATTATGTTTAGTGTGTGTATGTGTGCTAGGTTTCAATCTTGTCCTAAGGTATCACATTACAATGCAGTGAAAAAGATCTTTAGATATCTTAAGCATACATCTCACTTAGGATTGTGGTATGATAGAAACGCTAAGTTGGAATTACACGCATATAGTGATGCTGATTATAGTGGTTGCAAGTTAGATAGAAAATCCACTAGCGGTATTTGTCAATTCATAGGAACCAACTTGATTTCTTGGTTTTCTAAAAAGCAAGCTAGTGTAGCTCTTTCTACCACTGAAGCCGAGTATATTGCTTTGAGTTTATGTACTACCCAAATACTTTGGCTTAAAACAACTTAGTGATTTTGGCATTAAAATGAAAAAGATTCCAATTTTCTGCGATAGCACAAGTGCAATCAATCTTTCCGGAATCCGGTGCTTCATTCTAAGGCCAAACACATTGAAGTGCGATACCACTTTCTTCGCGATCATGTTCAAAATGACGATATAGTGATAAACCATATAAGAACTGATCACCAAATTGCTGACATCTTCACCAAACCCTTAATCAAGCCACTTTTGAAAACTTACGAGCCAAATTAGGAATAATGACTTACGATACCATTGCATAGTTCTATATTTGCATGATTTGCAAAATAAAGGGGGAGATAGAATAAGAACATGATTTTAGTTGGTAAGTCATAATATGGATTTTAGTTGGTAAGTCATGATGAATCATATGCTAAGTTTTAATTGGTTTTAATTGATATAAATTTTGGAGCATAGGTTAAGAGGGGAGAGTATGAGTTGAGGGGGAGCATACTATTTAAAAGTTGAAAACATTTGGTTAAATTTTTGGTTATAATTTGTGACATTAAAATCATGTTAGGTTATTTCGAAAATCATCCAAAAGGGGGAGAATGTTGAGAAATATGTTGGATAATTTTCAAAGTCATGATTTTAAGTGGTGAATACTTAAAAATGTCACACATAGTGTTATATGTGATTAAAAGTTGAAAAAGTTGACATCGATCTCTCAGGTTGTTGCATCGATCGATCTATGTACATAGATCTCTCACATCGATCGATCTATGTATGGCAGAAAAGTTTGAGACCTTTCTGTGAGACATCGATCTCTAAACCTGAGACACATCGATCGATCGATGTACATCGAACCCTCACTTCGATCGATCGATGTAGGTCAAAGGCAAGCTCTGAAACTTTCTGTGAGACATTGATCTCTGAAACTGAGGCACTTCGATCGATCGATACCTAGGGTTTTTAGAAATAATTTTCTAAAATGTTTAAAACGATTTTTCATTTGTATATGAATTATACATGTTCATTATGTGTTTATTATGTGTTTTTGGTGATTATTATTCTTGTGACTAACGTGCCTTGGAAGTTTCTATAACTTACCAAAAAGGGCAAAATTGTATTTTGAGTTTTGTAGAAATACATATGGTGGAGATATGTCAAGTGCATATTATTATCTTGGTTATCATGGAAAAGGTGGTACTGTGATTATTTCTGACCATCGGGGTCATTTCTGGAGTTTTATCACACCAGGGGTATTTTGGTCATTTTATCTCCAAGGGTAATTTTGGTATTTTACTCAAGGATCTCTTGAGCATATTATTATCTTCATTCTGGAGCTGTGTTATAGTTATTTTGAAGATAATATGGTGATCTTATATCTTATTCTCTCAACCGATGATATTATTGACTATAGCTGGACATGTGACGATTTCACATTCTATTTTTTCTTGAAGACCCTCTTATATATGTTATAAGAGAACATTTATCATCATTACTCAGAGGTATTAAAGGTGTCAAAGGTGTGGAAATGATCTCAACATATAAGAAGAAATATTGGAGAATTTCGGTGTTACACGTTGACATAATCTTGTCAATTGTTATCTATTTATTTCTTCTTCAAAAATCTGAGTTGCTACACATATATGTTGAAAAACGTGTGTTATCATGTGGATATGATGTACACATTTTATGAGTTGGAGACAAGTGGACCAACCAAAAAGGAGCTAGTTGACAAAATTGCCAACTTGGAAATTTCAAATGAAAGCAACGGCTATATTGGTTTTCTTGGGTGTTTTTCAGCAGATTTTTTGAAGTCAAATGAAGACTTCACATGTCCTATTATGGTGCTTGAAGTTGGGGATAATTTGGTGGTATTATCATTTCTTATTTTATTAAGAAAAATCACAATTTTTGATTGAAAAACAAAAGTAGCCAACGGCTACTACATCTCATTTTGGAGCTGAATTTTCAATTTGAAATGGTCCATGTCCACATGCATATTATCTTGCCAAAGAGTTGAGAAGATGATGTAGTTGTTATGGTGCTATTATCTTCACATTTTCAAGATAATTCCAAGTCATCTTTGAGCTTAAATTTTCGGCCACATGGAATTGCCAAGGTGGACCAATCGTTGTGTTTTATTTTGCCAAGTGTACAAGGCCAACCAATGATGAGAAGGCATTTGGAATTGATGATGAAGATGGTGACACATTGGAGTTCTTATCTCTAAGGCTCATCTCACACTATAAATAGATGCAATGGTGAAGAAGATGAAACACACTTGAAGCTCACAAGCATCTGTTGAATTGTCTAGCTTTCATCTTCATCTTCTTGTTGTTATTGTCTTATTCATTGTAGCAAAGGTGTTCTTGTTGTATTGTGGTGAGCTACAAGCCTCTTGAGCTTCATTTGTAATATTGATTAGCCATCTTTATAAGGTCACATCAATAGGTTGTAGAGGTGTTGCAACTAAGTGTTGCTTAGAAGGTGATTATCCAAGTCTTGAGTAGGGTTGGTGTATAACCCAAGAATCAAGCTTGGCTCTTGTTGTAAGGTGTTCATTTCATGGTGAAATCCAAGGAAAGGTGTTCCTTGGGACTGGAGTAGGTCACATTGACCGAACCAGGATAAATCCTCGGTGATCTTCTCTTGTTTCTTTATTTCTGTTTTCTGCCCGTTTTTGACTGCAGTTTTCACACAATTTCTCACAATTTGGAAAAAAAGCTAAACATTTTCAAAATTCGTGATTTTTGGTGGAGTTATACTTCAGACTGTTAGATTTTATTTGCAATAAGAATCACTTGATTTGAGCAATGGAAAGTTAGTCTTTCAATCTTTGCAAGATAACTGCTCCAATCTGGCAGTAATCTGACCAGTTTTGAGAAACCTTAAATTCTGTATTTTTCAAGAATTGTTTAAGGTCAGGGGCTTTTCGAAACTTTATCTACACATCCTAAGGAGTGTTTTGATATAAAGATCAACCTTTTTGGTTGAGTATTCAAAGAGAAACACTATTTGCAAAATCAGCAACATTCTGTCCAATTCTGTCCAGATAGACCATCTGAATCTTTTTATTTGTTTGAAGGGTCAAACGATCTTATTTTTGTTTGATTTTTGGACAGAGTGTTTTTAACTCTTTGAAGTTAAATTTGGAAAAGTTTCATAATTTTTGGAGTTGTGTACAATTATTTGTGAATTTTTCAAAAACGGATTCTGAATCTGAGGTGGTTTCAGATTCTGTTTTCAAAGGGGATTTTAACTAAGGGTTATAGTGTAATTTCTGCTAACCACTATTCACCCCCTCTAGTGGTGTTTATTGCAGATGCACGGTCCAACACATTAGTTATCATACTGGGGTCAGCTCAACCTGACACTCTCAGATATTTGGCCTGGGTTGGGGGCATCATTATTATTCCTTCACCTTATGGTTCATATAGAGGGATTCATCCAGATGTAGGAAGAGTTCTGTACCTACCTGACGTTCACTTTATGAGTCGTAGCAGAATTGGAGCCCGACATGATTCGCACTTAGACGATCTCTGCCTTATGACTCATAAAGGGACTCTGAACACAAGCTTCTCTACCTTGGTGACTTCTTTCTTATGGCTCATCAGATCAAGGAAATGATGAAGTATCCTTCCAACCACAGCAAATGTTCACCTCGGCCTTAAGGCTTATCAGGGGTCCACTCCGGCGTGCATGTCCATCCTACGGTGGGCCTCGGTCTTAAGGCTTGTCTGGGGTTTTACCTTGATTCTCTCCAGGACTCAGCCTTATGGCTTGACAAGGCTTCAGCTCGGACAAGATGCCCTCCTATGTTGGGGGCTCAACTATTTGCTATCTACATAATGATTTTGAAGGAACCCCCATTGTGACAAGTCTCACACCTCGGTTCAAAGTGATTTGAGAGGTTTTGACCTCGGCAGGGCAGACCCTGGAGTTCAGATCGGTCCTATAAGGTTAGAAAATGACTCATCAGCCAATGCTTGGAAGATTCTAAGAAATATTTGGCAGGGCAGATCCTGGAGTCCAGATCGGTCCTATAAAGATTGTTCAGTTCAAGGAATTGTTGAATTATCTCGGCCGCTACAAGGGAAACCTGGGCCGTATAGTCAAAATAACTCATCAGTTAATGCTTGGAAAATTCCAAGAAATAATCGGCAGGGCAGATCCTGGAGTCCAGATCGGTCCTATAAAGATTGTTCAGTTCAAAGAACTGCTGAATCATCTCGGCCGTTACAAGGGAAACCTGGGCCGTATAATCTTATCTCGGCCGCTACAAGGAAAACCTGGGCCGCATAATCTTATCTCGGCCGATGTACCTTGACTCGACTTGATTAAAGACGGATACTTGGCTCTAAAACTTACAAGTTAAAAAGGGGGCAAGTTGCTGCTCAGGCTGGAAAGCCAAAACAGAAAAATTCTTCTTTAATCAGAAGAAGAAGACAAGCATGTTATTGATATCCTTGGCAGAGCTGAGGTCAATTACTTGGCAATTGTGATATGAACAGATTACTTGTTAATTGATATCCTTGGCAGAGCTAAGGTCAAATACATGCAAAAATCTTGAAGAACAGATTGCTGAATAGCCAGACAGAGCGGGATATTATTATTAGCCTTAAGGACAATGGAAACTTAAAAATATTCTAAGTGGTTATTTCAAAGCACTACGAAAGAATGATCTCAGCTACAACAGATCATGTATAACGACTCAGCTCAAAGGCAGACCTTACTCTTATTCTCAGTTCAGCTCGGCAGAATAACAGGTTTATTCTAAAAAACTTAGAGTTTGATAACTTAGTTTATTTTTTATTTAAATTGAGAAGTTGAGATATCAAGTGAAAAGGCCGACACTGAATCTCGGCAACGACAAGCTGGAAAGTTAAACTAGCAAAAATTCTGAAGTAAAAGAGCAGAACATAAATGAGAGGCTACTAAGTGCGAAATACTTAGAAAATTTTCCATTGACGAAAATGTTCAAGTACAGAGTACAAATGATGTCTGCTCAGCAATATTAACAAAAGAAATCCTAAGACTAATCCTCGGCCTCTTTTAAGTCAGCTCCATCCAAAAGCTGCTTAAATTAGGTGTTGAATTCCTGGACAACTGTGAACTATAAGCTCGGTTAGCCGAGGACCTTCCTTGTTTAGCTCAGTGTAAATTTCTGAGCAGACATCTATGGCCTTCATTTGGCCCACTTCCATAGCGGATCTCTGCAACAAGATTATGTTCTCTTCAAACAGTTGGGATCTCCTGAAATCATGCAACTGCTTTAGCCTCAGCCTCGGCTAATTGCTGACGCAGATGGGCCACTGTTTCTTCCAAGGTATGTCTATGCTATAGCAGCTCAAGCTTTGTCCTTCTTCAAGGACTCATTCTCCGGCCAAAGATTGGGTGGAAGCCAAACTCCAGGCCGGCCACTTTGTGTTCCAAACTCATCCACCTTGGAGTTGGAAGGTGGCCAACCTCATTTTAGCATCCTCCGCCCTTTGTTGGAAGTTGGAGACCTCGGCTTGCAAAGTGTTTGATTCGCTGAGTCTGTCCAGCTCTCTGCTGATTGGCTTCATCAAGTCTCCCTTAACTTAGCCTGGAAAAGCTTCATGGAATCTTTCTCCCCGATCCAGACCCTCCAACTCTTGGGCTCGGACCTGCCAGGGTAACAAGTGAGAAAGAGGACTAAGTGTTAAACTAAATGACTTAGAAAAAAATTGATGCATTTACCAGAGCAATGTTGGAATGGAAGACCATGCTTCAGGTTCTCCCAGGAGGCTGCCTCAAATTTCTGCTGATCCAGAAAGCAGAACCGTCACCTTATTTAATCTTCTGGCTGTGGCCGAGTCCACAGCAGAATCACTCTCTGCAAATCCAATAAGGATTGGTTCTGGCACTCCAGCTGGTTGAGGCAGGATTTTCTCAACTGGCTTGTGGTGGAGTCACTTCTGTAGGACCCGCATCTTCGGCCATTGGAGGAACCTTTGGCCCCTTTGCCTTTTCTTCGGCGCATGCTTGAGCCTTCACCAACTTCTGCTAGAGGTTCAAGATCAGCTGAGGCTGAGGTTGGGAAAAGGTCTCAGCCTCATCATCTTGAATTTCAACCGATTGGCAAAGATGCAGAAAACATATCAAATGAGTTAGAACCAGATCTCAACCTTATGAAAGATTTGAGTTGAAGGAGGAAAGTCAATTACCGGGCTCAGGCTCTTCTTGCATAGGCTCGACTGCAGGAATAGCTGGGGGCAAGGCTGAAGCAGAGACCCCCCAGCAGAAGCAAGTGCAACAATTCGTCTGGCTTGATGAGCTCTTTTTCTTGCTGCCGCCTCGGCTATTCTACTGGCGTAATCATCATTGCCAGAAGTCATTGAGCCTGCATAAAAGGAAACGATTATCAACTGAAAGTAAGAAAAGTACAAAAGTTAAGGCATACTAAGACTAACCTCTGACAATGATCAAGTTATCAGGAGAAATGGACTGATAGTTATGACCCACAACCAAATGTCTCAGGTCAGCCGCCTCCAAAATGGTGGAGTCCACCTTCTGCCATTTAATTACAATGGGCAGACTCCGAAGTCTAGCTGCTTCATCGCAGTATTCTGAGCTCGGCCTCAGGCTGTCCGCCTTGCTAGACTTCCAGATGTTCCATTTCCGCAGCTCATGCTTCTTAACATAGAAAATCTACCTTTCCAGTTCTTCGTAAAGGTAGAGATGTTGATAGCAAGATTGAAATCGCTATTGGGAGCTCATTTGCTGAAATAATACCAGCTATGCGAGACCCGACAAGAAAAAAGAGCTCTAAATACGTTTGTATTGAAAGGAGACTCAGCTATTCTAAGAAAGAGAAGATAACAAAGAATGAGTTTTAGACCATTTGGCTTGATTTGGGGAATTCTGAGATTATAAGCACGCAGAATTCGGACAAGGGGTTCAGGAATGGGAAGGTTGAACCCCGACTTGAAATAATCTTCGTAGACCGCTTCATAATCCTTTAGAGGATCATAAACAGTCTGACCTGGCAGAGGTAGAACTGGGCCGAACCGATCCCGGTCAATTCTATACGTCTTGCAGATCTGGGCCAGCTCGGCCTCAGACAAAGAACAAAATGACTCTTGGACAAAAGAAGAGGGCGGACCTCTATCAAGTATTCCTGTGAACAGGGATGGGGCCCTTTGCAGAGCTAGGTGGTTTACAGATGCCGGATCAGGAGCAATCTTTGCTCGGTCCGGCGAAGAGTCAACCACAGTAATGGCTCTGCTGGACTGATCAGCACCACCAGTGGTTCCACGAAAGCATACTATCGGACAGTCATCAGCAGAAAACCGTCCTACCGGCCGAAGATGAAGAACTGAGTCTTTCTTCACCGCCGCCGGCGTAAGAGGCGCCTTAGAAAGGTTTTGAGAATCGTGAGAAGAAGACATAGCGGAGGCAAAAAGAAGACTTACAGTGAAGTGAGGTTGAAGAAAGAAAGGAAAGACGGCCAGAGGAAGCAGAGATTGCTGGTGAAAACTTGAACGCCAGAGAAGAAAGCAAAAGATGCGAGAGCAAAAGGCAGAGAAAGTAAAAGGTTTAAGAAACCGTCGAAATCCTATTTATAGACCTCATCTCGGCCATCTCAACAGACACCTCGAAGTTTCGTCCTCGATTCCTGCAACCGCCAGATATGAAAAGGTGCGTAACTGACGCTTCATACTATGTGCAAACAGTAAATGCGTGGTACGGCCCAATCAGAGGCAGACACATCATTACCTGAAAGGACAACTCATTAAAAGCTCTGAATCAATTAGCCTGTCCTTCCTGCTCAGCCCGACCAGACTAATCTGGGGGCAAAGTGATGAGCCAAAATCTGACTTGCTCAGAAAAGGACAAAAATCTTCAGTCAGTCAAACAGTCAACGTAGCTCAGGTTCAGCTAGTTGACTAGTCAGCCTCGGCCATAAAGCTTCAGTCTCGGCCACTACTATCTTTAGCTAAATCAAGTCTATTAAAGTGGCTAAGGAAGATTCAACTATAACCCTTGGTCAGCTCGGCTGCATGTCTGAGTCAGGTCGGCACTTGCTCAATATGCCCAAGAATGGTTAGAAATGAAGTTGTCTTATAAGGACAGTTTGACATACTGCACCTTGGCTTGGCAATGCTTTAGTCAAAGCAACCGCTTCTAGTCAGCCTCAACCAATAAAAAGAATCAACAGTGCCCAACTTCTAAAGGAAGCATATTCAGCTCGGCCTCGGAATAGCTTCGGTCTCAGCCTCATATTAGCATCGAACTCTAGCCCCGGCCTTGCTCTCATAAAGGCTGTTGCTCAGAGTATCTTAGATAAAATCAGAGAAGATATTATCAACCGCAATTTGGGACCCACCAAGACAATTCTGTAAAGTACTTTCCAGGTGTCAAGCATCGCTTGACTAAGTACAAAGTCATCATTGCCGGCCGACCTACAACATCATAGAGTCAGCCACTGACACAGCTGCAATCACATGCACTTGTCCCATCAAATTGCACACATGCAGCAGACAAGATATCCAATCTCAGACACGCAATAATCCCATCATCGGGCAAAGGGACAAACCTCATCATCTTGTTATATAAACAGACCTTTTCCAGATGAAAGGGGAGGGATACTTCAACCCAATTTCAACTACAACTTTTAGAGCCTTCTTCTCTAAGGAAAGAACTTCATATTCAAAATGGCATCTCAGCCGAAACCCAAAACAAATCTATTGTTACCGAGAGAACATCTGACATGTCCATTCTAAACCTTTATTTCGGCATAAACTGCTACTAAAAACCCATAACTGACTTGATCATCAAAGGGTTTTCCCAGGACAGCGCCATGGGCCTCTAACGTTTCCTCTTCCTTCTCAGGTTCTATTGACAGATTTAGACGGAGAGCTAACGATAAACCACAAGGATCACCTCTGATCCACCTGGTGAGGATCTCAGCCTCATCAGGTACTACTCCATTTATTCCATCTACCCTCAAAATGTCCTAGAAATAGGACATAACATTATAATGTTATACACACTTGAAAATCAATAGAAACATTTCTCTTCTATCCTCTCTTATCTTGTCTACTTTATATTGCATTATCTGAAACTTGGTTTATAACCGTTATCAGCATTATTGCTTCAAAGAAACAAAACAAGTAGTAAAGAAAGTATTAGAGAAAGAAGAGGAAGAGGGAGCATGCTCTTAACATTTTGTAGGTGCTGAGCTTTGCGCAGGTCCAGAAAAACTGAATTTTCTGAGTCATCTACCATAGATCATCACCAAATTTTGGCAGATTATTCTTAACACATCAAGGTACGTTTTTGGACGATGGAGATGTGTTTTAGACACTCCTAAGTCTGGCCGAAATGGTAATTTTCGAGACTGATTTTCTGCCGAATTTTTTTTCAGAATTATGATTTGTTCATTTGTTGCGTTTCTTTTGTTACATATTTGTATCTTATATTCGAGATATTTATAAAACAACTAATCTAGCCTAAGGTCTAGATTTATTTTGAAAGAAGAAGAATGATATATAGCTTGCAGCCATATGGATATACTTTTATCATGTCCGAAGCATGAATTGCCTGAAGCATTAATTATTATCATGCTCGAAGCATGAATCGTTTGACATGTCCGAAGCATGAATTGTTGACACGCTCGAAGCATGAATAATTGACATAATTAACATGCCTAAAAGCATGACTAGTTTATATATCTAACGAATGAATAAACTATCATGTCCGTAGCATGCATAATTGACATGCCTGAAGCATGAATATTTTGACACGTAATTGTTTTGTTATTTTTAATTACATATTGATTGTTTTCTTATCATTGCATATATAATAGTCTGAATTGTACTTATGCCTGAAGCATATTATGCCAGAAGCATATAACATTAACTCAAGCCTGTAGTTTTGAGTAAATCTATCTTTTCTGAGATGAATTATTTTTGTATTCTCAAACCAATGGCAAATATCACAAAACTGGAGTTTGCTGCCCTTGATATTTCTGGAAGAAATTATATAGCTTGTGTCCTTGATGCTGAAATCCATTTGACCTCTGTGAATCTTGAGCATACTATAAAAGAGGAGGTGAGGCAAGCGAACAAGATAACGCGAAGGCAATGATATTCATTCGCCATCACCTCCATGACGGGCTGAAAACCGATTATCTTGGGGTCAAAGACCCGTATGAATTATGAAAAAATTTGGAGGAATGATATGATCATCAAAAGAGTGTGATCTTCCTAAAGGCTAGATATGACTGGTTGCACTTGAGGATGTACAATTATAAGTCTGTAAACGAATATAATTCTTCAATGTTCTCTATAGTATCACACCTGAGTTGTGTGGTGACAAGTAACAGATGCAGATATGTTAGAGAAAACAATCACAACTTTCCATGCATCAAATATGCTCCTGCAGCAGTAATATCAAGAAATAAATTTCGAAAAATATTCTCAACTGATTTCGTGTCTGCTTGTTGCTGAACAAATCAATGAACTCTTAATTAAAGCCCACAACTCTCACCCGAATGGATCACAACCATTCCCAGAAGCGAATGCAAGTCATCATAACCATAATCGTGGCCGTGGTCGCGATCCCAGTTGTGGTCGAGGGTAAAGGTCGTGGTTGTGGTACAAATTTCGCACATACCACCTGAAGTGGGACAATGAGGAAAAGTCACAGGAAAAGACAAAAAGTATGAAAATTGGTGCACCAGCTAAGAACCACGAAGACAATTGTTATCGATGTGGAGCCCAAGGGCATTGGTCTTGTACTTGCCGCACTCCAAAGCATTTGGTTGAACTTTATCAAGAATCCCAGAAGGATAACGCCAAGGGAAAACAAGTTCATTTTGCGAATTTTGGAAAACATTGCAGATGATGGTCAAATGGATTCGAATAATTTTACTCATTTTGATATTGGAGATTTTCTTATAGAGCCAAACGTGGATAGCCATGGGGTCCAGTTCGTGAATGAGAATAATCAAGAATGATTGAGAAACATGTTTCGATGAATTTCATGTTTTAAGAATTGTTATAAATAAGTTGAATTTTTATGTGCTAGCATGTACTTTTATAAAAAATTACATTACTATATTTGCTTAATGAAATTCTTTAGAGTTGTTCTCCTTATTTTTCTTATATACTTTTGATTTACAGTATAACTTTAAAAATGGATTTCAGACATTCTAGTTGCCATATAAAGAATTTTTCATCAAGCAACAAAATTCACTATTTTTAACTTCCTTATTTCAAATTCAACAATGAAAATTATCTATGTTATGCTAGACTTTTATTCAAGATGAATGGTGTGGACATCTGTATGGTTGACAGTGGAACAACACACACAATTCTTCGTGATCAAAAATATTTTTTCGACGTTACAATTGGCAAAAGCAAATGTGAGTAAAATTTCTGGTACTACAACATTGATTGAAGGTTCCGGAAGAGCAACAATCATATTGCCCAATGGTACACATATCTTGGTTACTACGACATTTTTTTCTACCAAGTCGAAAAGAAACTTATTGAGTTTCAAGGATATACGTCTGATGGTTTTCATCTTGAAACCATGACTGAGGGGAATATGGATTTTTATGCATTTCTTACAGTGATTCATGCAAGAAGCTTGTTAAAGAAAAATTCCCCAATTTTCTCATCTGGATTGTATTATGCGACTATACATCCAGTAGAATATAATATTTTGATGAACCAGAAGTTCAATGATCCAAAGTTATTTATGTTATGGCATGATCGACTTGGTCATCCGGGTTCAGTAATGATGCGTCGAATTGTACAAAACTCACATGGACACCCTTTAAAGAACCAGAAGATTCTTTTACCTCGTGATTGTGTGTGTCTCTTGTTCACGAGGGAAGCTAATCAAGAGACCATCCCCAATGAAGATTCATTTCGAATCTCCTACATTTTTGCAAAGAATACAAGGGGATATTTGTGGACCTATTGATCCCCCTTGTGGACCATTTCGTTATTTTATGGTCTTATTAGATGCTTCATCCAGATGGTCTCATGTGAGTTTGCTCTCAACAAGAACCATAGCTTTTGCCAAGCTTCTTGCTCAGATTATACGATTAAGAGCACAATTTCTAGATTACCCGATTAAGTCTATTCGTCTTAATAATGCTGGTGAATTTACTTCTCAAGCTTTTAATGATATTATATGCCGATTGGGATTGAAGTTGAACATTCAGGGGCACATGTACACACTCAAAATGGCCTGACAGAGTCATTTATCAAACGTTTACAACTGATTGCTCGACCTATGCTTTTAAGGTCAATTTACCCACATCGGCTTATGGACATGCCATTTTGCATGCGTCTGCTTTGGTCCGGCTCAGACCCAATTCATTTCAACCATACTTGCCACTACAGATGGTATTGGGCTAGCAGCCTGATATTTCCCATTTAAAGATTTTTGGGTGTGCGATTTATGTTCGTTTGCCCTACCAGAATGGACAAAACTGGGTCCTCAAAGACGTTTAGGAATATATGTGGGTTTTGATTCTGCTTCTATTGTGAGATATCTTGAGCCCCTGATGAGTGATTTATTTAAGGCAAGATATGCCGATTGTCATCTTGATGAGAAAGGTTTCCCGCCGTTTAGGGGGAGAGAAAGTACCCTTTTCTGAAGAACGGTGTGAAATCACATGGAACGTTCCTTCACTTTCTCATCTTGACCCACGAACAAATCAATGCGAGCAAGAAGTAAGAAGGATAATCCATTTATAGGATATTGCAAATCAGTTGCCTGATGCATTTATTGATAGTGAAAATGTAACCAAATCCCACGTCCCGGCTATGAATACGCCTGTTTGACTTGATGCATCTGAAAAGCAAAATGATAGTATACCAAAAGCAAGTCTAAAACATGGGCGCCCGATTGGTGCAAAAGATAAGAACCCTCGGAAAAGAAAGGTACAAGTTAATGCTCCAGAAGAGCATATCCCAGAAGAGAAAAGAAGTTCACAACTTGAAAGCGCTATAGAAATCAAAACTGATCAGTCTAAAATTGATGAACAAGTTGCTCCTGAAGAAGCAAGTGAACAAAATTTTGAAGAGATCTCTTTGAATTATGTAAGTACATGAGAAAATTGGGATAGAAAAAATTTACTATTGATCATGTTTTTGCTTATATGATTGCATATGAAATTCTAAATGAGGATCCTGAACCAAGATCCATTGAAGAATGTCGACATAGAATTGATTGGCCAAATGGAAAGATGCAATCCAAGCAGAACTAAAATCGTTGGAAAATCACAAAGTAATTGGACATGTATTCCAAACCCCTGAAGGGATAAAACCTAATGGACATAAATGGGTTTTTGTACGAAAACGCAACGAGAAAAATTAGGTTGTACGATACAAAGCACGTCTTGTTGCGCAAGGTTTTTCACAAAGACTTGGGCTTGATTATGATGAAACATATTCCTCGGTTATTGATGCCATAACATTATGATATCTAATCAGCCTAGCAGTCACTAAAAACCTTGATATGCGGTTAATGGATGTGGTTACCGCATACTTATATGGATTATTAGATAATGATATTTACATGAAAATCCCAGAAGGATTTAAATTGCCTGAGGCATATAATCAAAGGACGCATGGGTTATACTCAATCAAATTACAAAGATCCTTGTATGGATTAAAACAATCTGGTAGAATGTGGTATAATCGCCTTAGTGAGTACATGGTTAAGAAGGATACATAAATAATCCAATTTGTCCTTGTGTATTTATCAAAAGATCTAATAGTGGATTCTCTATAATTGCGGTATATGTTGACGATTTAAATCTTGTGGGAAATCCTGAAGAGCTCACTAAAACCGCTAATTATCTTATGAAAGAATTCGAGATGAAAGATCTTGGAAAGACCAAATTTTGTCTCGGCCTGCAGATCGAACATTTGCCTGATGAAATATTTCTCCATCAATCGTCATATACAGAGAAGATCCTGAAACGATTTTATATGGATAAAGGTCATCCATTAAGTAGTCATATGGTGGTCCGATCGTTAGATGTAAAAAAAAAATCCATTTCGACCACCGGAAGAAAATGAAGAATTATTATGTCCAGAAGTATCGTATCTTAGTACTATTGGTGCTCTTGTGTATCTTGCCAATTGTTCAAGAACAGATATAGTATTTTCAGTAAATTTATTAGCAAGGTATAGCTCTACACCAATACGAAGGCATTGAAATGGGGTCAAACATATTTTACGCTATCTTCTAGGAACACCAGATATGGATTTATTCTACTCAAAGAATTCCGAGCCACAATTAGTGGGTTATTCTGATACTGGTTATCTATCTGACCCTCATAAGGGAAGATCACAGAGTGGATATGTATTTACATATGGATTTGCAGCCATTTCATGGAGATCAGTGAAGCAGACATTAACAGCCACCTCTTCTAACCATTCTGAGATTTTGGCATTACATGAAGTAAGTCGTGAATGCATATGGTTGAGATCGATGATTCAACATATCCAAGAGTCATGTGGATTATCTTCACTAAGGAAGATTCCGACAATCTTATTTGAAGATAATGCTGCATTTATTGCTCAAATTAAGAATGGCTACATCAAAGGAGATAGAACAAAGCATATATCACCAAAATTTTCATACACTCATGATCTTGAGAAATGGTGAAATTGATATCCAACAGATACAATCAAGTAAAAATTTTGCTGATTTCTTCACCAAAGCACTACCAACGGCTACGTGTAAAAAGATGGTCTACAACATTGGAATGCGTCAAAGACCTCATGCCAGAATCAGGGGGAGTTTGATTGTCACATACACTGTTACGACCCGAGATCCCGGGCTAGTGGAAATGATGAAAATAGAATACAAATGCGATGTTGATGAAATTTCGATGTAATTTAAAATTTTATTTAGAATTAATAAAGACATCGACATTAAAGATCGAGGTTAGAAACGCTCAGTAAGATAACCAAACGATGAGTTAATGGATATAGCAAAACTTGACGGGATTAGATAACGACCGCTTTGGACATATGATACGGTTTAAATAAATTAGTTGGTAACAATCTAAGTTGATAAATATAAATCAAACCAAATAAAAATACCCGATACTATAACTACAATACACACTAGTATCACATTTTCTTCCACCTTACCCTACATGATAAATAAAACAAAAACCCTATCCCACCATACCTAATCCAACGCCCCCCCCTTTCTCACATGCCAAACTTCTTATTCTTACACACTTTACCACCAATAGTACTTTGTACCATACTTTCCTTTAACCACTACTACACCACATTACTCTTTCTTTCCCTACAACCTTTCAGCCGAAAGTTTCCATCTATCCACATGCCAACCGAATTTTTTTATCAAAAATACATACCACACTTTCTTTCTTACACCACTCAAACCCCACCACCATTCTTTAATATTTCTTTACCATTTTACACAATTCATTTCCCTTATCCTTCCTCCTGCCAAACGGTCCCTTCCCCCTTCCATTTAGTCAAAAGCTCCCTTTTCCTTTTTACACATTCTTCTACATCATACTTTTTTTTTACTAAATAATCATTACACAAAATTATTTTTCTCTCCCTTTTTTATATGCATTCACAGCCGAAAGTGTTGCTCCTTGCACACTTCAAACTTCATCTCTTTCATCTAACAAACCCCCTTCTCTTTCTTCCAAGAAAGCTCAAACCTTCAACCCCCTCATCCACTATTTCGGCCGTGACATCCAAGGAGGCAAGAAGAGGATTTTCTTTTCAACTCAACCCACATAACAACTCCTACATCAAGTTTTAAACAACACTCCATCAACTAAGAAAGATTCAAGAAGGTTGTAGCTTGTAAAATCAAAAGCAAGTAAGGTAAGAATTTTATAAAGTTTTAAGTTTGATTCTTCCATATAATTAGCTTCATAAGTTGTACACTAACTCTCCTTTTTGGGCATCAAAACCGTATACACCAAGGAGAAGGAGGAGAAGTGTGTTCTTCAAATCCAAGTGAAGGAATCACCATCTAAGAGTAAGAAAGTAAATCAATGCAAGTATTCTTCCTAAATCCTACATGGTTTTACAAATATTAAGTATTTATGTTCATATCAAAGTTGGATCATCATGTAGTATGTTCAATATTTCTTCTCAAGAAAGTATAGATCTATGTTTAAAGGAAATATACAATGAGGTACATTTGATCCTTTCAAACATGGTTATGTTAAAGTATGTATATTATAAATATATATGTTGATATATAAATATATATGTATAAGTGTACAGATCTATATATATATATATACACGGATTTATCTATATAAATATATATATACATATTTATAGATGTGTAGATGCATATATATAAACACATGGTTTTGTATAAAAGTGTATATATATACGGTTTTTGGTATATATGTATGTATAGATGTATAGATCTATATATATGAATATATATATACGCGGTTTTACATTTATATATATACATATATATATTTATATCACTGTTTTTAGATATATATTTATAGATATTTATATATATACGGTTTTATACATGTATATATATATTTCACTGTTTTTAGGTATATATAACAAAAATATATATATATACCGTTTTACATTTATATATATATACACCTCACTGTTTTTATAAATAGATATATATATATAGATATATATATATAGATATATATATATATATACGGTTTCACACACACATATATATATATATATATATATATAGTTCGTTGCTTTTGAGTGTACATATATATATTTTGGGCAGTTTATAAATTTGTATATACAATATACATATTTTGGCCTTTTGGTCATTTGAAGGTTAAAATAAAATTTTATATGTTTTATGTATATATATATATACATACATATATATATACATACATATATATATACATACATACATATATACATACATACATACATATATATATATATATATATATATATATATATTTTTATTAATGAGTAGCCTCACTTATGGTGGAGGGAAACCTTATTACAACAGTCAAAGTACACGAATAAATGAAATAACGAAGTAATAATGACATATATATATATATATATATATATATATTTACATACATATATATATATATATATGTATATGTTGTAGATAGAAAAGATAATTTTTAGACATGATATAGTATATTAAAAATAATTATGTACATAGGTATAATATGTATATATATTTTTCAGTTTTAAGTTCTATTTATGGTTATGAATAATTTTTATATGTAATATGTACACATAAGCATAATATATATGTTAAATATGAATAACGGTATTTAGAATATTTTATATACTTATATATGTAGAGTATATAAATTTTTACATGTATATATATATGTATATTCGACCATTAAGTAATTTTTGGCTTAATTGACTTTAATTTTATGAATAGTATGTTTCAATAGTTAAGATATAATATGTGTGAAATATGACTAAATTTGAATGTATATAATATATTATAAGACAAATATATATAAATGTATATACAAATGTTTTATTTTCGGCCCTTAGGCCTTTTATGAGAAAATAACCTTATTATGTAGTACACATATGTATATATGTAAAATATATATGTTAAGATATGAAAATGAATAAGTTTTGGAGATTACATACTATATAGTAAAAGAAATTTTATAAATGTATACATGGTATACATATTTCGGCCATTAGGCCTTATATAATGAAAGGACTTTATTAAAATGTGTACTTATGAGTGTATATTATATGTGTTATATACGTTAAGGTATAAGATGAATAAGTGTTGGATATTATATAGAATATCATAAGATAATTAAATATGTATATATGTGTGTGTGTACTTACATTCGGCCTTTATGCCTAATATCATAAATGATTTTATTTCATGTTAATTGTATTCTATGTGTTAGATATGAATATGTGTAAGTTAAGATATAGGTTATGAAATCCCTAGATGATATGTTGACGGAAATAGGAAGTTTATGCCCTAAGTACTTAAGTTATGATATGTAGACTTTAAGTAAGTAGGTGATGTTACTAGTGGTAGTATAACCAAGATACCCTCATATGACCGAGTCTCATGTTGCATGAAATTAAAGTGGAAAAATTATGTTGTGCGTCACATGTTTTAAAAGTTCATATGCATGGGAATGATAAACGCGAGACGATTGATTCCATCGACACCCACATGTTATGTTATGATTATGTTATGTTCGCCAGCGTGACATCGGTACCGGGGTGGTAGATGTCAGGGGCATATGTTTGCATTAGGGCCGAGTGTAACACCGGGTCTGGGATACGGGATCTCCGTCCTAATGCGTCACCGTTAGTAAATGTATATATGATATGATGCTTATGTTGTACATGTACTATATGGGGAATCAGTCGGTGCGTCGTGCGTTATTATTCTTATAAAGTGCTATAGCCATCATGAAATGTCATGTTTTCAGATTATGAAACGCAAGTCATGTTATGAATCATGAAACGACAAGTATGTATGTTCAGAGGAGAATGATGATATGTTATGAAAAGTCATGTTATGCATTACGTCTTGTTCATGTCACTTTAGGGTTATGATTAAGAATTCCTTAAGTTTATGATGGCACTACAATGGTTAATGTAGTGTTTATGCATGAAAGTGTAGTACCTATAAGATATGCAAGATGGTATAAGTTATGGATTAGAAGTTAAGTTATGTATATTAGACGATGTTACGAATTAAGCAGAACGAGCTGCTTCTATGTTAAGTTGAGAAATTTTCTGTATTTACTTGCTTTTAGTTACAGTTATGCGATATTGATTTAAAATGGAGACGTGCTTATTATATTCGATGTTAATGGTTATTATATTTGTCACCCCGTCTCCCCATGTATGATCCACATGTCGTATCTGGTAAGACTACTTGCTGAGCGATTAAAAGTCGGTGGCTATCGCTCATACTTGCCTCATTTATAACTTTCCAGATAACAGGTATCAATATACAGGCTCGTTGAAGATATGCTAGATAGACCATTGATAATGAAGAGCATACTGAGAGATTATTTCGAAGGCATTAAGTTTCGGATTATGATGTATAATATATTATTTCAGTATTCTGTATATGACGATTGTACAGTTTATGATGTAGTACAGTGCATGTCGATGAAGATTTGTTTATGTTATGTTGCTTCCGCTTATCGATTCATTATTCATGTCGACATGTACATGTATAGTATCGACGCTTTGTACTCTATGGAGTAGAGTACGGCGGGTGCACTGAGCCGGAACCCTAGTTTCGGGCGGGGCGCTACATACACACTGTACTCTTTTTCCTTCATCCAAGTTTTTATCCCACTGGGTTTTTCTTGGCAAGGTTTTAACGAGGCAGTGTATCACACAAACCAATTATATGAATGTGTACTCTTTTTACTTCGTCCAAGTTTTTATCCCACTGGGTTTTTCTTGGCAAGGTTTTAACGAGGCATATTCTATAATATTTGGACATCCAGGGGAGAGTATTATGTAGAGGATAATACTGTGGATGTCCAAGATGACCTTGTAGGTGTCCAATATGCTGGAAACATTGAAGGGTAGTACTCCATTTATTTCATCTACCCTCAAAATGTCCTATAAATAGGACATAACATTGTAATGTTATACACACTTGAAAATCAATAGAAACACTTCTCTTCTATCCTCTCTTATCTTGTCTACTTTATATTGCATTATCTGAAACAAGATTTTATAACATTTATAAATTTTTTATTTTATTTTATGTTAGTATTTTGGAGTATAGGAATGAAGAAAGGACTTAAAAGAAATCCACTTTTAACTAACGCATAACTAGCTATTTACGTTCTAAAAATTATATTTTCTATTTCTAGATATGTTTCAAACTTAAAAAGTACTAAAAACAACAAGAATGACAAGAGTAAGAATAATAATAATGGGAACTAGTAATTAACATCAATAACGATAGTAAGATGGCCATTGATAAACATACACTTTTTTATAAATACACACCTTCTAGTTTTATCAATAATAAAAAAATGAATCATAATATAAAATCAATGATGTAAAAATAAAAATAGTGTATTTATTAAAAAAATTTGTATTTATCATTCGCCTAATAAAAACTACATGCCCATAAAAAGCAAAACAAATACAGGTGGCTAATTATCTGCCCACCTTGCCGTGAAAGAGGGTATTTATGTGGGGGTGAGATCTGAGGAGGTTGGAAAGGAGACAAAATATGAGGTCTCTAATCACGTCCCGCCACGTGTAAAAAACATTGTCAGTGGTCCCACCACATTCAAATTTTTTTTTAAAAAAAAGACAATTTTTTTACACGTGGCGAGACGTGATTGGAGGCCTCATATTTTGCCTCTTTTCCAACCTCCTCTGATCTCACCCGATTTATGTGTATCTGTTGTGGTGGTTACACAGTATTATGTAAATAAAACATCATCTTCCAGCAAACGGTCATACTCGGTTCCTGAGAGTCCTCGTCGTCTTAGACACAAAGAGAATTGTGGAAGATATAAATCAGGAACTCAGCGGCCTCTTAGGTTGGGGAGGTCATATGCAAGGAGCCCAAACAAGATGTCCATGCTACAAACTAGGCCTTTGGCCTGACTAACATTGAAACACTCACACTGTACGTGTCTATAGAATCGAATTATGTACCTCTTGGAATAACTCTGCCTAAGTATCAACTGAGCTATACCATGAGAGCAAATAAAACAATATCTGATAGTTTGACATGCATCATTTTTATACTAGTTCACTATATGTAATCGTAGATTGTTTTTAAGAAATGACATAGGTACGTGATTATTCTTCCATGCACCATCGGCATCAAGCCTCCAGTTTAAGTATATAAAGTATTCTCATCAATATTAAATTTCCTATTATCTCTCTTCAGATAATAAATATATTTATAAGAATGGCAGGTTACAATCCTAATAATTTATTGATAGACGTTACCATTAACCAAATGTTAATTAGTGAGCAACTTATATGTGCTTTCCACTTAACATACCGTTATACATATAACTTCCCATTTACATATTTTCCAACTATTATGAACTAATTACACTCTTCCAAGCATTATGGACCCATAAATCCGATTCATGATTCAAAAACTGAGTGAACAATTTAGTTAACTGAATAGAATAAATACATGAGCAAAAAGAGATGGATTACATTTTTCAGGAGATAGCTCACTTGGTACTCATGCTATGACATTATTCCAGAAAGGTGCTGGTTCGACCCAAAACATACGCAATGTAGAAGCAATACTGCTATTGAGTGGATTCATTGTGTGTATTGCTTGATATAACCAATCTAAGAGGCTGTTGTGTTACGCCCCAAAAATTTTTCGTTACATTTTAACGTTTCCAATACCGTAGATTTATTTACGTCGATATATGCTTTATAAATTCTTTGGTATGTCGATACTCTAGCGAATTCGATAACAAACATACAAATAAATATCGCCGTAACGACTTAAGTATTAGACTAAATTAAATCAAATAGAAATACATGACACAATAATTTCACCACTTAAAATAAAAGAAAAAGAATGTAGGAAATAATAAATATCTTGGAAAAAAAGAAAGGAAAAAAACAAACAAACAAACAAATATATATATATATATATATATATATATATATATATATATATATATATATATATATTATAGGTGGCGGCAAGTAGGAGAAAAAGGAAAAAGAAATTGTGGTTAGGAAAATACCCCAACAAAATACTAAGTGTAGAAAATTTTGGTAGAAAACAAATGATGATATTTTGTCATAATTTACCCACTCAAACCCCAAGTGGCCGATTTTTCCACCCATGCAGGAAGTTTCTTCTATTTTGTCTTCCACTACATAACAAAACCCAATCCACTTTTATCCCAATCATCACATTTTCTTTCAATTTGTCCTACATGGCAAACAAGACAAAATGTTTTCCCTCCCTATGCCCTTAGGCCGGCCATTTGGTCTTCCAAGAAGGATGATTGCCTTCCACTCATCACACTTCACTCAATCATAACCTATACCTTATGACACTAATGCACTCATTACAAAAGAAAGAAAAATCTCCCTCCGTTCCCCCTCACATCTCGGCCGAATCGGCTAGAAAGGGGTGAACCCCTTCCCCTCTCTCATTTTGCACTCAAACCATTTTGCATCTTCAACCAAACAACTTCTCTCGCTTCAAAAAAACTCAAGTCTCCAAACCCTCTTTTATCTCCATTCTTGGCCGAAAGTTTCATCAAGAGCAAGGATGAGTTTTCTTCATTTCATCTCCCACAAATATCATCCAAACCAAGTTTCAAAAACCTTCCATCATCCAAGTGTGACTCAAGAAGGTTGTAGAGCTTAGAATCAAAGAATAACAAGGTAAGAAACTCCATGTACATTAAGTTAAATTCTTCCATTTATTTAGCTTCACAAATTTCTTAACAACCCTATCATCTGTGGCTCCAAAACCGTGGGCTCTAAGGAAGAAGGAGAAGGAGTTTTTCTTCCAAACAAAGTGAAAAATCTTCACTTTAAGTTGATAAATAAGTGAGAAAGGCAAATATTTTTCCTAGATCCTTCATGGATTTTCAAAGATCTAAGTATGTATGTTCTTATAAAGTTGGATCATCCATGATATATGTTCAATGTTTTAGTGTCAAGAATAGGTGAGAGTTATGTTCTTAAATGATGTATAAAGTGAGATACACACATATACACACACGATCATGAAGAGGAAAAGATGGACTTATCTGTATAAATGAAATGAAAGGAACACTCTTATGTAATATATATTAAAGTTAAAGAAAGAAAATAAAGATATAAGATATGTTAAGAAAAGTGTACTAAGAAGATGACTTTGATGTATTTGTTCATGTATTTGTCCACGATGATCATCAATATGTATTTTCTATGGTATGTTGGTTTCATATGTTTTATGATCTTGTTTTAATATGTTTATGTATGCATCATAAGCATGAATAAAATACTTGGTCATAAGTGTTGTTTTTGATGATCATCATTTCATATATATACACATATACACACGGCCATAGTAGGCTCATTAGCCTACTTATTTTATTTTCATGGCTTCCATCACTTTACATGTTTATGTGTTTTATGATGATTTTGTAAGACTTATGTTGATAGAAACTAATATGTATATAGATAGGAGAAATGTTCAAACCAAGATATAAGTAAAATAGGTGAAAAAGAAACGGATTTATGTGATATATACACACATGCCAACATTCAAACATAATGGTAAAAAAAAGAGAGAATAAATTTTATGACATGTTACAAATATAAATATTTTGACATGAAAAGGAATGGTCATAAGATTAAAATATAGAATAAACAAATGTGTTATATAAATAGGAAAACTTTGATCTGATTCTGGTATCTGACGAGATGAAGGCCCAGGTGATCCGACCTTTTCTGATTGGTAGGCCAATTAGTGTCGAAAGACGAGTCTCAGCATCTGCCCAGACCAGTTACTTGGGCGCGATTTTTGATGGAGTTTCGTAAGTTTTACATCCCACCCTCAGTTGCTTTACAGAAGATATGGATGTTTGAGTCTTTGGTGCAGGCGCCTGGCATGACAGTGGCAGACTATGCCAATCAATTTACCACTCTAGGGAGATATGTCTCAGCTCAAGATGATTAAGTTCGAGAGCTGTCTAAACTCACGCATTCGCACTTGGATTGTGAATTCAAATTTTAGAGATTTTGGAGAACTACTGGGTGCATGCTATCGCGTTGAGCACGATATACTAAGGATAGATGAGGAGATGATGGGAAAAAGGCCACGAGATGTTGGAGGTGATCGATCCGGACAGTGGACGAAGATACAGAGGGGATTCAGTGACAGACCTCAGCCAAGACAGCAGTCTCAACGCCCGGCACAGTTTCAGAGGCAGCCGCAGTTTCAGTGTGCCCCAGAGTTGCCGCATCAGCAGCCATAGCAGTACAGAGCGGGACCACATATAGCTATCCCCCCTTGACCCACTTGTCATAGAGTGCACACCGGAGAGTGTCGAATAGCGACCGGTGCTTGTTTCAGATGTGTTAAGACAGACATATAATGAAGGAATATCTAGTGCTGAGCGATAGACAATAGAGGAATGCACTACAACAGAGAGGTGGCCCACAGGCAAACATCTGAGTGCACGTTATGACTGATGCCGAGGTCAAGGACACCCGTGATGTAGTGACAGGTATATTTAATTACACAATTTAAGTGCTACTTTTCTATGCATGTTTAGAACTTGCATACTTGAATTATAAACTGTCTCAGGTGCGATATTAGTGAACAACATACCTACGAACGTGTTGTTTGATGGTGGTGCAAGCCACTCCTTCGTGTCTAAGAGGTTCTCGAAGAACCTTAGCAGCTGTCCGACATGATTGAATACGACCTATCATGTTCAGGCATCTGGTGATCAGGTGATCATTTCCCACTATATGTACGAGGATTGCGAGATCGAGATGGAGGGACAAGCGTTCGAGGCTACCCTAATTCCGATACATATTGGAGACTTTGACATCATTCTAGGTAGGGATTGGCTGTTCAAGCACCATGCCTACAATGATTGTTATGGTAAGCGTGTTATGATTAATGATCCGACCCGAGAAGAAGTTATTTACCAAGGAAACTCTAAGTTGAAGAAGATACCGCATAATATCTATCTAACAGCAGCCTAGACATTTTGAGCACAGAGAAAGGGAGATGAAGGTTTTCTAGTATATGCTCTCAGTGACGATCGATAGTATTTCGATAGTGAGAGAATTCTCGGATGTTTTCCCAGATGATCTGCCAGGATTACCTCTAAACAAAGAGATCGAGTTCGAGATAAATGTTGTCCCTGGAACTGAACCGATCTCAAAAGCGCCGTATTGGATGGTCCCAGCGAAGCTGAAAAAGTTGAAGACGCACTTACAGGAGTTGATCGAGAAAAATTTCATACACTCTAGTGTATCACCTTGGGGAGCCTTGAATACTGTTCGTTAAGAAGAAGGATGGCAATATGAGACTCTGTGTCGATTACCGAGCTGAACAAGATTACTGTCAAGAATCGATATCCACTGTCCAGGGTCGACGACTTCTTCGATCAGTTGAGAATAAGTAAATTAAGTACGTGAATAATGAAATTTTAATTGCGTTTATGCATATGAACATAACCTTGCATAGGGTGCTAAAGTGTTCAGACAAGATTGATCTTCGCTCCGGATATCATCAGCTAAAGACCAAGTCCGAGGATGTTACTAAGACTGCTTTTCATACGAGATATGGGTATTATGAGTTCTTGGTGATGCCGTTCGATTTGAGTAATGCTCTAGCAGCGCTTATGGATCTGATGTACAAGGTGTTTCGAGATCAATTGGACAAGTTCGTGGTTGTCTTCATCGATGATATCCCTGGATGAGGAGACCCATGCGAAAAACTTGAGGATAGCGCTAAATGTATTACGGGAGAAGAAACTGTATACTAAGTTCAGTAAGTACAAGTTTTGGCTATGCTGTGTTGCATTTCTGGGTCATATTGTGTCCAAGGATGGTATTTCAGTCGACCAGAAGAATATTGAGTCTATCACAGAATGACCAAGATTGACGAATGTGACCGAGGTCAGAAGTTTCTTGGGACTTGTAGGTTATTATAGGAAGTTTGTCGAAGGTTTCTCTACGATTGCAGTTCCACTGACCCTAATGACACAGAAGAAACTGCGATATTATTGGGCGTCAGACTGCGAGAAAAGCTTCGTCGAACTTAAGAAGAGGTTGACATGGTATATAGTGACGCCTCCAAAAATGGATTAGGTTGTGTATTGATGTATAAAGACCGGGTAATTCGTTACGCATCGAGGCAGTTGAAACCATACGAGCAGAATTACCCTACTTATGACTTGGAGCTAGCGGCAGTTGTCTTTGAGATGTGAGATCTACACGGATCATAAGAGCTTGAAGTATCTCTTCACTTAAAAGGAGCTAAACATAAGACAGTGGAGATGGCTTGAGTTGATGAAGGACTACGACCTAGCGATCCATTATCATCCGGGTAAGGCGAATAAGGTGGTAGATGCATTGAGTAGAAAGTCGAGCCACGCCCGGCAGATACCACTTGAGAGAGAGATCTCCGAATTTGAGTTGGACATGGTTGATTTGACCATGAATGTTCTGGCTACACTATTGATCACACCAACACTGATTGATCGGATTAAGGATGCCCAGAAAGGCAATACTTAGTTGATGAAGATCGTGAGGATTTGAAAGAGGAATCGGGCAAGGACTTTGAGACTCATAGTGATGGCAGCCTATGGTTCTACAGAAAATTGTGCGTACCCAGTGTTGATGACCTTAATAAGGAGATTATGATTGAGGCACACAGTTCGAGATTATTGATTCATCCAGAAGATGTATCAGGATGTTAAGAGGAATTATTGGTAGAACGTGATGAAAAGACAGATTGCACAGTTTGTTGGACGCTGCCTTGTATGTCAGCAGGTCAAAGTAGAGCACCAGCGCCCAGTTGGTTTATTGCAGCCGCTTGAGATTCCTGAGTGGAAGTGGGAGCATATCACGATGGATTTTGTTACCAGACTTCCTAAGACCCGCAACAGATATGATACTATTTGGGTGATTGTCGAATGGCTCACTAAGTCAACACACTTTCTACCTATGTCGATTCATGCTTCGGTGGAGAAGCTGGTAGATATGTATATGGATGAACATCCTTGAAGGCATGTCAGCGGGATATGGGCACTGAGATTAGGATGAGCACAACTTTTCATCCGCATACAAATGGGCAGTCGGAGCACAACATACATACTTTAGAGGACATGTTGCGTGTGTGAGCGTTAGAATTTAAGGGTAACAGGATAAGTCTGTGAAGCTGATTGAGTTTTCATATCATAACAGTTACCACAGTTCCATCGGCATGGCACCATTTGAGGCGTTATATGATTGCAAGTGTCGATCACAACCCTACTGGGATGAGGTTGGAGAGAGAGCTACCATGGATCTGGAGTTAGTGAAAAGGACCTTAGATAAGGTCAAAGTGATTTGTGATCGAATGAAGACAGCTCAGGATCGGAGTAAGAGTTGGGCAAACTCTAAGAAGCGACCAATCAAGTTTGATGTCAGAGAAAAGGTTTATTTGAGGGTTTGTTCGACGAAGAGCGTCATGAGATTCGGTATCAAGGGGAAGTGAGCCCTCGATTTATTGGTCCTTACGAGGTATTGGATAGGATTGGAGCAGTTGTGTATCGGCTAGCACTACCTCCGACATTGTCGCATGTACATGACGTTTTCCATGTATCACAGTTGCGACAATATGTACATGACCCGAGCCACATTCTCGAGCAGTAGCCAGTGACGATTCGAGAGGATGCTAATTACAAGGAGGTACCGATACATATCGTGGACCGTAAGGAGCAAAACTAAGAAAGAGGTTGATTCTGTTCGTAAAGGTGCAGTGGAGTAATCATACCAGCGGGAAGCGACTTGGGAGCTAGAGCAGCAGATGCAGAAGCAATATCCGCAGCTCTTCGTGTAAGATACATAACTTTCGAGGACAAAACTTTTTACAAGTGGGGATGATGTTATGCTCCAAAATTTTTCCGTTACATCTTAACGTTTCTAATACCGTAGATTTATTTACGTCGATATGTGTTTTAAATTCTTCGATATGTCAATACCCTAGCGAATTTCGTCGTAATGACTTAAGTATTAGACTAAATTAAATCAAATAGAAATACATGACTCAATAATTTTCACCACTTAAAATAAAAGAAAAAGAATGTAGAAAATAATAAATATCTTGGAAATGAAGAAAAGAATATATATATATATATATATATATATATATATATATATTATATGTGGTGCCAAGTAGGAGAAAAAGGAAGAAGAAATTTTGGTTAGGAAAATACCCCAAAAAAATACCAAGTGTAGAAATTTTGGTAGAAACCAAATGATGGTATTTTGTCCAGATTTACCCACTTAAACCCCAAGTGGCCGATTTTTCCACCCACGTAGGAAGAAAGGATTTCTTCTATTTTGTCTTCCACGACACAATAGAACCCTATCCACTTTTATCCCAATCATCACATTTTCTTCCACTTTGTCCTACATGGCAAACAAGACAAAACTTTTTCCCTCCCTATGCCCTAGGCCAACCATTTGGTCTTCCAAGAAGGAAGATTGCCTTCCTTCCACTCATCACACTTCACTCAATCATAACCTATACCTAATGACACCTAATGCACTCATTACACAAGAAAGAAAAATCTCCCTCCGTTCCCCCTCACATCTCGACTGAATTGGCTAAAAAGGGGCGAACCCCTTGTGCTCTCTCACTTTGCACTCAAACCATTTTGCATCTTCAACTCCTTTCTCTCTTCAAGAAAACTCAAGTCTCCAAACCCTCTTTTCTATCTATTCATAGCTGAAAATTTCATCAAGAGCAAGGAGGATTTTTCTTCATTTCATCTCCCACAAGATATGATCCAAACCAAGTTTCAAAAACCCTCCATCATCCAAGTGTGACTCAAGAAGGCTGTAGAGCTTAGAATCAAAGAAGAACAAGGTAAGAAAATCTATGTATATTAAGTTAAATTCTTCCATTTATTTAGCTTCATAAATTTCTCACTAACCCTACCATGTGTGGCTCCAACACTGTGGGATCTAAGGAAGATGGAGAAAGAGTTTTTCTTCCACATCAAGTGAAAAATCTTCACTTTAAGTTGGTAAATAAGTGAGAAAAGCAAGTATTCTTCCTAGATCCTTCATGGATTTTATCTAAGTATATATGTTCATATAAAGTTGGATCATCCATGATGTATGTTCAATGTTTTAGTATCAAGAATAGGTAAAAGTTATGTTCTTAAGTGATGTATAAAGTGTGATATACCATATATGTACACATGGCTATGAAGAGGAAAAGATGGACTTATATGTATAAATGAAATAAAAGGAACACTCTTATGTAATATATATAAAAGTTAAAGAAAGAAAATGAAGATATACGATATGTTAAGAAAAGTGTACTAGGAAAATTACTTTGATGTATTTGTTCATGTATTTGTCCATGATGATCATCAATATGTATTTTCTATAGTATGTTGGTTTCATATTTTTTATGATATTGTTTTAGTATGTTTATGTATGTATCATAAGCATGACTAAAATACTTGGTCATGAGTGTTGTTTTTTATTATCATCATTTCATATATATGCACGTATACACATGGGCATAGGTAGGCTCATTAGCCTACTTTATTTTCATGGTTTCCATCACTTTACATGTTTATGTGTTTTATCATGATTTTGTAAGACTTATGTTGATGGAATCTAATATGTATATAGATAGGAGAAATCTTCAAACCAAGATATAAGTAAAAGAGGTGAAAAAGAAACGGATTTATGTGATGTATACACACATGCCAACTTTTGGCTATAATAGAAAAAAGGAAGAGAAAGAATAAATTTTATGACAAGTTACAAATAGAAATATTTTGACATGAAAAGAACTGGTCATAAGATTAAAATATAGAATAAAGAAATGTGTTATATAAAGAGAAAAACATAATTTTTTTGAAAGACGGGCGGTACGGTTCTGATTTTTATTAATAAAAGCCCTCACTTGTGGCGGAGGGATATCGTGGTTACATTGAGAGTGGGAGACTCTCCTAGAGAGATAATTAAAGCAAACTCATGAATAAAAAAGAATAGAAACTAATGTAATCTACAATAAGTGCTGAAATGAGATGTTCTATAAACAAATATAGCAAACACTAGTAAAACTAAGAAATGAGTAAATCCGAGATAGGGCAAAGTCGGTTATGCCCATCGATGTCCTTGTTGATCCGTAGTCCAGGGTCCAGCTCGCATTCGAACAAAGAAGTGATTAATGTATATTGCAACAAAAAACGAAACTCTTGGAAGATGAAATCAATGACGTACCAGTGTTATCTGTATTCAGCATGAACACAGGCAACCCGAGAGTTAAACATCCGAGATGTTTCCTCATTCAAAATGTTTGAAGAAAGTAACGCATCGCCTCAAGCTCAGTAAACATGAAGATATTTAATCCATGGGAAATATAAGGTAGTGAATACAACAAGTGTAAAACAGAAGCTAGGAGAAAAATAGGACATACCAATGTCTCCTGCATCACAGAGTGACACATGCAACCATCAATAAAATGCGCCAACCCAATGGGAGACATTCACATCAGGCACGTAAGGCAAGAACAGAGACATCCAAAATAATCGCTCCACGAACTTCATAGGGAAGGCTATTTAAAGAATAATACGTGCGTCCTGGGGTATGATATCCATGCCGACATAGTGTGTGGGCCGCAGTATTGGCTTCTCAAGGACAATACCGAACAGAAGAATCATTAAGAATCAAAAACCTAGCTGCACGATGCAAATCTCTTGCCAGCTCACCCATGAACCGATGCATATTAGGCAAAGAGGAGAGGAGTGAATGACCATCCGTTTCAATAATGAGACGATCATACACGCGGGCATGATATATCAAAGAAAAGGTGAGAGCCATCAATTCCCCACGTATTGGGCTCACTGAAGGCAAAGCAAAACAGATGGCCGAAACAAGATCTCCCTACATATTCCGCAGGATGGCTCCTCCTGCCAAATGTGACCTACCTACTGCTGCATCCACATTTAGTTTCAACTTCCCCGAGGGAGGAAGTTCCCAATGCACAACTCGCATCCTGCACGATTTCAACGGTGGAGAAAAAGAGAGTGCTACCAAATGCCTGTAATCAAATGATTCTGTGCAAAAACGAATAGACGCATACTCTTTCCAAATGACCCAAACAACTGTCAAAGGGACAACAGTCCGCAACTGACCTTGCATAGTTGCTTTAGATGAAATACGCCACCAACGAATTAGATGACCTCAAATGGTAAGTCCTCTAGGCATAGGACCCAAAAATAAAATAGCTATTTCCCATCAAAGAGCATGTATCACTAGACATAGCAGGAAGATATGATCATGCGAATCAGAATTCAATCGACAAAATGCACATTGCGATGGCAAAGCCGATATCCACTGGCGTAAATTATCCACTAAAGGTAATGAATGTGTCCATAGCCTCCAAAGAAAAATACGTACCCCGGCTGGGAATCAACCCACCACACATAACGTGAATAGGGAAAGGATGTACTAGCCCTGGAAATTGCCTGATAAGCCGACTTTAGGGAAACCTTGCCATTCTCATTAGCCATCCAATGTAATCCGTCCTGTGTTATTTCCACCTTAGTCACCATGAATTCATGTATGTTGCATAGGCGTTTCCAAATTGTAGAGTCATAAATATGTGAATAAATTGTATTTCGACGTCCATATCTCTGCTTGATGTACTCGGACCATAAAGATTGTGATTGGTGGTATTTCCACTCGAGTTAGCAGTCATATGCTTGCTGTATGTCAGACAAGCTACGAATACCTAATCCCCCTGCCTCAAAAAAGCAGCAATAGTTTTCCACGCACGCCAATGATGTCGGCCATTCCACAGAAAGGTGGACATTTTATGATTCAATAAATTAATAACTCCATGCAGTAGGCGTGAAGTAGCAATAATATAAACATGCATAGAAGTGAGAACATGTCTGATAAGTATGACTTGACCCGCCATAGACAATAATTTTGAAGACCAGGCATTCAACTTTGAGTCGAAATAATTTAATGATGATTAACAATAGCGTGCCTTGTTGATACCCTTATATAAAAAGGATCCAAAATATTTGATTGGTAATGTAGCTAAACGCATACCTAAGACTTGAGATGCACTTGCTCCTGAAACTCCGGAACCAACCATAACCTGGCTCTTAGGATAGTTTACTAATTGTCCAGATGCTTGTTGGTATAGGGACGAAAATTCACGAAAGCGCGCCAAGTAGCAACGAGATCCATTCAGAAAAATCACTAAATCATAAGCGAATCCCAATGAGAGACCTGAGGGACTCTACCCGCCTGGAAGCGTCTAATTAAACTTGAATCCATCATAGCATCAAGCCCACAAGAGAATCCTTCAGAAGCCAGAATAAACAATAAGGGTGACAGTGGATCACCCTGCTTAACCCCTCGGCCTACCGGAAGAAAGCCCACCGGCTTACCATTGATTAGAACTGAACAATGTGTGGCCTATAGGATATTCAATAAGTCGTACAAATCTCGGATCAAATCCTACTTTCTCAATAGCTTATCAAGATAAGACCAACTAACACGGTCAAAAGCTTTGGCCATATCTAATTTCACCAGAACATACCCCGCTTGTGTTGGACGGTCCAGAACATGAATCATTTCTTGAGCTAATAAGATCTGCTCTGTTATACCTCTGTCTTTCATGAAACCTGCTTGTTCGGTGAGATGGACCGCAACAATAAAGAGGACAGCCGTGTTGAAATCAAACGTGTGATCACCTTAGACAAGAAATTTGTCAAACAAATAGGGCGAAAATCAGCAAATGTCTGTGGGTTTGGCACCTTAGGAATCAATGTGATTGTAGCCGAGGCCACCTGGCGTGGTACACATATGCACAGGAAAAACTCTTGTACTGCTTTAAGAACATCAAACTGAATAACCATCCAGAAATGATGACAGAATGAACCTGGATATCCATCCAGACCTACAGCACTGATGGGGCTGAGATCCCAAACCACACGCTGCACTTCTTGTAAAGATGGCATAGCCTGCAGATAATCATTATCCTCCCTCGTCAATAAATGAGGAATATACTGAAGTATGGACACACACCCTGTTGATGGAGCAGCCGAAAATAAGTTCTGAAAATATTGTACCGCAGCAGTCTCTATTTCACCCACTAGGTGACACTCCACTCCATTCTCATGTACAATTCTACGAATACTTTGATAACGACGCTTGTCCTTAACCGTTTGATGATAAAAGGATGTATTGGCATCTCCTTCTTTGGGCCATTTGGCGTTGGCTTTTTGCCTCCAAAATAGAAAAGCTCGGGATTAAGCCTGACGCAACTTGGCACCACTAAGATGATATAGGGCACGCTTGTGCTCTGAAGGAAAAGAATCGTACTCTCGTTCCTGCCTGAACACCTCTTCCTTAGCCATTGAAAACGCATCAAATTTTTTTCCAAAACATCCTTATTCTATTGGCGCAGATGGTGTTTGAGATGCCTCAGCTTATCATAGAATCCCCAGATGCCTCCAACTATAGGGAATGATTGCCAGTGATGGCAGACCAAACTGTCAAAATTAGGATGAATTGCCCACACATCAAGATAGAGAAATGCAACAGGCACATGGGATGCCTCCGAATCACAAGTCAAATAAATGGACGCTTGATTAGAAGTTGCCCGAGAGAGATGCTGATAATGTGTCACCTAAATAAGTCTAGGAAAGAAGATTTGCACATATAACGGTAGCGATGCCATACTCGCCCTAATCCGCGTCCGTCACACCATGTATATGGAGATCCATGATAGGATATAGACTGTGGAGAACAGGCTGAAACCCAATCATTAAAATCCTATAACATTCGAATTAATGGAGTAGAGAGACTCTTATGCTCGTCTAATGATAAGAATGTTTTGAAATCCCCTCCAACCAGACAGAGAAGATCAAGTTTTCTATGGAATGACTGTAAATCTGCCCACAACGGCCGATGAGACACCACCAAATGCAATCCATATACCGCAGTCAACCAAAAAATGTCTTCCGTTGCCAACCATTTTAGCTTAAGGGAATAATTTTGTTCTCCTCGGCGTGCCTCCTCCAAGAAAAATAGTGAATCCCTCCAAACAACCAAATGTGGTCATCATATGCAGAAATGGCTTGTGTAAATCCAAAGCGCAATCAATAAGACAATAATGAAGAAACACTCGTTTTTGGTTCTATAATTACCAAAACATGTAAAGTATAACGGTGGATTAATGAGACAATACGATCCACTAAGGTACAGATACCTCTAACATTCCATATTAAAATCTTCATTAAGATAAAGCATCAAAGGAGATAGAGAGATGAGCATCACGTAACCTTGTAACATGAGGTGAAGACGGCGGAATATCCGGCGTGGCCGACGCAATAGTCTCGGAGGGACACAGAACTCAGAATCAGTAGGTCGATCCTCAGCGCCGGGTGGTGAGTGATTATCCATTATTATTGACTACTCTAAATGAGCAATAGAATCAAGAATGTCCGTGTCTTGCGAAGTTTAAGCTAAGGGGTCCGGACGAGTAACGTCCACTTCACTGTCTGAGACAGATTGTGCCTCACATGGGCTGAGAAGCTCATTGACCATACTGTCATCCACACTACGAACACGAGCAATATCCTACACATTTGACACCAAAATATTGCCACAAATTTCCGGGGATGGTGGGGGCCGAATCTCCTGAGCTTCACTTGGTTCAGACAATATCACTGTTGCAGGCTGAGTTGGTTCGCTTTCTAGCGGATATTTTTTGGGGGTTCAACGCTGTTTAGTCTCTTTATTGTCGTCAGTACGTTTCTTATTTGATGGCGTAGCTTACATGGTGTTCTCAGTCGGACTAGGTTTGCCACAGTCGTCAACGGTATGACCCAGTTGATAACATTCTGAACGATATGATGTTAAATATATCTACACGACTATATGTATCTTAAAATGTGAAATAAATAAGGTGAGTATAGAATAAAGAAGTGGGATATATTAAAAAGAAAATATAAATATATAAATATATGTATATTCAGCAGGCATCCATTGATTCTTACACGGGTATGTTTACTGCTCACCCCATGTTGGATAATTCGGAATTACTTTATGCGATACCTCATATTCTTACTGATTCTGATAATGCTCATCTAATTGTTATGCCCACTGAGGAGGAGATTAGATCCGCAGTTTGGGCGCTAGATCCCCAAAGTGCTGCGGTACCCGATGGTTATAATGGATGTTTTTATCGTAAATGTTGGAAAATTATACATTCGGATGTCTACAAGGTTGTCCAGGAATTCTTCTTGGTATTCTCTCTTCCGAAGTCAGCGGCCCATACCTTGATTATCCTTATTCCAAAGAGCTCATCTCCAACAGCTTTTACTGATTACAGATCGATTTCATTACAGACTCGTATACTTGCAACAAGAATAAGTAAGATCTTGCCTTTAATTATTTCCTCAGAACAAGCATGTTTCCAAAAAGGTAAGGGCATAGCTGAACATGTGTTGCTTGCCAACGAAATGATTCACTGGCTCGATCATTCTACGAGGTCATCCAATTGTATTATATCTTGCTAAAGAATTTGACCGGGTAAACTGACATTTCTTGCTATTGGTACTAGCTCGGTTTGCATTCTTTCACTTTTTTTATCAAGTTAGTGCTTAACCATCTCAGTAACACGTATTTTTTGGTTTTAATTAACGATGTACCAAATGGGTTTTTCCAACCATCGTGGGGTGAAACACGGGGATCCGCTATCTCTATTGCTTTTTATTGTGGTGGTCGAGGTTTTTACGCGGGCTCTTCATTGTCATATTGATGGAGGCTACATCCACCCGCTTCCTTTAGGTCAGCTTCCTCTAACTATCTCACATTTATCTTACGCGGATGATCTACTTCTTTTTGTAGCGGCTAATACTCGGAATTCGAGACACATCAAGGATTTTCTTACCTCATATGAACAGTCCTCTAGCCAAGCCATCAATTATCATAATTGTAGCGTGGTTTCCTCTGCGGTTATTCCTAGCGCTAGGCGGCAGGAATTGTTGTCTTGTCTAGATATGCAGCAGTCTTCTTTACCATTGAAATACTTGGGATCATCTTTGCATAACGGTATTACACGGACGCAACATTGCGTGGATCTACTTTCGCATGTGGATAAGCGCCTTGGCAGCTGGAAACAAAAGCTCCTGGGCGCAGCAGGCAGGATTAAACTCATTATATCTGTATTGTCTTCACTTCCATTGTGTATTATGGCTGAAGCTCGTCTTCCTCGCTGGGTTATTATGGCCCTTGAGGGCCGCTTTGCCAACTTTTTCTGGGGCCCGGTCCGCCATCATTAGGTTACTTGGACGCAATTTACTCTACCTACACATGAAGGAGGTTTGGGCATTCGAGACTTGACAGCTGTGCAAAGCGCCTTATCCAGCAAGATTTGGCATCTCTGTCACTGCAGTGACTCATTATGGGGACGTTATATAAGAGCTCGTTACGAGTCTCCTTATGATTTTCGACCACGTTTATACGACTCCCCTGGCTGGAAACGAATTTGCGCTACCCACTCCATATGTACGGCCATCACTACGCCATCCTTCCCATAAGTCTGACCTACACCGAGTGGAGATTTTGCTTTATGAACGGAATATGAAGCAGTCCGCCAGTCTCGGCCAACCCTAATGTCGCATGGCTTTATCTGGTATCGCTCCTAAAGGCCAGCTATCCAACTATTTCTTTGGCTCCTCTACCACCTCGCCCTTACATTGCCAGACAATCTAGTCAGATTCATGCAGGCTCTTCCATTGCGTTGCCTTTTTTGTCTTATAGATATCGCTACTACGCTATATTTGTTCTTCACTTGTCTAGAGGTACACATGATCTGGTCATATTTTAATGCTTTGTTGGACATCTCTCCTTTCACTACTAGATCATGGAAGTCTTACTTGATGTTTATCTGGTGCTCTACCCCGTCACCTTTCCTGGGCGCCATGCATCTCATTTTTCCCGAGGTATTATTGTGGAATATTTGAAAAATGTATGCATTAATTACTTTTGACACTGTTTAATGGTCTCCTCATTTGGTTATTCGTTCTATTCATACTGATCTGTATACATGAACTTCCTCGATGTCTGGAACAAAAAATGTTGTGACTGTGCCTCCACCTTGTTGCAGCTCGTCTCTCACCCCCTCTGCGGTCTTTCCGACCACGCATTATACGATAGGCTCCTCCAACGTCTGGTCGCCTCAAGCTCAATACGGATGTTACAGTCTGATGGGCAAGTGGGGGGCGCTATCCTCTGTGACTCCACTGGTGCTTTTATACATGGCATCTCTTTTCCACTCCGGATGGATCTACCTTTACGTGTTGAAGCCAAGCAACCTTACTGGCTATTTTATATTATGCTTCATATTATGGCAGCATAATAGTTGAGGTCGATTGTGCCAAATTATTGTCAATTCTTACCATGTCCTCCTCCACACTAGCTCCTGACTTACTCCGATTGCGTACTTTTCTGCGCTCCCTCTCACTGTCGCTTCTTCATACACCACGGGAGACTAACATGCCTGCCCATCTGCTAGCACAACAAGCTCTCACCACTCAGGTTTTCACATCCTATGTTGCACTTACATCGTTGCCGTCGCACATTCGAGGCATAGTCCTTGCGGATGCTACATTACATACTTTCCAACATCCTAGTCTTGATACACGTCATGAAGCGCAACCGCTATAATTTCATTGTCTGTCTTATGTCTCCCATAGGGTTGGCGATCTACACAGGTTTTTGCGCGTATCCAAAACTGGGTATGCATTTACTTTCTTGTCTGGTACATTTGCTTGCTTCTACATTCTTATATGTCTACTGATCTACTTTTTTCGTCTGTTTCTGAGGCGTTTTCTTCATGGACATTCAATAGGTTGATGTCTCCCATTTGGGTTGGCACACACATATTTACAGTTACCTTGGTCTGCTCTGGACCAAGGTAACGGCGCTCCATGCACCAGAGAAATATAGTTCGGTTATGATTATAGATGCATCTTCATTATCTATGTACATAATTCTTATTTTTAGTTTTTTATTCAAAGACTCAATGTTGCATTCTTAATCTTGGGAGAGTCTCCAATAGCACTAGGGCATCTTATGTAACCATGGTATTCCCCCACAACAAGTGAAGGTAAATTCTATAAATAAAATCCTGGACGGTTCCGCCCGTCCTTATCTAAAAAAATACACACACTCTGCTTATATTTATATTTGGTGCGAAATAAATAGCTTTGGACATGTTTATGGATATAGATATGCATAAAATGAAGCATGATAGAAAATATGATTACTTTATGCATACTCGTATGAAATAGGAAAACATGTGCCAAGAAATATGAAATTAAGGTTTTTGGCCATTTTAACTAAGTGTAAAATGTGTATTTTAGGAAAAGAGGGATGGATAAAATAAAGGAAGACGTGGGCTGTTTTTTGGTATGTTGGCCAAGAGTTTGGGGTATAGAAAATAAGGTGTATTTTGATGAGTTAAGGCATGGATCGTGTACATACATGTTGGGTTTTATGACTTGAAGATATGACAAGGTTGTAGAGTATAAACATTGTAGAATAGCCAAGTAGCCAATGCATCCATGTTCATCTCATGAAATGTTTTAGAAGTTCACCCTTGCACGTAAAATCCTATTGTATAGTCAGATATCCCATGACATTTTTACAGTATTTATATGTTCATTTGGTGCACATTATGACATTGAAACCGAGGTAGTTGATGTCATGGACATACAATATTTTATTGATGATTGGAGCGCCACATGATATCAGAGCCCAAGAGGGTGGATGTCATGGGCATACAATATTGACAGGCCTGAGTGTAACACCTTGTCGAGGACAAGAGATCTCCGGCATATCGAGTTACCGTTAGTGATATATACATATGATGTAACACCATGTGGACTCATCGGGATTCATATTTGTACATATTACTATATGGAGGATTATTTTGTTTCTATGATGATATCATTTGCATGCAAGGTAAAGTGCTATAGCCATCATACGAAAATGTCATGTCTAAGAAAATGTGATGTTTTGACATGTTACAGAAAAATGGATAGTGTTACCATGATTTACAATTTATGCTTACGACATCGTTTTAAGGATATCACATCATAAGAGTAGCACATCTACATGACTTGTATATGGACTTGATGCATCTAGATGATAAGACTAAGTATGATGATATCTTAGACCTTGATTAGAATTCTAAGTATGGAATTAAGTGATAGTGGCATTTTCTAGAGATATGATCGTATAGAATGTTTACTTTGATGATATTATATATGTTACAGATATTTAATTACAGTTATATTATGCACTTTACTTATTAAAGTTTTACTTAATAAAGTTATGAAACGTTATGTTCATTATTTACGTATCATTATTTTATCACATCGTCTCCCATGCATGATCCACATGACGTATCTAGACGGATTACTTGCTGGACGATTAGTGTTATCGCTCATACTTGTCTTATCACATTGCAGAGAACAGGAGCCCTGACGCCTTGTTCATTGAGGAAAAACCCTGGCTAGAGTACCCATGAGCTGAGATGTAGGCAGGAGTTATGTATTGGAGATGTTGGGCATTTTGATCATGATGTACTTAAATTATTTTGAGACATTGTACATTATGATTTGCATACACTTATGACGATTTGTATTGATATGCATGTCGTATGTTTATCTTTATTTTGATTCCGCTATCTCGATTAATGATTTATGTCGGCATGCACATGTATAGTATCGACGCTTGTACTTCTCGTATTAGAGTATGACAGGTGTAACATGCCAAAACCCTAGTTCCGGGCGGGGCACTACATGTTGAGTTTTTAATTTATATCATCTATACATCTTTATAAAACTAGAACAATGTAGGTCTTCCGGACTAGAAATTTGACCTTTTACCGAAGAAGGATTTGCATTATGCCACTCCTACCTTTACTTTTCTTTAGAAGGTCCTATACCTCTTTTAAAAGCTAACAACCTTTATAGCACTTAGCTTATTCTCTTGATAGAAGTATATACGCCATTGACCTTTAATTTTCCACAAGAACCTCCCTACAAAAATGTCAACTTGAGAAACTGACTATTTGCAATTGCCTTAGGCCAAATTTGTTATCACTGCATTTTCTGTTCGACGAAAAAAAAAGGAAACAAGAATGTCAACTTGAGAAATGGATCGGGTAACTCAATTAAATTACTCTATTCGGTTGGAATGGTCTATTCCGGCATATGCTTCACGAGGTTGATAAGTAATAAATAACATTAGTTGCAAACATATAAAATATAAAAAGTAGGGGGAAAATATATTACTCTTCCGTTCTAAAAATACTATTCTCTTTTCGATTTTGCTTTGTTGCAAAAATATTATACACTTTCTAAAACTAATAAATATTAGTAGTCATCAATTAACACTTAAATTATTTACCTAGTTTATCTCAAGTAACTAACTAATGATAGAATAGAAATGGTACCTCATTAAGTTTGACTTCCTTAAATTGTCTTCAAATCAAATTAGAATAATATTTTTAATACATAGATTACCAAAAAATGGATAAGAAAATAGGACCATAATTGGGCGACATGTACTGATTCGATATTTATGGTACATGTAAGGACCAGGAATTTCGTCTAATAACTTGTAGATTTTATAAGTGATCTCTTTCACACTTCATTTTCGTTGACACTGTTTAGTGTTTTTTTTTTTTTTTTTTGAAGTCGGTGGTCAAAATAGAAATTTTGGGGGTTCGTCTTGAGGGGTAGGTGGAATTTATTTTCGATTAAGGGGAAAGTACATGAAATGGTCCAATTACGAGCTCCAAGGAAAATTGATTGCTTGATTTAAATTCTCATGTGTTTTTTTGGTTGGGAAAATATGCATATGACACATAAAAAACTAAACAACAAAGACACTGAAAGCCGAGACGAGTTCATAAACCTGATGTTAAAATGACTCTTTTCTGCGGACTTACACCCATTACGATGAGCCATGGTCGTTCAAATTGAAAAGAGATGTCACATGGTGCAGGAGTTGCATCTTTTATGAACAAACACAACACTTCAGGCGTCTCATGTAGGCGCTCGAAGTGTGCTGGAAGGTTTCTAGCACACTTCAGGCACCTTATGTAGGCATTGGAAGTGTGCTGGAAACTTTCTGGAACACTTCGAACGCCTACATTAGGCGCTTCAACCCACATTAGGCGCCTATACACGGTGTTCGAAGTGTTCTAAAAATTGTCTTCAACACATAAAGCGCCTCATGTGTTTAAAACGCTTCCATTTCTTTCCATTATCTATGAAACACTCTAAACTTCACTCAATCTCCTATCAATTTATCACATAACATTATACAAGGTTTGATCAAAAGATTTAAAGTACTTTTAAGTACTTTTCCAACAATCCCCCACATGATTCGAGCATGTATAATCACAAAGGAACGAACATAAACCAACCTTTCGACTACCAACCGAAGATAATGACACATAATGGATACGATAACTTGTGGTCTTGAATCGCCGGTAGTACACCTTGAGTTGTATAAACTGAAGTAAGATGAACTTTGTCTTGAATGTTACTACACTATTGTTTATAAAAACAACAAGAAGACAGATCATTATCTATTTCTTCAAGTTCGCGATTTAGTGCGATATCGGCCATGCACCTATCTCGGAATTCATAAGCTCTCTAGAGAGTTTTACAGGCTCTCACAAGAAGCAGCACCACTTCCAAGCTTATATAGGTGAAATTCATCAAGTGTGTACTGCTCACACCACTATATAACATGGCTATGAATTTTCATTAAGAGATTCTTGAAATCTCACCCTCAATTCTTTACAGCGAGCACTATCGACAACAACACCTTATGGAGGAACGCTTTGATAGTGCAACATAGAACTCTTTCATGACTTGTTTTTACCACATTGAACCCCGTTTGTAGGACCTCTACTGATAATGGGTTAGGTTCCCTTCATGAAGAATTCTCTACAAATGAAATTAGTCCCATCCCCCTCGATGTTTCTTAGACTAATTTCTTATTTAGTCCTTTAGTTAAGGGGTCAGTAAGGTTAAAATGATTTCTTACAAACTCCAAGTTTACCATCCCTGAACTCATCAAATCACGCAAATATTGCGCCTTAAACAGATGTGTAGGCTCTTCCTATTATAAATCTTGTTCTTTGCTCGTGCGATTGCAGCCTGAAAATCACAATGAATAGATACAGAAGACATAGTTTAGACCACAAAGAAACATCAAAAAGCAAATTCCTTAACCACTCAGCTTCTGTACTAGCCATTTCTAATCCAATGAATTCAGATTCCATTATTGATTTTGCACTACATGTTTGTTTATACGACTTCCAAGAGATAGCTCCACCACCCAATGTAAACACATATCAACTAGTGGAGTTTATCTCTTCATTATCAGTCACCTAGTTAGCATCACAATATCATTCTAAAATAGCGGGTGAACCACTAAACATGAGTCCGAAATTCATTGTACCTCTAAGCTATCTCGATAATCATCTTAATGCACACCAATGTTTTTCATTGGAATTATGTGCATATCTTGCAAGTCTATTTACGGCATATGCAATATCGGTCTATTGCAATTCATCAAGTACATTACACTAACAATTATCCTAGCATATTCACATTGAGACACACTTTCGAATTTATTTTTTTTAATGTCACATGTTAATCATAAGGAGAATTAGCTGGTTTCACATAAAAATGATTAAACTTTTTCATCTCAACATAATGTTCTTGAGAAAGTAGGTAACCCCCACATTTCTCCACCAACTTAAATCCAAGAATCAAAGCTGTCTTCCTCATATCTTTCATGCCAAAAACAAAAGACAGAAATGATTTTGTGTTATTCACAACATCTACGTTGGTTCTAAAAATTAACATATCATCAACATAAACACAAACAATGACACCATCACAATCAACAAATTTGTTGTACACACAACGGTCGCTTTCATTTACTACATAACCGTTTGAGACCATTGCGTTATCAAATTTTTTGTGATATTGTTTAGGTGCTTGCTTAAGTCCATATAAAGATTTCTTAAGTCTACATACTTTATGTTCTTGGCCTTTAACTATCATACCCTCTTGTTGTTTTATATATATCTCTTCTTCTAAATCTCCATTTAAAAACGCTATTTTTACATCCATTTGATGAATAATAAGTTTGTAAATGGATGCAAGTGCTATTAACACTCTAATGGTAGTGATTCTAGAAATTGGAGAGGAAGTGTCGAAGAAATCTATACCCTCTTGTTGCGTGAACCCTTTAGCGACAAGCCTAGTTTTGAACTTATCAATTTTTCCATCCGCATTTAGTTTCTTCCTAACGACCTACTTACAACTGATAGGTTTACAAACTCTAGGCAAATCTACCAATTCCCAAGTGTTATTAATTAGAATTGATTCAAGTTCACTATTGATGGTTTCTTTCCAAAACTTAGAATCTACTGATTTAATAGCGTCTCCATAAGTCTTGGGATAATCTTCTAAAATGAAAACTGTTGTAAAATCATTTCCAAATGATTTCTCAACTATTTGTCTCTTACTTCTCCTAGGCAGATCAATTTTCTTTATTATTTGTGCTTTTATTTGATTCACCTACATCAATTTAGAGACAACTTTGGATTGTCTTCTCATCGGGAAAATATGTTCAAAAATTCATCATCCTTATATTCCAATATAGAACTGTTATCTATGGCCATGAATCTATATGATGTACTATCTTAAGCATATCCGATGAACACACAATCCTTAGTTTTTGACCCGATTTTACTTCGTTTAAATTCAAAAATAGCAACTTTGGCGAAACACCTCCACACTTTCAGATAACTCAGGTTAGGTGCATAAACTTTCCATTACTCATAAGGTGCTTTATCTAACTTCTTATGAGGTATTCTATTCAAAATATGACATGCAATCAAGATTGCCTCACCCCATATGTTGTCTGGCAATCCTGAACTAACCAACATTGCATTCATCATATTTTAAGCATTTTGTTCTTTCTTTCAGCTACTTCGTTAGATTAAGGTGTATATGGGGGTGTGACTTCATGAATAATTCTATTTTCTTCACAAAATCTTTGTAAAGAATCTGTACTATATTCACCACCTCTATCAGTTCTAAGCATTTTGATCTTTAAATCTAACTGATTTTCAACTTCATTCAAACATGGACTTATGCTCATCTTTGTGGCTTAACAAATATACCTTTGCATATCTAGAGTAATCATCAATAAAAATAATATAATACCTCTTACCAACTTACTTACGTGATTCTTAAAGTCACCTAAATCACTGTGAATTAAACCAAGTTTTTGAGATACTCTATCAACTTTCTTAAATGGTTTCTTATGATATTTAGCCTCAACACAATGCTCACATTTGTCAAAAATGTCATTATCATAAGAAATCACATTCATGTTTTTGAGTTTCTTTATGACTCCTATGTTTGCATGTCCTAATCTAGCATGCCACACATCAAGAGACTCAACAAAGTAAACAGAACTGGATGCATCGTTATTATTAAACAAAACAAGTGGCGTCAAGAACGAGTAGTCCCCTCTACAAAATCCCTTATTGACAAACTCCTTGTTTCTAGATAAGACAAGTTTATTAGACTCGAGAATAGTTTTAATGTTGGTCTTGTTCAGTAGTACGCTGGATATTAAGTTCCTACGCATAGCAAGAACGTGCAACACATTGCTTAACTCTAGTTTCTTTCCAGAGGTCAACTTGAGAATCACTCTATCATTTCCAAGAACTTGGGTACCATGTGCATCTCCCAAAAAGACTTATTCACCGCTACCTATTTCTTGAGAATTAAAAAATAGGTTCCTACTGGTAGCAATATGTCTGGTAGCCCCTGTGTCTACCACACATTCCGTTGCACTACTGACAAGGTTTACCTCTATTAGAACGACCGCTACAATGATGACATCTGCTGCGCCTGTATCCTACACAAGGTTTGCTTGGTTGCTTTTTTGGCCTTTCCTTTTTTCTGCAATTGACTGTTCAGTGCTTCGACTTCCCAAAAACCCAGGAAACTCCTTTGATTTTCTTTTGGACCTTCACAATAACTGTCTTATCTTTGTTTCCACCACTGTTTTTTGCCGCCGTTGTTGGTTTGGAATCTTTGTTTCTTCGCAGGCATGCTCAACAACATTGGCTTTGGCACCTTCTTGATTGTGAGACTCATCCTCTATTCTGTTGTTCTCTTCTATGCGTATGTGTTTAATTACTGCATCCAGAGACAACCTTGCATCATCATGTTTTCCTCTCTTCTTGTAGTTGCTCCAAGAAGAAGGAAGTTTCTCTAACAAAGCTGTGACTTGGTATGTCTCATCGATTTTGATTCCCTCTTGTTCTAGATTATCCACCAATTATTGAAATTGATGGATTTGATCATTGATTGGAACATGATCCACAATTGGTACTTCAAAAACTCACTTACCATATCCTTATGTTTGCCGACATCCTCAGCACCATATTTACTTTCCAGTACTGACTAAATCTCTCTTGCTGATGTGAATTTGACATAAATGTCAAATAATGTGTTGGACAAAAAATGCTGAATATGGCCTCCGCAAGTAGTGTTGTCAGACTCATACTTAAGAGCATTTGCTTCATTACTTGGTTTCTCCATTTTAAGAACGTATGAAACAGAGAGCATTTCGAGGAAGAACAACACCTTGGTTGCCCATCTCTTGTAAAACTTGCCATCAAATGGCTCCATCTTTGACATATCTGGAAGAGCTTGTTTGGTTGCCATAATAAATTGCTCTAATATTGTTGGAAAAATATGTATATGGCACAGGAAAAACTAACAAGAAAGACAATGAAACCGAGACAAGTTTCGGGATAACTCTGTCCTTAAACAGTTTAGCCTATACGGTGATCAAGGTAGACTACAGTCACTAATGCTTCCCAAGATATAATGGCTTACTCTCTTTAGTTTGCTCTACTAAAGAGAGTTTGAACTTGATGGTAGAAGAGATAGATAGTAGAAGATAGAGGAAGATGAAGTGCTGCAGAATTTTCACAAGTTTTTCCAAGAATTTTCAAGTATATCTTTAAGATACAAAGCCTATAGGCTTTGAGTTCACAAACCTGATGTTAAAATAACCCTTTTCTGCGGACTTACACCCCCTAGGATGAGTCATGGTCGTTCAAATTGAAAAGAGATGTCACATGGTGCAAGAATTGCATGTTTTATGAACAGACGCAACACTTTTGGCGCCTTATGTAGGTGTTTGAAGTGTGCTGGAAGGTTTCTGACACACTTCAGGCGCTTATGTAGGCGTTGGAAGTGTGCTGGAAGCTTTCTGGAACACTTCGAACGCCTACATTACGTGCCTATACAAGGAGTTCGAAGTGTTCTGAAAATTTCTTCAACACATAAAGCGCCTCATGTGTTCTAGAACGCTTTCATTTCTTTCTCTTGTCCTACTTTTAAGTACTTTTCCAACATTTTTTCCCTTTAATAGGCTGTGTTTTAAAACTCATACTGGCCCTGTCTGTCAGACCATGAGTCAGACAGACCGGCTCGGATCAGAGGAGTCTCCTCTAAGGCCAAAAATACAGGCAGCCATTGAGATACCAACACGTGGCAAAGCTATCTTTTTTTTTAAAAAAAAATTCCTTCTCTTTCACCTCTTCTTCCTCTTTCTCCTTCCTCTCCTCCTCCTGCTGCTGCTGTCCTTCTCTTTCCCATGCTTCTCCTTCTACAACTTTTTTTACTACTTCTTCTTCTTCTCTCCTCCTTCTCTTTCTCCCTCTGCTCCTGTGTCTACTGCAGCCACGGTTACGGCCTCGTCTAAAGAACCCGCAGCGTCCTCCATCAAGCATTGCCTTGCTGAGCTCACTGGCGTTGGCATCATTTGATAAAATCACTTTGAAATACTTATACAAATTTGTCAGTGAATATCCGGATCCATCAAGCATTTACCCGCCTCTTCTTCGGGTAATCTTTTTCCGGCTTCACTAGAATTGCAGGTTGGAGCGGCGGTTCTTCAAACCACCTCGGAGAGAGGTTGTAGGCAATTTCAGAAATAGGGATTACGTGGGGAGGGGGATGTGATTTGGGACAAATGATTTTTTTTAAAAAAAAGGAGCATTACATGTGTCATGTTCCTATTAGCTGCCTCATTTTTAACCTCACAAAAAGCCTCTTCAGATCCCATCCCCGGACAGACAGCTAGTGGAGTTGCATCTCAGAACAGAAAGTCCACCTATCCGGTCAAACTGGTCAAATTTGGGCGTTGAACTGATATATGAAATTGATTCTTGTTGAACCGGACCGGTCTGGTTTTGTTAAAATAAATTTCATATCTAATAAAAAGAGGTCAATTGAGGACTTCGACGCCTTAATATCTCCATCATGAAGAGACGGGCTTACCACCAAGCACTTTTGAATAACTCCTTTTTTTGTTCCAACTTATAGTTCTCATTTGCTTCTCCCCCTCTGAGGAAGGCCGAGATTTATTAGCATTTCCTTTTTGATAATCTTGAGTCGTCCTAATCTATTCTGAAGTTAGCAGAAGTTGAGATCTGATCCGTTAAAGAGAGATCCGCCAATTGCCTTCCTCCCCTCCTCTTTTTTCCCCTTCTATTACAAAAGCAATTGGGTACTAAATAAGTAACCTTGAAAGTACTAAGCTATAAATATTTTCAACGTTAAGAATGAAAATATGATTTTTATGAAAAATATAGAAATTGCTTTTTGTTTAAATCGCGAGTTATTGAGTGTCTTTCCTAAAAAGCGCGCACACACACATATATATATACATATATATATATATATCTATATATATATATATGTGTGTGTGTGTGTATTTTTTCGGAAAAAGATTTTTATTAATAAATTTCACTTGTAACGGAAGGAAACCATATTTGCTGAGAAAATCGTATATAAAAGTACAAAATGCTACTATGGTCGGCCTACAATTGATTATGTCTAACAGAGAAGTAAACTGGTATTGATTACTGACTTTTGATTTTAGCCCAGTCGAAGGCTCGGTCTGAATCTCAAAACGTAGATTATAGGTGGCTGATTACTTGAAACGCAATTCATATTTTTCTTGCTTTGCTCGTCATGTCTTTGAAATATTATTTTATGGATCCAATATCCACGTTTTCTTTTTGGTTTTATTTAAATCCACCTGTTAGACTTTCACGAAGGTCTTATTAACATATCTTCTTGAGATACGGGAATTTCATAAAATTGAATGAAAAGTGCAATATAACAAAACAATGTCTTTTCCCTCCCAGAATATATCTTACTTTGGTATTTAGGTTAAAACATTACACTAGAAATACTTAGGTTCAAACTAAAACATACGCGACTTAGGTGTAACAATGTTATCTGAGTTAATACTGGCTTAGACCATAGTATTCGGTCTATTTGGATTAAAGGGTGGCATGCCTAGTTTGCAGTAAACACTTTGTGTAGGTTGTGTGGTAAGATTCTTTACTAATTTAGAATGTCATTGGGTTTCTGATTTACATTATCCACAAAACTTTTGAAATTGGGACAGTAAGAGCTCCCTAGTCTTGCACCATAAACAATGTCTTATCCAATTAAATACAAAAGAAAATGGCCCCAATGTTATAGCTCAGTTAGAACTCGTGTTGGGATTTACTTCAAGAGGTCAAGAGTTCAAAACCTAGAGACACGCACAATGCGGGTGTTCACTGCTGCTAGACCGAAATGCCTAGTTTTGCGGGGGAATTATCTTTGTGTGGGTCACTGCGTAAGCATTCACCCAACCTAAAATATCGCTGGACTCTTGGTTTGCATTCTCCACAATAATCTTTGAGTGTGGAGCATTGAGGACCCTCAGGGTAAGAGAATATCTTTTTGTTCCAAATAAAAAGGAAAAATGTATTATCATGCCCACACATGTCCAATGGTTTTAAGCATGGATATTTAAAGATCGATTGACTTTTATCATTTCCCATATGAATCTTGGTCCTTCATTGAGTGGAATTTGTTGTCGCTTCTATTCAAGGTTTTACAATGTTTCCCCATATTCATTGAACACATATTCTAATTTATCTCTTAGTTACAAAAATGGACATGTACACAGAAAGGCCGCAGAACCTGAAGAAAAGACAATGTATTATGATTTAAAGAAGTAAACATGCACTTCGGGGATTGACCGTTAACTAATAAAATGCAATATTACATACAACAACGCGTAACAACCAGTATATCACAAAGACAACAAAAGCTACCGTTAGAGTCAGGAGAGGCTGAAAGTCAGCAAACTATATCTCCATCCAAAGGATAGAGAGTTTGCTTCCAGTAATTAGACTTCTGGTTCTATATGCGTCTGCATAGATGACACACTAATAAAGATATGGTGTACTAGTACGTTAGTGAAAGAATTTAGTAAAGACAAATAGAAAGCGTCCCGATATTAGATGAGTGTTATTCTTGATCAGATTTATTGAATAATATAGATCAACTGATTTGAGATCTCTTTCAATTATCATCGTTCTATACTTCTATTAACTAATGGCCACTATAGAGTAGTGTGCCATTGCCTCAGTATTTTATCTTGTATAATAATTTTGACCTAGTAAGAACTTGAAGTCATTACGTTAAGCCTGATTGCATGGCTGTTACATAGCCTCCATGCAGAAAGTTTTGTCGGTCCGAATGGACAAAGTTTCTAAGCCCATGAGATATTTAGATTACACATTGGTCTCAATTACTTTAGACTTTTACAGAAAAATATAGTGGTGACTTGTACCATATGATTATTTATAGACAAAATGCTACATTAAGCTATTCGCACGACAATATTTTGATCAGTAATCATTTTCTTTTAACGTTTTTTTTACAGTTTTAGAAGATGAGCATTGGAACAATTGGTGAGATTGCTGCTTTGTGATCTTAAGGTGTCTCGGGTTCAAGCTGCCAAAATAACTTATTGTACAAAAAAGTGTAGGGTAGACTGTGTATATCAGATCTCGAAGCGATCCAATCTTTCTTCAGACTCTATACAATGTGAGATCTTAATGAACCAGATACGCTCTAACGCCCTTATTTTGGGCAGTTCTACGCTCGCAAACACTTAAAATAAAGATATCGTCATCTAGAATGTCAGTTTTACCTGCACCTACGTACTTATTCATTCTTTAGTCGTTTGCAAATTAAAGAATTTATATATAAAATTTCTTAGATTAAATAAAGCGAGTTGCCGTTTCAGTACTCCCACGTTATGTGATTTAGCGAAAACCCAACCCGACGAAAACAGGAAAGAATGACAGTGGGAGAAAAAATTAAACTTAATCGTCTCATCACTAACCAATCGCAATCAAATCATTTTTGTTCTTCGTTTTATTGTTTTGAGCTACTATTTAAGTAGAATAATAATAAAAAAAAGCGTTCCCAATTGATGATGTCGGATCCTCACTGAATGGATCAGAGGTGATCCTTGTGGTATGCCGTTAGCGCCTCGTTAAAGTCCTTCTCTGTGACTTGAGAGGGAAAGAAAACGTTAGAGGCCCAGGGCTAATGCCCTGAGGAAAACCCTCCGACGCTCAAGTCAGTTATGGACATGTTTGTATGTGAGAATTCTGGAAATAGAGGTTGAAGCAACCTGTTTAAAGCTCTCTTTTGAGAGGGTGACTGATTTGTATGGATGTGCTCAGACTAAGTTCTAGCCGAACTTAAGTCTTTTTGAGGGGGAACTTGGAGTTCCATTGGACTTGAATGAACTTCAGTCAATTTAAGAATGTGGAAGTGGACTTGGTCGGTTTCAACTGAGGAAGCACCCCTTTATAGCTGGTGAAGTTGAAGGCTGCATGGCCTGGAACAAGATGGTGATGACACCTGGCTGCCCTAGTGGCAATTCTGTCTTGCATGGCTGCCACGCGGTGACATGTGCCTGTAGGGCTGGCAATTCTCCTCTGCATGGTTGACACGTAGAAATAGATGACTACGCTGCGCAGGCAGTCGTGTTGCATGAAGGCCAAGTGTTGCCATGCGTTTGGCTGTAAGGCCAAGGTTGCTGGATGACAGGAGTCTGTCTAAGCATGCTATGGCCGAGCTCATGTGCCATTGAGCAGTTCTGCTAGGGAAATGAAATTGGGGTAGCCTGCTTGAGGTGAGCCCAGAATATTCTTCCGAGCTGACTCGAACAGGCCAACCCATTCAGAGGTCCTATAGTCCGATCTCTGAATTGACCCGGATGTGGGCTGCACTGATCGTAATCTCTGCCTTTTGGCAGAGTTGATATGAAGATGGTGCTGAGCTCAACTCCTTGTAGATTTTGTCATGAGATTCTATCTCAGGACTTTTCGGTTGAAGCTAGGTTGGCCGAGGTTGACTAGTCAAGGTCTACTTGGGGGATATATCCTCTAGGCAGACCTGACGGAGTAGGGCTTAAATTGGCCGAGCATAACTTCCAACAGTGGGACCTATTAACGTTGACTTTTGCTGACTAACAGGGAAAAACATTGTCATTTTAGCAATTAGCTTCTGGGTTTATCACTTGCCTCCAGATTAGTTTGGCCGAGCTGACCAGCGAGGGTAGGCTAATCTGTTGAGAAACCCTTGCGCATTGCTCAGCCAATGGGAGTGATGTGTCAGCCTCTGATTAGACAGTGACATGTAATTAATGAAAAGTGGGTGTTAGGTCCGAAATACACTCTAGAGGGGGGTGAATAGAGTGTATTGGCACTTTTGCGGAATTTTTCTTGTTTGGTTCAACTCAAAAGAAATTCAAAATCAAAGCAAGAATGGGAGATGAGAGGCAATGAATGTGTACACCGGATATAGAGTGGTTCAAATCGTAAATGATTCTACTCCACTATAACTTTGTTGCCAAAGTAGATTTTCAACAGCTACTCTTCTTATTAAAGCAATAAGAACAACCACAACAACACTTACACTAACACCTTAGTGTAAGCAACAACAACAACAACTTCTTGCACAAAACACACTTGTGCAACTACAGCAACTACAGCTTTAGCAAGAGCAACTTTTTGCTACCTCACAACTTCAACAAAGTTCCCTCAAGAACTTTCTCACAGTGGGTTGGGGGAATATAGTAAGGTTCACACTTTCTCAGTAGTCTAAGCACAAGCAAGAGATCAAATATTTATGGTTCCTCTTGTGCTAGACTCTCTATCTCTCAATTTACAACAATGAAGAGCAAAGAAAAGCTTAACAAGCTTTAAGCAAATTTAAAAATATGAGATAACTATACAACAATGAATAATGAAGCTAGATGATGTTGAAAGTGTGTATTTGCTTCATCCAAGCCTCTCCCTTTTATAGATGAAGTTGTCCATGTTTTTAAAGCTCCATCAAGCCTTCACAAGATATCCAAATGTCAAGATAATGTTCAAATAGTCTTGAGCCACCCTATGTAGTGATTTGATCCTCAATAGCCAACCTAGGATTGCTTAGACATGGATACAATAGTCAAGAAAGCATGTAATATGTTGGGTTAAAGTCCACAAGAAATTTGAACAAGATTGGAAAGAGAAAATATCATGAATCTCCCTTGGATTTTGTTTCAACGTTAAGAAAATTTTGAATTCTAGAAGACATCGATCGATCGAAGTGCCTGGGGAAGAGATCAATGTCCTCCAGAAACTTTGCAGTTTTTGAAAATGCTTGACATCGATCGATAGAAGTTCCCCTGGGAGCGACTGATGTCACTTCGATCGATCGATGTCCCCCTGGACTGAGAGATCGATGTTGGACAGAAACCTTTTTGACTGACATCGATCGATCGAAGTCTCCCTGAGGAGAGACTGAAGTGACATCGATCGATCGATGTCCCTGGGTTGAGAGATCGATGTTAGACAGTAACCTTTCTGACTGACATCGATCGATCGAAGTCAGAGGCTGAAGTGACATCGATCGATCGATGTCCCATGCCTTAGAGATCGATGTTGGACAGTGAATTCCAATCTCAACCATTTTTGACATAGTGTAATTTTCTCATCTTGCATCAAGTCTCAAACATTAATTTAACTTATTTAAAACATCTTTTAATCATCAAAACAATTTATAACCTAACAATCTCCCCTTTTTGATGATTTCAAAACCATGATTCAAAAGATGTTTTTACATGATACATTTTCATCTAAACTTGATATTTTACAACTCTACCTTAGTTCATGCTCCCTCATCATATGAACACATCAAAAATTTCTTTTCAACATGCAATCTACCCAAGATCAATAAATGTGATATCAATACCAAAATACTCCCCCTCAACCCATGCATCAAATTTCACATTCTCACCCTTTCAATACGTAAGATATCATCACAAAGTAAGCAATGACTATCAATCCTTTTACACAAGCATATCAAGAAATTTCATGCCATGCTATACCAAATTCAACTTCTCAAACTAAGCTATGTTATGCCAAACACCAATATCATATCAAGATAAGACAATAAAGTCAACAACCAAAACATGCCAATATCATGCCAAAAACATGCCCAACCAAACCAAGACCAAATTACTTCTCCCCTTTTTGAAAGCATCAACAATAAGAAACACGAAAATAGAGAATTTAAATACCAATAATAATAATAAAGAAGTTAATGAGATACAAGAGTAATCTCAACTTCTAAGCCATCTATAGCTACGGGGAAAATGGAGAATCATAAAGAACTACTCTTCATCTGAAGAGAAATACAATCCGGAGAGGGCTGCCTTGAGCTTTGTCTTCAACTTTTGATACTTGGTCTTTTGCACGTTTAGCTCTGTCTCTAAAGTTTTGACCCGAATTGTGAGACTTGCGTTTTCCTTCTCCAAGTCATCGATATGTACTGCCTCTTTTATCAAGTCCTCTCCCCATTGACCAAGTGTATGTTGGATTTCGTTTATTTCAGCCTCAGCATCAAATTCTTCATCGGAACCACTACTCTCCTCCATTGGGGCTTTGCCTTTGTCTTTTTGGGAGGTGGAGGTTGGTTGTGAGGGCGGTTGTGGTGAAGGATGAGAAGAGGGTGCCATGGGAGGTTCAGTGGGTGATGATGGAGGAATGGGATCTTCGGGTTCTTCTTCTTCTTGTTCTTGTTGGCCACCCCGCTTTTGTGCCTCTTTCCTGGACTTGTGGATTTGTTGAATGTTGGCTTTTGTGTTAGTCTTTGTTGGTTATTTGATCCGTGTATTCGTCATTCAACTCCGCATTAGCCTTTTTAAGCAATATATATGAGATTGCTATATGGAAGCGCTTTTGATTTCTTGGTGGCGGCTTACAACATGTTTGCAACACAATTTCCCCAAAATTTACACCCTCCTTCATAGCAATACGATAAGCAATGTAGAAATCTAAATTGCTCGGGAGTTTAACCGACTTTCCATTTATACAAAAAGTCACAATGGCGAGCAACACCCTATATACCAAAGGCATGTCATTTGTATTCTTGGTGGGGTGAAATCCAAGAAATGTCTTTACCTCGTCCTCAGAGACTTGGTACTTATAAGTGTCCCACCTCCAGGGGTCAAATCTTCCCGACCCTCATCAGGAACTTCAAGTAACTCATTAATCGTCTTAGACGTAAACATCAACAATTGACCTTCTACAGTTGTATTCAAAGCATAAGGCACCCTATGTCTATAGTCTACCCACATTTGGCATAAAACATCCTAGTGTATCGGGTAGACATATAGGTCATTTGTGAGACCTCCCAAACAGGTCTCTATTTTTGCACATCAAAACAATCAATGATTGATTTTAATTCCTCATTGCTCAAAATGTCCACAATTTTGAGCAATTTTAATGGAATGGTAGACCTTTTCTTTTGCTCCCATTCATTAAATAGCAATTGGGCTCTAAGAGTGATGTAGGCGAATTTACTTGTTCCCATAGGCTCTTTCAAGGCATCTTTATATTCTCCGGATTTGAGCCATGGAAAATTCTTGATTGTTAGCCTACTCTTGTCTCACTCAACATAGTTCCATGAGAGGAAGTGGCCTTCTTCCTCAACCTATGCGTCCTAGACCCCGTTGGCACTTGAGGATTAGATTGTTGTGTCGCAAGAGTTTCTTCCTCAGAGGTTCTTTGTCTTTTTGAGGGATTTTTCGTTTTTGGTGCCATTTAACAGTTAGGGTTCGGATTTTTGTAGAAAGTGAAGATGGAATGATGAGATTCTGTAGTGAAAATGAGAGATTTAGAAAAGAATTTGAATTATAGAGGTGGATTTTGGTTTATGGTGGAGAAATTTTTCCGTTTCTGCAGTAGGGAGGTTAGGGATTGCGTTTGGGAGAAAGAGGAAAGTGAAGAGGAAGAGAGGAATTGCAGGTTTTAATGACATGTCCCGTCGACATCGATCGATCGATGTCTGAGACTTCGATCGATCGATGTCTTTGACATAGATCGATCGATGTCTTGCTTGACATCAATCTCTCAGACTGCCACATTGATCGATCGATGTAGGCAGGAATCTGCATTTTTGACATTTTTGACCATCTAACCATTGTTTATCATCCCTAATCTTGCTCTAATTAATTCAAATGTCTCTGTGGGAAGGGATTTGGTGAAATATCCGCTAGTTGGTCATTGGTTGGAACAAATTCAACGCATACCAATCCTTTTTTAATGCAATCTCTTATGAAGTGATGCCTTACTTCAATGTGTTTGGTTCTACTATGATGAACCGGTTTTGTGCTATACTTATGGCTGAGGTGTTGTCACATAGGATGGGAACTTTATCAAACTTAACATTGTAATCATTTAAGGTGTTGATCATCCAAAGTAGTTGTGCACAACACGAAGCGGCCGATACATATTCGGATTCCGCCGTTGAAAGTGACACAATTTTGTTTCTTGGAGAACCAAGAAACTAAGCAATCTCCAAGGAATTGGCATGTCCCGGAGGTGCTTTTTCTATCAACAAGATTTCTGGCATAGTCGGAGTCACTATACCCTCTTAAATCAAAACAACCATTTTTGGGATAAAAAATCCAAAGTTCAAGGTTCCTTTCAAATACCTAAAGATACGTTTAATAGCAACTAAATGCGATTCCTTAGGCATACATTGAAATCTATCACATAAGCACACAACATGCAAAATATCCGGTCTACTAGCGGTTAAATAAAGTAAACTACCAATCATACCCCTATATTTGGTTACCTCAACCCTTTCCTTTTTCGTCTTTGTCAAGCTTTGTACTTGTGCTCATTGGTGTGCTTACACTTCTTCCATCCTCAAACTTGTACTTCTTGAGTAAATTTTGTATACTTTGTTTGAGATAGCTTGATTTGAAGACCAAGAAAGTAGTTGAGTTCACCCATCATGCTCATTTCAAATTCTCTTCCATCAATTTAGCAAAATGCTCACAAAGAGAATCATTAGTATCACCAAATATAATATCATCCACATAAATTTGAACAAGCAATTGATGGTTTCCTTGTTCTTTAATAAAAAGAGTAGTGTCGACTTTTCCTCTTGAAAACTCATTTTCAAGAAGGAAGTTACTTAACTATCATATCATGCCCTAGGAGCTTGTTTAAGTCCATAAAGGGCCTTTTTGAGTTTAAAAACATGATTTGGATAATCATGATTTTCAAACCCCGGAGGTTGAGCTACATACACTCTTCTTGAATTATTCCATTCAAGAATGCGGATTTCACATCCATTTGATATAGTTTGAAATCCTTATAGCATGCATATGCTAATAGCATCCTAATAGCTTCTAACCTAGCTACGGGGGCAAAGGTCTCATTAGTCTATGCCTTCCTCTTGCCTATATCCTTGAGCTACTAACCTAGCTTTGTTTCTAGTGATGTTTCCTTTATCATCCATTTTGTTTCTAAATACCCATTTAGTGCCAATTAGGATGATCACTAGGTTTAGCAACTAATTCCCAAACATCACTTCTTTCAAATTGATTTAGTTCTTCTTGCATGGCTAATACCCAATCTTCATCATTTATTGCTCCTTTATATTTTTAGGCTCAACTTGTGAAATGAAGCATTTTCATTGAATTTCTCCTAGTCATTATGCCTTGACTAGTTTCACCTAATATTAATCTTTAGGGTGATCTTTCCTATACTTATATGAATCCGGTAAATTTGAGGTATCTCCTCCTACTTCTTCATCTTCAACCTTAGGTTCAAGGGGATCAATCCTAAGGTCAATAACAATATTACCTTTTGGATTCTCAAATTTCTCATATGACTTACTTCAATTATTTCATCATCATCATCATCATCATATGTTTGGTTCATCCTCAATGAGTTCACTAAACTTGACATGAATTGATTCTTAACTTTCATGCCTTTTATTATATCCTCTAAATGCCTTGCTATTTTGGCATAACCCATGAAGATTCCTTCATCCGCTTTGAAGTCGAGTTTATCCAAGTTATCTTTGGTGTTAAGTATAAAGCACTTACAACCAAATACCTTGAAATAACCAATATTTGGTACTCTACCTTTCCAAAGCTCATAAGGAGTCTTTTTGAGAAATGGTCTCAAATAAACTCTATTGATCACATGACAAGCGGTGTTTACCGCTTCGGCCCAAAAATTTGGGTAGCTCAAATTCGTTTAGCATGGCTCTACTCATTTCTTGAAGTGTTCTATTTTTCTTTCCGCAACACCATTTTGTTGAGGAGTTTTGGAGCCGAGAAATTGTGTCCATACCCTTTGGATACACAAAATTCTTGAAATTCTCCATCAAACTCACCACCTCTATCACTTCTAATTTCCTTAATTGTGTCTTCTCTTTGATTTTCTAGCTCCTACAAAGCTTTATAAATTCTTGGCATGCATCATTTTTTTTATAAGAACATTACCCAAGTGTACCTAGAGAAGTCATCTACCACCACAAAGGTGTAATGTTTTCCACTTAGACTTGCCGTACCAATGTCCCCATACAAATCCATATGAAGTAATTGTAGTGGTTTGGTGGTGGAGATTTCACTTTTGGGCTTGATGTGTCACCTCTGATTAGACAGTGACATGTAATTAATGAAAAGTGGGTGTTAGGTCCGAAATACACTCTAGAGGGGGGGTGAATAGAGTGTATTGGCAATTTTGCGGAATTTTTCTTGTTTGGTTCAACTCAAAAGAAATTCAAAATCAAAGCAAGAATGGGAGATGAGAGGCAATGAATGTGTACACCGGATATAGAGTGGTTCGAATCGTAAATGATTCTACTCCACTATAACTTTGTTGCCAAAGTGGATTTTCAACAGCTACTCTTCTTATTAAAGCAATAAGAACAACCACAACAACACTTACACTAACACCTTAGTGTAAGCAACAACAACAACAACTTCTTGCACAAAACACACTTGTGCAACTACAGCAACTACAGCTTTAGCAAGAGCAACTTTTTGCTACCTCACAACTTCAACAAAGTTCCCTCAAGAACTTTCTCACAGTGGGTTGGGGGAATATAGTAAGGTTCACACTTTCTCAGTAGTCTAAGCACAAGCAAGAGATCAAATATTTATGGTTCCTCTTGTGCTAGACTCTCTATCTCTCAATTTACAACAATGAAGAGCAAAGAAAAGCTTAACAAGCTTTAAGCAAATTTACAAATATGAGATAACTATACAACAATGAATAATGAAGCTGATGATGTTGAAAGTGTGTATTTGCTTCATCCAAGCCTCTCCCTTTTATAGATGAAGTTGTCCATGTTTTTAAAGCTCCATCAAGCCTTCACAAGATATCCAAATGTCAAGATAATGTTCAAATAGTCTTGAGCCACCCTATGTAGTGATTTGATCCTCAATAGCCAACCTAGGATTGCTTAGACATGGATACAATAGTCAAGAAAGCATGTAATATGTTGGGTTAAAGTCCACAAGAAATTTGAACAAGATTAAAAAGAGAAAATATCATGAATCTCCCTTGGATTTTGTTTCAACGTTAAGAAAATTTTGAATTCTAGGAGACATCGATCGATCGAAGTGCCTGGGGGAGAGATCAATGTCCTCCAGAAACTTTGCAGTTTTTGAAAATGCTTGACATCGATCGATAGAAGTTCCCCTGGGAGCGGCTGATGTCACTTCGATCGATCGATGTCCCCTGGACTGAGAGATCGATGTTGGACAGAAACCTTTTTGACTGACATCGATCGATCGAAGTCTCCCTGAGGAGAGACTGAAGTGACATCGATCGATCGATGTCCCTGGGTTGAGAGATCGATGTTAGACAGTAACCTTTCTGACTGACATCGATCGATCGAAGTCAGAGGCTGAAGTGACATCGATCGATCGATGTCCCATGCCTTAGAGATCGATGTTGGACAGTGAATTCCAATCTCAACCATTTTTGACATAGTGTAATTTTCTCATCTTGCATCAAGTCTCAAACATTAATTTAACTTATTTAAAACATCTTTTCATCATCAAAACAATTTATAACCTAACAATCTCCCTCTTTTTGATGATTTCAAAACCATGATTCAAAAGATGTTTTTACATGATACATTTTCATCTAAACTTGATATTTTACAACTCTACCTTAGTTCATGCTCCCTCATCATATGAACACATCAAAAATTTCTTTTCAACATGCAATCTACCCAAGATCAATAAATGTGATATCAATACCAAAATACTCCCCCTCAACCCATGCATCAAATTTCACATTCTCACCCTTTCAATACGTAATATATCATCACAAAGTAAGCAATGACTATCAATCCTTTTACACAAGCATATCAAGAAATTTCATGCCATGCTATACCAAATTCAACTTCTCAAACTAAACTATGTTATGCCAAACACCAATATCATATCAAGATAAGACAATAAAGTCAACAACCAAAACATGCCAATATCATGCCAAAAACATGCCCAACCAAACCAAGACCAAATTACTTCTCCCCTTTTTTGAAAGCATCAACAATAAGAAACACGAAAATAGAGAATTTAAATACCAATAATAATAAAGAAGTTAATGAGATACAAGAGTAATCTCAACTTCTAAGCCATCTATAGCTACGGGAAAATGGAGAATCATAAAGAACTACTTCATCTGAAGAGAAATACAATCCGGAGAGGGCTGCCATGAGCTTTGTCTTCAACTTTTGATACTTGGTCTTTTGTACGTTTAGCTCTGTCTCTAAAGTTTTGACCCGAATTGTGAGACTTGCGTTTTCCTTCTCCAAGTCATCGATATGTACTGCCTCTTTTATCAAGTCCCCCCCATTGACCAAGTGTATGTTGGATTTTGTTTATTTCAGCCTCAGCATCAAATTCTTCATCGGAACCACTACTCTCCTCCATTGGGGCTTTGCCTTGTCTTTTTGGGAGGTGGAGGTTTGTTGTGAGGGCGGTTGTGGTGAAGGATGAGAAGAGGGTGCCATGGGAGGTTCAGTGGGTGATGATGGAGGAATGGGATCTTCGGGTTCTTCTTCTTCTTGTTCTTGTTGGCCACCCACTTTTGTGCCTCTTTCCTGGACTTGTGGATTTGTTGAATGTTGGCTTTTGTGTAGTAGTCTTTGTTGGTTATTTGATCCGTGTATTCGTCATTCAACTCCGCATTAGCCTTTTTAAGCAATCTATATATGAGATTGCTATATGGAAGCGCTTTTGATTTCTTGGTGGCGGCTTACAACATGTTTGCAAACACAATTTCCCCAAAATTTACACCCTCCTTCATAGCAATACGATAAGCAATGTAGAAATCTAAATTGCTCGGGAGTTTAACCGACTTTCCATTTATACAAAAAGTCACAATGGCGAGCAACGCCCTATATACCAAAGGCATGTCATTTGTGTTCTTGGTGGGGTGAAATCCAAGAAATGTCTTTACCTCGTCCTCAGAGACTTGGTACTTATAAGTGTCCCACCTCCAGGGGTCAAAATATTCCCGACCCTCATCAGGAACTTCAAGTAACTCATTAATCGTCTTAGACGTAAACATCAACAATTGACCTTCTACAGTTGTATTCAAAGCATAAGACACCCTATGTCTATAGTCTACCCACATATTGGCATAAACATCCTAGTGTATCGGGTAGACATATAGGTCATTTGTGAGACCTCCCAAACAGGTCTCTATTTTTGCACATCAAAACAATCAATGATTGATTTTAATTCCTCATTGCTCAAAATGTCCACAATTTTGAGCAATTTTAATGGAATGGTAGACCTTTTCTTTTGCTCCCATTCATTAAATAGCAATTGGGCTCTAAGAGTGATGTAGGCGAATTTTCTTGTTCCCATAGGCTCTTTCAAGGCATCTTTATATTCTCCGGATTTGAGCCATGGAAAATTGTTGATTGTTAGCCTACTCTTGTCTCGCTCAACATAGTTCCATGAGAGGAAGTGGCCTTCTTCCTCAACCTATGCGTCCTAGACCCCGTTGGCACTTGAGGATTAGATTGTTGTGTCGCAAGAGCTTCTTCCTCAGAGGTTCTTTGTCTTTTTGAGGGATTTTTCGTTTTTGGTGCCATTTAACAGTTAGGGTTCGGATTTTTGTAGAAAGTGAAGATGGAATGATGAGATTCTGTAGTGAAAATGAGAGATTTAGAAAAGAATTTGAATTATAGAGGTGGATTTTGGTTTATGGTGGAGAAATTTTTCCGTTTCTGCAGTAGGGAGGTTAGGGATTGCGTTTGGGAGAAAGAGGAAAGTGAAGAGGAAGAGAGGAATTGCAGATTTTAATGACATGTCCCGTCGACATCGATCGATCGATGTCTGAGACTTCGATCGATCGATGTCTTTGACATAGATCGATCGATGTCTTGCTTGACATCAATCTCTCAGACTGCCACATTGGATGCGTGCAATGTTTGATCGATCGATGTAGGCAGGAATCTGCATTTTTGACATTTTTGACCATCTAACCATTGTTATCATCCCTAATCTTGCTCTAATTAATTCAAATGTCTCTGTGGGAAGGGATTTGGTGAATATATCCGCTAGTTGGTCATTGGTTGGAACAAATTCAACGCATACCAATCCTTTTTAATGCAATCTCTTATGAAGTGATGCCTTACTTCAATGTGTTTGGTTCTACTATGATGAACCGGATTTTGTACTATACTTATGGCTGAGGTGTTGTCACATAGGATGGGAACTTTATCAAACTTGCATTGTAATCATTTAAGGTGTTGATCATCCAAAGAAGTTGTGCACAACACGAAGCTGCCGATACATACTCGGATTCCGCCGTTGAAAGTGACACACTATTTTGTTTCTTGGAGAACCAAGAAACTAAGCAATCTCCAAGGAATTGGCATGTCCCGGAGGTGCTTTTTCTATCAACAAGATTTCGGCATTCGGATCACTATACCCTCTTAAATCAAAACAACCATTTTTGGGATAAAACTATCCAAAGTTCAAGGTTCCTTTCAAATACCTAAAGATACGTTTAATAGCAACTAAATGCGATTCCTTAGGCATACTTTGAAATCTAGCACATAAGCACACAGGATGCAAAATATCCGGCCTACTAGCGGTTAAATAAAGTAAACTACCAATCATACCCCTATATTTGGTTACCTCAACCGGCTTTCCTTTTTCGTCTTTGTCAAGCTTTGTGCTTGTGCTCATTGGAGTGCTACACTTCTTCCATCCTCGAACTTGTACTTCTTGAGTAAATCTTTGTATACTTGTTTGAGATATGTACACTCCATCTTGAGTTTGCTTGATTTGAAGCCAAGAAAGTAGTTGAGTTCACCCATCATGCTCATTTCAAATTTCCTTCCATCAATTTAGCAAAATGCTCACAAAGAGAATCATTAGTAGCACCAAATATAATATCATCCAATAAATTTGAACAAGCAATTGATGGTTTCCTTGTTCTTTAATAAAAAGAGTAGTGTCGACTTTTCCTCTTGAAAACTCATTTTCAAGTAGGAAGTTACTTAACCTATCATACCAAGCCCTAGGAGCTTGTTTAAGTCCATAAAGGGCCTTTTTGAGTTTAAAAACATGATTTGGATAATCATGATTTTCAAACCCCAGAGGTTGAGCTACATACACTCTTCTTGAATTATTCATTCAAGAATGCGGATTTCACATCCATTTGATATAGTTTGAAATCCTTATAGCATGCATATGCTAATACATCCTAATAGCTTCTAACCTAGCTACAGGGGCAAAGGTCTCATATGTCTATGCCTTCCTCTTGCCTATATCCTTGAGCTACTAACCTAGCTTTTTTCTAGTGATGTTTCCTTTATCATCCATTTGTTTCTAAATACCCATTTAGTGCCAATTACGGGATGATCACTAGGTTTACAACTAATTCCCAAACATCACTTCTTTCAAATTGATTTAGTTCTTCTTGCATGGCTAATACCCAATCTTCATCATTTATTGCTTCCTTTATATTTTTAGGCTCAACTTGTGAAATGAAGCATTTTCATTGAATTTCCTCCTAGTCTTATGCCTTGACTAGTTTCACCTAATATTAATTCTTTAGGGTGATCTTTCCTATACTTATATGAATCCGGTAAATTGATGTATCTCCTCCTACTTCTTCATCTTCAACCTTAGGTTCAAGGGGATCAATCCTAAGGTCAATAACAATATTCTTTTGGATTCTCAAATTTCTCATATGACTTACTTCAAATTTTCATCATCATCATCATTCATTAATGTTTGGTTCATCCTCAATGAGTTCACTAAACTTAACATGAATTGATTCTTTAACTTTCATGCTCCTTTTATTATATCCTCTAAATGCCTTGCTATTTTGGCATAACCCATGAAGATTCCTTCATCCGCTTTGAAGTCGAGTTTATCCAAGTTATCTTTGGTGTGTATAAAGCACTTACAACCAAATACCTTGAAATAACCAATATTTGGTACTCTACCTTTCCAAAGCTCATAAGGAGTCTTTTTGAGAAATGGTCTCAAATAAACTCTACTGATCACATGACAAGCGGTGTTTACCGCTTCGGCCCAAAAATATTTGGGTAGCTCAAATTCGTTTAGCATGACTCTACTCATTTCTTGGAGTGTTCTTTTTTTCTTTCCGCAACACCATTTTGTTGAAGAGTTTTTGGAGCCGAGAAATTGTGTCCATACCCTTTGGATACACAAAATTCTTGAAATTCTCCATCTGCTGATGTAAATCTGCCTGAACTGGTTGGGTTTACACCTGCTGAGCCTGGTATTCGCCTTAGCCTTGTTTCTAGTAATTTTATAGGCCCAGGGTTTGATTGTGACCTTAGCTTTTGAACTTTTTGCAGTACTGCCGACTTTAGAAGGAGTAGATGAAGCTGCACAGAATCTTCCTTGGATTCCTGCTTTTGTGGAACAATCAACAGATACGACAGAAGGTCCGAGCTTGTAGCTGTGAAAAAGACGCAGAGGCAAAAGCTCATCCATCCCAGCAGAGGTAACCTTATCTCGGCAACCAAAGGGGCCAAGACTGATTCTTGGGTAATTACTAGAGTCAGATTCAGCAGCTGATCCTGCCGTGGTTGCGAGGTCGAAACAATTTAATAGTTCTGCATGCGGATCGTCAGGAAATTAAGGCTATGAAGTAGGAGCACCTTGCCACTTCTTTTCAAAGTAATATTGCATTGGTAAGTGGTTTTCCTTGGAATATATTTTATTGCACAAGTTTTATAACCTTGCTTTTCCATCAAGCAGGTTCGAGCCCAAGAGCTTGTGATCATTTCGAGAGCAGATGGGCTGAGTGTGGCCCTTAAGGCCAAAACCAGGAGTGCGAGGAAGTCATTCAGTTTAATGCCAAACTGGCTAAAGAAGTGACAGTCCTGAAGTCGGAAAATTCCTTGCTTCGTGAGGGGAAAGAAGAGGCAGACGTTTGGCTAGCAATGTCCAACTCCAAAGTGGACGAGCTGCAGGACAAAGTAGCCGACCTGGAGTTTTCTTCGACTCAAGCGCCGTCACAAATATAGTCTCTGCAAAAGGATCTAGAAGCAGTGTTGAAAAGAGAAAATACCTTGGAACAGCAGCTGCCTCAAATTCTCATTCAGTCACGCAACAAGTTGTTGAGGTGAAAGTAGAGGTAGTGAGTGATGAATTCAAAAAGTCTGAATTTTTTGAAGAGAACATAATACTTCTGCAGGCAATTGATGTCTGCTCGGAAGTTTTCCCATAACAGGACAAAGAAGACCCCCTGAGTTACTCAACTGTACAACTCTACTGCAGAGCTGGATTTTGAAGCACGTTTTGAGCAATTCAAGAATGGGGCTGATCTGAGGGATACTGAAGAGTAGAGATGGGTTCCTTTGTACTTAGGCTTGAGTTGGATAGACTTTGTACTTTCTGAATCATTCTGATAAGAATCTTTATACTTTCTGACTCTGTTTTTAATGGAAAATCTCAGTTCAGCTCTTGGCAATTTTTGTGCTTCATCTTTTTATTTACAAAGTGTTTCTTGCTCTTGTACTAACAACTTTTTAATGAGTAGTACTTTTTAAATCACAAGTCTTTTATCTCGGCATTGCCGAGGTCGTAAGTATCTGCTCTGCTCTTAGTAAGCTGTTCATACTGTAGATAAAGATTGATAAAAATGAACTAAGTCTAAAGACTTGAGTTAGAATAAACCTATTATCTGGCTAGACTGAGCTAGCTTACGAGTAAAACATAGATCTGTTAATCTGTCAGGCGGAGCTTGAAGTCCTGATCTGACATAACTGAGGACTATTGTATGAGAAAAAGATAATTCTGAGCCAGCTGAGGTGAATCCTCTTAGTTGATATTGGATATAAGCAGAACACATTGCGTCTGTATTTTGTGCTCGGCTGTAATACACTTGTGTTGTTCTTGAATTTTTAGAGATCAAATTTAGTCTCCTGAGACGAATTCAGGAATTATTAGGTTGAGCTGAAGGTTTACGGCCAGGTTTCCCTTGTAATGGCCGACACGAATCCCCTTAAAACCATAAGGCAGAGGTCAGAGATGACCACTCAGGTCGTCTTTCCGGATTAGGTCCCCTTAACACCATACGGCAAAGGAACAAGATGACCACTTTAGGTCATTTTACTGAGATGACCACTTAGATCTTCCTTTCAAGAGTGCAAAACATGTCGCTTTCGAGATCCCCTTAAAACCATAAGGCAGAGGATAAATGTGACCACTTAGGTCATTTTTCCAGAAGCGCAAAACCTGTCGCGTCCGAGGTTCCCCTAAAACCATAAGACATAGAACAGAGGTGACCACTTAGGTCTTTATTCAGGAGCGTGAAACCTGTCGCGTCCATGATCCCCTTAAAACCATAAGGCAGAGGATAAATGTTGTTGAGAAAAAGAGTTTGAGTGATTCACAAAATACATGATTTAAATGCGTGTTTAAGAAATGCATGACACAATTTATTACTTGACATGTTTTTGTGACAAACTTGCCTTATATACATTATATATAATGTTGTCGTACTAACAAGCCATGAAGCTTTAAAG
>AP025058.1:17648867-17778252 GCA_036186865.1 Eustoma russellianum | reverse complement strand
CAGGAGTGCCGAGTAGAATATTATACTGAGCTGAACTGGGCCTGGAGCCCGAGTTGAATAAGATGGTTAGGGGACTTCACGCCCCAAATATTAGGTCTGCTCAGAACAAACATGCCTTGTATCTGAACAACTTGTTTGCAATAGCAAATATGGAACAAGTATCAAACAAGTACTTGCTTTTCTCATTAAATAATGTAGATTTACAAAATATAAAAATATTTGGATACATGTCAAGTACTCGGACTAGTAGCCTTCATGTGGCTGTCCTATCTTCTGTAAAGAAAACTATCTCACCTCGGCGCCCGTACAGGACCAATTCATGGTCGACCGAGATGACCTTGGCAGCTTTTCTTTGGCTCCCTTAAGGTCAATCTGCCTAGGTCAGCCTTATCCGTTAGGAGCCCCGCCGCAGCTGCCCAGCAATATTTGGGTCTTTATCCTCAGGCGACCTGCGTCAATGGTCAGGTCGGCACTTTTTGTCAGGAGGGGGCTGAGTGAAATCTAACCTATTAGACAACCTTGGCCTCGGGTTGTAATAACGCTGCAAGTATCCTAGATCAATTAGGCGCTCAATTTTCAGGGTGAGCTGCCAGCAGTCTTCTGTATCATGCCCAATGTCATGGTGAAAAAGGCAGTGCAGTTGCAGATCCCTTTTGTGGATTGGACCTGATAGGGGTTTGGGACTCTTCTTAGGCTTTCCCTCTTTATAACGGATAAAATATGAGTCTTGGAGGCCAACAGAGGTACTATTTCTTTACCTCGTCCTCCTAACAGCATATGAGCAGCGCGTCTTTCACGTGATTGGGCTTTGGTCTCCTTGTCAACTTCTCTGCCACGTCTGAGTGGCAGCAGCGCTTTCCGTGCGCGTTTCAGGTGATACGCCACAGCTTCTAAAGTCTCAGACGCGAATTGCTGGTGACTAGGTCCCTAACCTGAGCGCCTGGCTTTGGCCATAAACTCACCCCGAGGTTCAGGATAGCACTAGGGGTGAGTTGGGAAGTACTCCATGCGCTCCCTTTGTTGAGGAGAGTCACTAAGATGGACCTCACTGGGTCCACCAGCTGGAGCTTTTCCTTTCATTTCTCTCACTACCGCCTGGAACATGTTTGTGTTTTGGGCCACATATTGAATAGCCCTCACATGCTCATCATATATGAATTCAGCAGCGAGAGTGGATGATTCTGCTCGACCTGGGGAACCCTGTTCTAACTGAGGTCGAGCGGAGCACGTATGTCTCCGAGAGGTGTCAGTCCTCTTGCCCCCTTTCTGATCGCTTTTATCCATATACACGGTGATGAACAATAGGCTGGTTGCCTAGAAGGTCTTTTAAGCAATGATTTTACAGAGAGTCAGAGATTCAAGCCACTCTTTCTAGCGCCAAAATGATGAAGTCAGATCCTCACTGGGTGGACCAGAGGTGAGCCTTGTGGTATGCCATTAGCGCCTCGTTAGGGTCCTTCTCTATGACCTGAGAGGAAAAGAAAACATTAAAGGCCCAGGGCTAATGCCCTGAGAAAACCCCTCCGATGCTCAAGTCAGTTATGGGCATGTTTGTATGTGAGAATACTGGAAATAGAGTTTGGAGCAACATGTTTAAGGCTCTCTTTTGAGAGGGTGGCTGTTTTGTATGGATGAGCTCATACTAAGTTCTAGCCGAGCTTAAGTCTCTTTGAGGGGGAACTTGGAGTTCCATTGGACTTGAATGAACTTCAGTCAACTTAAGAATGTGGAAGTGGACTTGGTTGTCTTCAGCTGAGAAAGCACCCCTTTATAGCTGGTGAAGTTGAATGCTGTATGGCCCAGAACAAGATGGTGATGACACCTGGCTGCCCTGGTGGCAGTTCTGGCTTGCATGGCTGCCACGCGGCGACTGGTGGCTACGGGGCAGGCAATTATCCTCTGCATGATTGACACGCGGAAATGGATGACTGCGCTGAAGGCGGTCATAGGTTGCATGAAGGCCAAGTGTTGCCACGCGTTGGGCTATGAGGCCAAGGTTGCTGGGTGGCAGGAGTTTGCCTAAGCATGTTGTGGCCGAGCTGAGGTGCCACTTGAGCAGTTCTGCTAGGGAGATGAAGTTGGGGTAGCCTACTTGAAGTGAGCCCAGAATATTCTTCCGAGCTAACCTGAAGAGGCCGACCCATCCAGAGGTCCTATAGTTCGATCTCTGAATTGACCCAGATATGGGCTACACTGATCGTAATCTCTGCCCTTTGGACGAGCTGATTTGAAGATAGTGTTGAGCTCAACTGATTCTACCTCAGAACTTTTCAGGTGGAACTAGGTTGGCCGAGGTTTACTGGTCAAGGTCTGCTGGGGGGATATATCCTCTGACACACCTGACGGAGTAGGGCTTAAATTGGCCGAGCCTAACTTCCAGCAGTGGGACCCACTAACGTCGATTGTTGCTGACTAACGGGGAAAATGTTGTCGTATTTAATAATTAGCTTCTGGGTTTATCACCAGTACTTTAGTTTCCTGCGTTTGTATAAGGTCTGGGAGGAGCTAGATTGCTTCGCGATCTGATGTACTTATTCTTATCCTACACTTTATTCAAGAGGCTGTTTTCGCAGCTTGAATCCATTACCTTAATGTTACAAAGCAGGAACCTTAGCAGCGGTTTTAATACACTCCCTCTATTTACGTACAATAATGTTCTATGATATTTTCTTTTTGTCATTTATATCACAAACATCATAACATGACCATGCAATGGTAAGTTCAATTTATGACAGCTATCGAAAACTGGATCTTTCGGTCTAGTGTTAGGCGGACAACTTTGACTGCATAATGGAATAGCAATTCTTAATCAAAAGAGTTAGGTTTATGTCATTTTGCTCACAAGGCTGTAAGCAACTACGTGTACTTTCTCAAGTTCAATGAACTTATATTTAATCCATTTTGTGTTCCCCCAATTAGACATTTTACCTTCGGCAAGTGATGACCAATTCCCCCAACATGTTTGAGGAGTTTAAGACAATAGACCACTCAAACCCCATTTCAGATTCTAATTGAATTGTCATGTTCAATCAATAGAGAATCTTTGATGCAACTATTGTATTATGTGTCCATTAGGGTGGGGTATCAGAATCTTATTAAACAAAAATATGTTATATCTATAAAATTAATATCTGATATAACTTAAGTATTAAAAATTGCGCCACCTTTGTCCGCGTTCCTAAAAGCACCCCTCTCCTTCAATAAGGTTCACTGCATGTCAAGCCCGAGTAAGGTTCTTCGTTTTACATCGAATTAAACCACATGCTTCACCGCTTGTGTGGGCCCCTGTCAATTCCTTTGAGTTTCATTCTTGCGAACGTACCTCCCAAGGCCGGATACTTAACACGTTAGCTACAACACTATACGGGTCGATACGTATAGCACCTAGTATTCCTCCGTTTACGGCTACGACTACTATGGTATCTAATTCCATTCGCTCCAATTACAACAACAACATTACCCATTGTCTTAGAGTCTCTTGAATATAACGAGATATAAAAAAGTTAGATATACGTAATCATACACATATGTTAGAAACAAGATTAAAAGAGACTCAAAATGCCTTTAAAAGGACTGAAGAACAACCTTTATGACTCGTATTAGAAAAGGCGGATGTCAGCGTGCTTATCGATCAAAGATGTACCTCAATTATTTCGTTTATTAAGACATAAGATTATAAATCCTAATATATATCGAATCAAATTTTTATCTAGGTTATAAGATATCACTCTTCATGTGAATTTCTGTCTCTAGCTTCCGCGGATATTTCTACTACTGAACTGTTCTTGAATGTGATTATACTCTTCTTTGAAGCTTATTGACTTAGGCATGATATGACTTTTGAGAAACGCAAACACCTAATACTGATGACCTCTTTCAATTTGTAACATGGAATACATATTCTTACTAAATAGTTAACTAGAAGTTTTATATTCTTCTTTTAATAATTGCAACGTACTATGTTGTCTCAAAAATATAATGTTGTCTTAAAAGACAATGGGTAATGTTGTTGTTGTATGTTGTCTCAAAAATAGTTTTGAACAGAATGAATTTTTAATCAAATTAATATAATTTTCTATGAGATGCGTCAAATAAAAAAGATTATTCTCTTCGAAAGAAATTGATGAAAAAACAACCAAAAATAGGAGCGTTAACCGAGTCATGTTCGGCTTCACGAATCAGTGGATTGATGAGTTTGGATATGTTATTATAGACCTGGCTTGTTTTTTTTGGCGGATGCAAATTCTAGACTTAAATCTGAAACTGTCAGGTTGCGAACGTGTTCGTGTTAACATGTATACCTGAAAATTTCAAAACATTTGAATGGTCATGTTTGAATCGAATTAATTCTTTACGAGGAGCAGACAGGTTTGCGAGTCAACAAGTGAGTTGACATGAATCTAACCCACATTTCAAGGGGTCAATCCAATATGATCCGCACACGCGAAGACCAAATCTAAACCTGCAAAGAAGGTATGTATGTTCATGTCGTGTTATCAGCATGTCGAGGATTGTCGGTCTTAAGGGTTTAAACGATCCAAGTCGATCCAAACATTAACTTATCGAGTTAAGAATTTCTAAAAGTTTTTCGACCTCGAATTCGAACATGATTTTTATATGTCATAGATCTCAAACTTGAGCTCCAACGTCTTCAAAATCTAATCGAACTCAAGCAACATTCGAGCTGATCTAGAACATAAGTATATATAGTTCTTTATTTTAAAAATTGTAGGTAGACTTAAATCTGAAACTGTCAGGTTTGCGAACGTGTTCGTGTTAACATGTATACCTGAAAATTTCAAAACATTTCAATGGTCATGTTTGAATCGAATTAATTCTTTACGAGGAGCAGACAGGTTTGCGAGTCAACAAGTGAGTTGACATGAATCTAACCCACATTTCAAGGGGTCAATCCAATATGATCCGCACACGCGAAGACCAAATCTAAACCTGCAAAGAAGGTATGTATGTTCATGTCGTGTTATCAGCATGTCGAGGATTGTCGGTCTTAAGGGTTTAAACGATCCAAGTCGATCCAAACATTAACTTATCGAGTTAAGAATTTCTAAAAGTTTTTCGACCTCGAATTCGAACATCATCATCATCCCAGTATATCCCAACGACAGCAAACGCTATCGCTAGGGTCTGGAGAGGGTAATTGGTAGGCAGACAATACCTCTGTCCCAAGGGATAGAGAGTCTACTTCCAGTGAGACCCCCGGCTCTATATGTACCTGCATAAATAATATAATAATAGAGATATAATGTGCTAGTGTGTTAGTGGGGGAAATCAAGAAATACAAAGAATAGGCTTTCGATATTAAAATAAATATAACGTGTATATGTACATGTAATTCAAAACAACAGTAAAACATAAACAAAGTGCAAAGTCAACCTAAAGCATAGATAGTGTCTACGTCTATCTATGGCCATAAATACACTCTAAGGTGTCCCTATATACGACTTATACCTCGTTAACTTTAATTTTATGCCTCCATGAATTCCTATCCTGGACCATGTCAACCTAAAGCATAAACAAAGTGCAAAGTCAACCTAAATCATAGATAGTGTCATAGATCTCAAACTTGAGCTCCAACGTCTTCAAAATCTAATCGAACTCAAGCAACATTCCAGCTGATCTAGAACAAAAGTATATATAGTTCTTTATTTTAAAAATTGTAGGTAGACATTATTTAACGATTGTTAGTCTTTCACTTAGAAAAACTTATTATCTTACAATATAAATTGCAATTCATAAACTAGTCGAAGCCAAAACATGATGTACGCGTAGCTATTTTTACAAACAAGGAAAAAGAAAACAAATTCGTGGCTGTGAAACTATCCACGGTAGTAGCCCCTAGATGCAAAGCCAGTATATGTGCGGTGGTCCCCCACATTGCATCAGATAACTAAGAAATTGGTGAATCATTGACACGTGGATGCTTAGAATGCCGCAACTTGGACAACAGGAGCCAGCTTTTCCCTTTCTGTTATCCTTAAATGCTACGTTGCTTATGCGATTAAATCTTTCTTCAATTTTTCAACAACAATAACATTAGTTACATTGTCTTAGAGGCTCTCGTATATACTGGAATAAGAGAGGATCAGATATACACAACCATACACGTATGTTAGAAACACACATATATCCTTACATTTTTATGTTACCAATATATTTTTACGATAGCTCATTATATGTTATTTGTGAGATATAAATATATCTTTCACATAACACATAAATAAAATATATTAATAAAATGAAAATTAAAAAGTCAATATCTTCTCTTTTCTTTTTCGTACTAGAAATCTTTGCATGTGTAAAAGGAAATCAGTCTTTTGTTTTAAATAGACTAAGAATACCACTTATCATTTCTACTAAGATATATAAGATCGACGGTAACTTTTTGCTAGTTGATTGGTTAATGGTCCCTCGTGACTATTCGTTTATCAACTCTTACGAGGATTCGTTTTACTATTGTGAAACTCATTTAGTATTTAGTCATGTTAGTAAATCTAATAGTTAGGATATGCATCTCTTTTAATACGTAGGTTTAAGAGGATAAAAACAGAAGCAAGTAAGGTACGAGCGAACGAGGGCGCGAGTGTAATACCTGAAACGGACAGAGAAGAAAGTTGGAAAAGAAAATTGCTTCAACCAAAATTGATGGATTGGATCTAAAAAAGCCATTCAGGTTCGTTCAACAATAGAGTCAAAGACACATTCCTTCTTGATTTTAAAATATGATGGAATAAAGCAAAATGAATCACTAAATTGGATGCGTTTCTTATATTGTGAAGTACCAGTTGATCGACACAGCTTGACACAATTTTTATTATGGGTCATTAGAAAACAAACTCCGTGTGTTTCACACACATGTGTATGATTGCGTACATCTGATCTTCTATACCTTGCTATTGATGGGACCCTCTAAGACTATGGGGTAAGTCGTTCAACAAATAAAACACATGCAAATATAAATAGTTTTTGTATATCTATAAAATGAGCGTAACAAACTAAGAGATTATCTTTATTATTATTATTTTTGTGAAACTACTATTTTCATACTAGTCATGCATAAAACATATTAAAATATATGTAGGTCGGCAAATTAAATCTCATGTTTCGCGTTTAACACGAAAATTCTTGTCGTTTAGTTAGAGTTCTCTTCTAATGTGTAACTTATGGATGCATCCCACTTTTCATTAATGCTCAACATGATATGCATGGTAAAATCCAAATCATATCATCACTACTATGTGGCCAGATTAAGAAACAAGAGTTATAAAATAAATTGTTTTATTTAAACATATCGTTTGCGAAGGTCCAGATCGTTTCGCGATCTGATGTACGCAGTCTTACACTATATTTTATGTAAGAAACTATTTTTGCGCCTCGAATCCATGACCTGAAGGTACACATCCCTTAGTTATTTAAACATATCCCTTAGTTTTTTCTTAATCATTTACAATGCTTTATAAACAAGACAGTGAAAGTCTATGTGGTTAAAGGTTCATCTTTTCGTAATGCTAGTCGTGAACAGGTCATATCAAAATTCTAGCAGTGTTTAAAAAAAAAAAGAAAAAGAAAAAGAGAGGCATATTTATATCCGATTACTCTTATTTAACTGAAGTATGGTTACTAACATAACATACTAGTTAACTATTTTAAAGGTGGATTTATCTATTTTCTTTTCATTCCCAACACTTGTATTACAAGTCACCCTATATGTTAGTGAAAAATAAGTGAAAATAAAAAAAATAAAAAATAGTGGCAATGCATTCTCTTATGTTAAAACATTATAAAATCTGCTAATCGATGCAAAATAAGTTCGTACTCCCGCCACAGAAAGAGCATGTACTGGTTAGGGTTCAACCTTTTTTTTCTATCAAAATCATGTACTCCACCCCAACTTTTTTTTGCTAACAAGATCATGTACTCCAAGCCACCTCAGACATAGCATAATTGATATTTAGATTAAGCGATTGCATCTATAAATACGCAAGTTTAAAACAGAATAAGCGTAGGGTGAGTACAATACAACCATTTGGACCAGTACTGGCTTAGAGCATATCATCCAATCAAATTAGTTTAAAAAGTTATTCGTCCAATTTGAAGTGATCATCTTATGTAGATTGTCCGATAAAATTCTTATCAATGTAGGAGACCGTTGGATTCTTAATTCTCATCATAGAGCAAATAGCCATACCCTGACCTTGAAGACCCCCACCGCTCCAGCCCTAATGAGCATTGTGAATGATGTAAATCAAGAGCTCAGTGACCTTCTAAGTTGGGTGAGGACTTACGCAATGACTCACACAAAGTGTCTCCTGCAAACTAGACATTCAACCTAGCAGCAGCGGGACGTCCACACTATGAGTGTCCCTGGAATCACACTCTTGACCTCTTAAAACAAATTTCAACCTGAATACCAACTGAACTATATCATGTATGTTCTTAAATTCACATCTGGAAATCACATCCTTGGACATTTTGCAACTAAAAGGTATACTCCAAGCCAATAACTCAAAATCTCACTTTTTGCTCTTTTATTGACCACAGCTATTACTCTCCAAATAATACAAATAATAATACAACAATGAAACACCTAACTTACATTATAATACAGAGTTTACCTAATAAATACGAAGCAAAACTCTCTTAGAACTAAAAGAAAATGAAGTACATAATCCTCAAGAACAAATTCAACTAGACGACGGAGGATAGTCGGCAGAGCCACTCCACGGAGGCGACGGGAACTGATCGGAAAATCGCGACGCATACGACGACGATGATGAAGCAATGGTAGGGGAATCAGATGGATGAGTAGAGCTAGTTGTAGAAGGCATTGAATGGGAATGCAGATAAGCCAATGAGGAAGCATAAAACATTTGCTCCAACAGATTACTGGGCTGTTGTGATTGAAAATCACCAGTATGTCGGAGCAATTGAGAGTAATCCAAATAGTCTCTGTAATTCTCTGATCTTTGAATATCTGATTGATGAGAATCATGATACATCATAGGCTGTGCTCCGATCGCCGGTGGCACATTTAATCGCCCTTCAGAAACCGCCGGCTGAGCTGACTGAGTAGCAAACGGTTGAGGTGTTGGCGGTGGTGGCGATGGCATCAATCTGACATTTTCCGGGAAGTTTAGTTTAGCCCTGTTGCCTCTAAATCTTAGGGCAGCTTCATCGTATGCTCTAGCAGCCGCCTCGGCCGTGTCGAATGTACCTAACCATACTCTTGCTGCTTTGTGTGGATCTCTTATTTCTGCGGCCCATTTGCCCCATGGCCTTTGTCTTACTCCTCTGTATCTTCTTCTCCGTTCACTTGCTTCCACATTGGGTGCTCCTCCCACCTCTGCAGCTGGCTGAGTTTGCGACTGCGACACGGTGGTTGTTACCGTTGAAGCCGCCACCGGAAATGCTACAAAACTTGGTGCTTCTGAGAAAAGAAACAAAAATGCTCGGGTAATTGAGACTTGCTGAGAAAAAAAGTGGCATTAAACTACATAGTTAAAATTCAATTCCTACTTAATTAAGGCATGCTCATGACTACAATAACAATCATACTAGTCATATCCCAACGATAGCAAATGCCCCCCAACTCGGAGAAAAAATTTAGGTAGTAGGTAGATACAGTTGTATTTTTGATTATCTAAATTTAAGGTATCTGTTTTTTAATCCCAAAACTATCTCATGATATGTGATATATGTGTGTTACTAGCCTAGTGAATAATTTCTTTGAGATTCTATCGATGATTGTTAATATTGTGGGTGCTTCGTGCAAAAGAAAGGGTTCCCTTCGTATGTTACACAACGGCGAAGTTCTAAGAAAATTAGAAATGGGTGAGATTTCGAGCGGAAGGGGTAAAAATCAAGAAAGAAGCTTAGTCCGACCAAGTGACACATGTTGGGGTTCTCACTACAGAACATTGCTCCGACTTTTTGAAATGTGGAATCCAATGGAGAAGTACTATTCTAGTTGTACAGAGATGGTGAGAATATAAAAATCAGAAATACAGCATCAGGATTAGTTGATAAGATGTACTCTTTTGAGTTTGTATTTATCGGAAAGTTTATGTTTCATAAAGGTACTTAATTTCTATTCATTGTAATTGATACGTACACTATTGATCATTGATTTGTCTATATCTTGCTTTTTTTCATATAAAATCTTAGATAATTGACATCATTGCTACGGAAATGGATACACAATTCACCGAAGCCAGCACAGATTTACTTAGATGTGTGATGTGCCTTGATCATTCTAATTCTTTTGCAAATTTTGATCATGGTCAATTGCTACACCTTGCTGAGTTATCTCCAGACGATTTCACTACCAAGGATCGAATTGAGCTCAACCATGAACTTAAAAGTTACACTGGTGATATGAAATCAAATGAAATATTCTCTCATATTACTAATCTTGGAGTTCTTGCAAAGAAGATGGTGAAGTTGAATTATCACAATTACTTTCCTTTAGTATATCGGCTCATCAAGTTAGCACTGATCTTACCTGTTGGAACAGCGAGTGTGGAAAGAAGTTTTTCTGCGATGAATACAATAAAGACTGATCTGCATAACCGATTGAGAGACGACTTACTATCGGACTGTTTACTGTGTTACTTCGAGAAGGAAGTTTTTGGAATCATTTCAAATGAAAACATTATGCAACAATTTCAGAATTTGGGAACTCGAAGAAATTTATTGTGGCCACTGATAATCCCTCCTGGTGCTCGTCCTCATTTCGTAAATAAAAGGTATGTTGAACGTCAAATTAATAACTTTTGTTGGATATTGCTGCTTGTTAATGTTGCTTATGAATAACTTTTGTTGGATATTGTTGATGGTTGCTTATTATTGTTGCATTTTGATTAGTTGATGTGTTGGTTTAGATTTTATGTTATAATATTTGCATATATCTATATTGTAAGGGAGTTTTTGCCGGATTTTCAATGGAATGTCTATTGAGTCCGAAAAGGTGGACGGTGATCCCATAGTGTGAATTTTGCCCCCCCAAGAAGTAGTCGCTGCGTCCGCCACTGGCAACAGCAACCGTTTAAGTCTGAGAAGGATGAGAGTCAGACAAACGACAATTCCAAAGGATAGAGAGCTTGCTCCCAGTAAGACCTCCAACTCTATATATACCTACATAGATGACTTAATAATATACATACGATGTGCTAGTCTACTAGTGAAAAAATTTACTGAACATAAATAGAAAGCTATTAAAATACATTACTGTGTATATGCACATATTATGAAAGACCAAAACAAAAACATAAACAAAAACAGAAAAGTGCAAAGTCAACTTAAAATGTATAAAAGGCATGCTCATGACTAATACAACCTAACCAATGGATCAAGTATCATTTGTAAACAACAAAAAAATAGAATGGAGAGGGGAACATATCACTATTTCTCTAAATGTATTCATTTGCCCATGTGTGCAATGAGTTTGTGTGCAAGAGTGGCAGAATTGAGATTGAATACAGAAGCTCTCTAGCAAGATGATCGTGTTTAAAACAGTAAGTTCATCCGTTACACTTGTCTCTGTAACAAGATGTTCGTGTTTAAAAGAGAAAGTCTATCCGTTACACTTGTCTCTTGTCACAAGATGTCGTGTTCAAAACAAAAAGTCCATCCGTTACATTTGTCTTTCGTAACAAGATGACCGTGTTCAAAACAAAAAGTCCATGCGTTAGATTTATCTTTCGTAACGAGATGACCGTGTTCAAAACAAAAAATACAACCGTTACGTGTTTTCTTCCTAGCAAGATGATCGTGTTCAAAACAAAAAAGTACATCCGTTACCTTGTAAAGTCCATCCCCAACAATTTTTCATTCTTAGCAAAATATCGTGTTCATTCGTTTATCTTAATATGTATACGCTAAGATGATCATGCTTAAAATGATAAACTCCATACTCCTCATTGGCATATCTTAGTATCTAATATATTTATTTATAAACCATTTTAAAATACGAAGCCGAATACTTTGTCTTAGGTGAAATAAGAACAACATTATAACATAGGTGAAATAAGAACAACATTATAACATTGTCTTAGAGGCTTCTGTCTATAGTATAGTATAGGGAGCCAGATTTACGCAACCATACTTATCTTTTAGAAACACATAGAGACTGTTTCCGATGACCTATAATGAAAATTGCGTCTTGTTGAACAAATGATACTTGAAGCGCAGCCAATTTAGTAAGTCATTTTACATTATTCAATCATATTCTAAATTGAAAGAAGAAAGAAAAACATCTTAGGTAAATTAAACAAATATAAAATTGATCAAAATGTAGGACTCACCAGTCTTAATCGAGGATGATTCACCACCACCAAGATCTTCGAGCCCCTGATAAACCCTCGGCGCCGGCTCGCCGAATCCCACGGCGGCTACTTCCTGACCACGGCCTCTCTTCCGGCCGCCGGAGCTAAAACTTAAGTAAGCAGAGGACGGAGAATCAACACTATAAAAAACAGAGCCACCACCACCGCCAGCTTCCGGTCGACTAAAGTCCCCTTCACCAGAACTTCCCTGCCCGGAGACCACATGAGTCAACGTCGTCACCATAGCTGACATGTCCCTTTGCTGGACGTACTCCGAGAACAGCTCCGGCGCCGCCGCATCAGATAAAAGATGGTCGGTCTCTTCTTCATGTAGCTGCTGAAGTCGACGTAGCCAAGAATGATTTTGTTCATCATACTCCTCCGATACAACTGCCATATTGGCGGCATTCATAGAATCGGAGGTGGCGGCGATGGTGGCGGTCACGGCGGTGGTACTGGGGTTGTTTTCGTCGGTTTCTTGATTGTTCGCCACTTTTGCAGTATTAATACCTGCAGAAACTTGAATTTTTTTCTGGGATAAGAATTTAAATCCACAAAATTAATTAAAATTTTGAAATTTGAGGGAAAAGAGCTTGAATCAACTGAATTTAGAGGTTCAAGATGAGGATTTATAAGAGATTCTTGCTTTTACAGAAGTATGAAGAATTAAGACTAGTGAAAAGAAAGATATTTAGATAAACAGAATCTACCCTTCAGAAATTTAAATTAAGAGAACCTGGAGGCTTTTATAGCAAGAGATTTTGCATGCAGAGAGCAAAAACCGATCGGGTTGATTGAAAAGGACAGGATCCTTTGAGATGAACAGAGCAGGATATTGTTTTATAGGCTAAAATTGAGACATCAGGTTACAATCACGCGTCGTCACGCGTGTAAAAACATTCTTTTAAAGAAAATTGCAACACCTCTTTTTTTAAAAAACTTTTGTACACGTGACGACGCGTAATTAGAACCTCATATTTTGTCTTACCATTGGACTCCCCATATATGACCATATATGAGAGTTTTATAGAGGAAGTCCACGGTGATTTTGCTCCCACTCTCACTTTCTTTGCGTAGCGCACCTTTTAACAAAATTTATATTTATAAGTTGTAATGAAACTAAATGAATCATTAAATTAGATGCGCTCCTTATAATGTGAAGTAGTAGTTGATCGACACAACTTGACGCAATTTTCATTATGGATCATCGGAAAACAATCTATGTATGTTTCTAATGTATGTGCATGGTTGTTTATATCTGATCTCTTATACCACACCATAGACGAGAGGTTCTAAGACAATGAAGTAATGTTGTTGTTGTAAATTTATATCTATTGAGACGTCAATACATTTTCTTACTTTTGTGGTAGCTGCTTATTAATAAGCCAACTAGTAATTTTTTGAACCATATTAAAATTAGAAAAAATTTAAGTTGCATATTCTCACATATATACATCTTTTGTCGTATTTTTTTAATACACGGTATATAAGACAATATCAAGTACATATCAAACACTATACAACGGTATATAAGACAATATCAAGTACATATTAAACACTATACACAGTGAGAAAAACGATCCCATTGTAAAAGAGAAAATTTCACATATTACCCAAACGTTGGTCAAATTTTCCATTTAACGTTTAAACGTTGTCAAACTTCATTGATCACCCAAAGGTAGCCCAACGTGACTCAATTAACACCAGAAACCGGATGCTTACTTGCTGCAGCCGGTTTCAAGACAGTTTACCACCAAAATTGAAAACCAATGCAAAATAACTTATTTCCTTCCATCCTCTCCATCTGCAAATGTTTCCCTCCATAAATTCAACCCCCACCCCTTGCATAAAATCAGGCAAAATCCATCCATAACACAAAATCTTGAATCAATCTTCTCATCATTCCTTCTCTCTATTGATAGAAGATGTCTTCTTCAACCTCGGTTGGTGGTCGTTGGAGGAGCACTCAATTGGATGTAGAAGGGCGCTGCTATTGTGGTATGACAATTGTTGAGAAAAAGGGGTTTGAGTGATTTCAAAATGCATGATTTAAATAACGTGTTGCAAAAAAATGCATGACATATTTTATGACATAACACGTTGTTGCATGAAAGTTGCCTAATATAGTTCATATATAATGTTGTCGTACTAACGAGCCATGAAGCGTTAAAGCTTATATCAAATGGCAAACATTTGTTGTGTTTGAACTATTTTCAGGTGCCACCATTAATGAACTAAACTAGTTCATTAAGTGAAGTACTTAGTTAATTAAACTAAGTAGTTCATTAAAGCAAGCAATATTTGGACAAGACACAAAGGCAACAAGATCAATAAAAGAAAGTCTCCTCCTCCTCCTAAATCATAAATATACACGCCTATATATATTTTTATATATATTTTTTCAAATTTTTTGAAAAAAGGCACGCACACAATTTATTCCAACGTACTACCGACACGTTATATATTTTACATACGTACGTTAACGTCACACCACCATACTTAACTCATATTTATGAGTATATTCAGGTCTTATATCATATGATATAAGTCATGGTGATGACAAATTAAATACGACACGTTAAAAGGTTCTAAACCGAAAATTGTCGTATCGGGCGAATACCGAAACTTCGCCAACGTGTCACGTACTTGCCATAAATAGATGGTCATCCCCTACACTTCAAAAATACTCATAAATTTCGTGGGTATGATGATAATTGCATCCATAAAATCATTCTATGTTGGCACACACAAATCACCCCATATTAAGGCCAAATTATAGAGATTCCAATTTCAATTTTGTCACATGTATATGGCGCCACTTTAAGACCAGCCAAGTGCTGAATATTAAAGTTTAATTTATATATTATGTGTAACATAATATATATAACATGTGCAAAAAGTTGGAATTTAATTAGAGAAAAATCGGGTAATCGATAAACATCGAAAATTCGGTTTTCTACGTACACGACACATGGAACGTTTTTGGCACATCATACGACATGTATCTAGAAACATTTTACATATGTCATACATCTTAAAGTGTTTTAGAAAATTAAATTAAGGGCTGATTGGAATATACCATGTGTGTATTATTAAATGTGCACTATTTTATAAAGTTTGCAAAAATAAAATTCAGCACATGTATCTACACATTATACACGCCTATACCAGCTTGATGGAGCCTATGTGGAGCCTTGTTGGCATATTGATTGATCAAGAATCAAGCATACATTGTTGATGACATAAAAGAAGGGGCCACACAAGGTAACAATTCAAACTTATATCTCATTTGTAACACATGCTGAAAATTTCAGCATGTGTATTAAAAGCTGGCCGAATTTCACCCATTATGAGGCTATATTTTGTGTCTTGAAACATGTGATTAATTGAAAGACAATTTGGAAGCAATTTGAATAAGATATGAAATTATAATTGTGATATCTTGAATATCACACATGCTGAAAAATTTCAGCATGTGTGTGAATGTACCTAGGCGATTTCTTGGCCATGTTATTGTCCAATTGTATTCCCAAAATTGATGAGAATATTGTCTACTAATTGGTGATTTATTTCTAAGAGAAAAATCAAAGAAAATTTGGAAATAATTTGAATTAAAGCACCATGTATCACATGCTGAAATTTCAGCATATCAAGTCTCATTATGGCCGATTTTTTCATCCATTTTTGTGAGGAAATTATCTTGCTTAATTTATGTGATGATCTTGGAAGTTATGGTAATTGTTTTATGGTGATTTTGGCACATGTTTTAAATGTTATTCTCAGATTTTCCTAGTCATCAAGTGATGACAACATCCAACCAATCAATGAGTGCCAAGTAAGCAAAAGTTTAATGATCATCCAATGAAGAGATGCCAAGTAAGCAAAGACATGTCACAATGATGCCACACATTCTTCCAAGGACTTAGAAGATAATTTTTAAGAGGAGAAGGGACCAAGGGGGGGACGGCCATAATTGATAAAAAAAGGGAAGGAAGAAGAGCAAAACAAGTAGAAGAACAAGTCTTGCAAATTCAAAGATAAAAAACGTGTCCTAGCCTTCTCTTCTATCTTTCTTTCTTTCTTCTTCCTAAAAGCCTATTGTACTTACATTCATATATTTGAATAGGCTTATCTTAGACCACCACATATCCTTTATCTTTGTAAAAGATTGATCAAGGTGTGATCAATCTTCAATCTTGCAAGGTGGTGGTGTTCGTGTGCATTGTATTCATCATACAAGGTTTGTAAAAGGTTGGAGTTAGTGTGTAACTCCATCAACCATGTGGTAAGGTGTTTTTGTGTTGTGTGATTAGTGTGAACAAAGGAAGGTGTTCCTCGAAGACTTGAGTAGGTTGTTTATAACCGAACCAGTATAAAATTCTTGGTGTCATTTACATTCAGCACTTATATTTTGTTTCAGCACTGTTTATCATTTTTGATTACGTTCGTAAAAATAGTAAACGTTTTTCAAAAATTACGAAACTTTCCAGAATCACAGACACACGTCTTAAGGTTAATTTGCCACAAGTTTCAATCTTTTTGGACAAGTATAAGTCACTCAAACGTCCAGAGTTCTGAGACTAGTGCAATCTGATTTTCAGGCTTGCAAAGGTTGAGACTTTGATCGTATTTGACCAACTTCCCAAAAGAATTTTTGAAACTTGTTTCAACCCATTTAAATATAACATATAAGGGGTTATTGGTTAAAATTTCAGAGCATTTGGAGTTACGTACAAATAGGAATAAAATTTTCAAAACAGTCTACCGTTTCTGGCAGATTCGCGCAATCAGACCACTAACAATTTTTGAAAGGGTTAGAGGTTGAATTTAAATCTGAAATGTTTAGGAGACACTCATAACATCTGAGACTAAGTCCTCTAAAAATTTCAGAATTTTTGAAGACCTACAACCTAGTTTTAAAAACGTTTTAAAACTGGTCCTGAAAACAGAAATTGTTTTCAGAAGTTGGGTTTTTGGTTTAAAACAATTTTAAAAACCATATTTTCCGCGCCCACTATTCAACCCCCCCCCTTCTAGTGGTGCCTTGCAGATCCTACAACAATGACTGAAACAACATATTGGACTCAATCAAATTCTGGGTGTAAATGTCCATTGTTTCTGGTAAGTTCAAAATCGTCCTGCAAATTTTTGGCAGAATAAAAATTGTATGCATGGTCATAGATTTTTAGTTTTCATGCTAGAATGGAGTTGAAGGGTGTGGGTTCTTCCAGTGGTTGGATGAACCGATAGTGAACGCGCATGTCAGATTATATCGGGGCTGCTAAGGAGGTGCAACAGGTATGAACATGAGATAAAGAATTGCAACGTGAAGATACGTCACTTGGAGAGGAAAAGCCGGATCTTGTTGTGGCTTGTGATCTTTAGCTGGGTCATTTTGATCAACACATTGGCAATATAGTGTGTGTTTTATTAGGCAGGTGTGATGTATATGATTGGATTAGGATGTGGTGTTAGTTCATGAATGAAAACGTATAGATGCAGTTGTGTGTGATGGTTGTTTTTGTTTTGTATGGGTGTACTTTGAAATGTTGTGTTCTTTGGTTGGAATATATTGCCAAGTTTAATTCATTGTTACTTCCCTTCAAAGTTGATTTTCATGTTACATGTTGTATACACTGTAAATGTGGCTTAGATTGTCTTATTTTGTAATTTTTTGTTAATGCATCACTCAAATACTATGTGATTGAATAAAAACACAATTCAAAGTTATAAGTCATGAAAAAACTGCTGATTCAGAAATAAGTCAAATATAAAGACTTGCATTAAGCATCACTCAAAATACAATGTCATTGTACATTAGCCAGTCACAAAGAACATGTAATCCAACTGACTCAAAAATGACCAAAGCCATTATAAAACCGAAAAAAATGCTGGACTGAGAAACATCATGCCCCAAGATATAATTAAAGTTTTAAGCAAAAAATTAAGAAAAGATGCTTCAGTATACAGAGCTACCTAACTGCCAACAACAACTGCCATCATCATGTTTGTGCATACAAACAAGCATCTTCACACAACACAGAAGGTTGTTAGTAATCCAATAACAACATTAGAAACTAATCCTAATCATATGATGCCTTCACAAAATCCCATCAAACAAAATCAGTCTTGCTTCCTATCCTGCATGGATTTTTCAATAATTGACTTGGCATGAAAAATGTTTCTTCACGGTACTTGAAGTTGGGAAGAATCTGGTCACTCCCTGGCACTTTCCTGTATGTGGCTAGGTCTTTGGATCTTCATCAGGGGCACTTGCCACAGTTGGTACAGGCTTTTCAATTAAAAAAATTGTATCAAATAAATATAATCATTAAATTTTATAAAAAATATGTCTCACCTCAGTTGGTACACTTGAATGTGAACTTAGACGAAGTGGACAACTTCTCATGTTATGGCCTGATTGATAGCAAATCTTACACGTTTGCACCTGTCCTTTTCTGCTACTTACCTGGCTCACATTCTGTGAATCAACAATACAACACAAGTCAAGTACATATCATACATAGTACAGGGAAAGAATCAACAATACACATGAATTTTACCTCAGTTGGGACACTTGGCTGTTCACCTAAAAGTTTGGGATAACTTCTCTTATTGTGTCCTGTCTGATTGTATCCCCCATATAAGTGCAGTTGACCTATTCTTTTCAACTTGTGTATCGCTGTTGTCTTAGTTCTTTGAACCTTAACTAATTCAGCTTCCCCGGCAAATCTGTTTCTCAACCTCTTTGGCCTACCAACTGATCTTTTCACTTGTGGAGGGACTATTGTATCCTACTCTGCTTCAAGTAGTTACTTCAAGCTCACACATGGGTGTATAGGTAACTCATCTTTCATGTAAGTTTTAACCTCATAACACTCATCCACATAGTCCATGGGATCTTCCTTATCATAGGCTATTGCTGCACAAGAGTGAGAGCATGGAATCCCATTTAATTTCCGTTTTCTACACGTACAAGTATGCTTTTTCAAGTCTGCACAAAGACTCCTACCATCCCATTACTGACATTGAAACTTCTTATAATCAGACTTGTAGGCGATACTATCAGCAGTTGCATTTACCATCTTCCTTAACCTTGCACTTATCCTTAGACAAATTCTTTTACCTGCCCATTTCTGTTGGACCCTCTCTCTATTCTCTTGAAATCTTAACATGTTATACTTCCTTATCCATTCACAACCCTCATTGTTATACTTAACACCACACCTGGCCTTATCACTTTTAACTACTATAATTGGCCTTCCCATATTTATTGCTTACATCTTTCCCGCATTTCTAAAAGTTTGCCCATTAGCAAACCTCAGTCCACAAAAGAACTCAAGCTTATCCATATCATTCCTTGGATTAAACATCCTAATCGTTGGTTGATCCTCATCATCACTGTTAGCTATGTCCGGACTCTCTTCATCTGGTACATAGTTTTCTGTCCTCTTATTATCAAAATTGATATCAGTATCATTAAGTCCACCATCACCACCCTCACTAACAGATGAATCATATTCACCATCATCATCATATTCAGTGAAGCTCATTTCTGAATCCATTAATCCCTCAGCATTATACTCAGACTCATCAGAATCATACCCAACATCTTTATCTACATGTACATCAGCAATTGCACCTTCCTCTACTTGTGCATCACCATCACCAATTTCATCTTCAGCATCTGCCTCTCCCTCACTACCCTCAGCCTCCACTTCCTTAAGAGCAGTTTAGTTTTCATGCCCACCAGCCTCCATGGCTAAGGGCAATGTAGTGCTAGGCTCAACCAACTGTTCCATACACAATTCCAGTATCCATGATTCACGGACACAATCCTTCGCTGCAAAGTATAACTCCGCGTTTGTTGACAAAAGAACAAACTTGTCACCCTCAACCCTATAGTACTTTTTCTTACTTAATACCCTATTTCCCTCACACATTTCCTCCATGTAAACTAAGGATACCTCATCCTCCTCCACATTATCGTGTATAAAACAACCACCCCAAGTATATTTTGCCTTAGGCAAATACAGCAATAGCCCCCCATGATGCATAATCAAAGTGAATTGCCCAGTATTTGGTTCTGTGAAGCCAAGCATTGTAATAGTTTACAAACACAAACAATTGCAGAACTCATAACACAAAACTATTGCACAACTCATAACATAATTGCAGAAGTCAAAACACAATTGCATAAAGCATAACTTAAAGATAGCAGAAGGCTTATATAACTAAAAGAATTGATCATAACACCATTAAAATGAACATTCCGTGAAAAACCTTTACCTATAATGCGATTGCATAAGTCATAACTACATTTACTACTAAAAAAATTGATCTTTATCATCCACAAATCCATCACATGAAGTAGGATAAGGAGACAAGGGCATAAAGATCACTTATTTTCATCCTATATGGACACAACACACTGATTATTTCCAAAAAAACATAGCAATAGTACAAAAACTTAAACTTTAAACCAAAAATTGAGCATATCATCCAAAAATCCTTGCACATGCAGTAGGGTATGGGAAGAAGGGCATTAATTTGACAGATTTCCAGCATAACTGGAGAGAATACACTGATTATATCCAAAAATCGTAGCAAATAGGGGACATACAAAATCTTTGAAAAAAAACTGAGTAAATTCTTACTATACATAGGATGAAGATCATTCCGTATGTTAGGTAGCCTCAAACTCATTGTTTCTTGTCTGACACCCTCCAGAAAAACGTAAACAACGACAAAATCACCACCCAATGGACTACCCCGCTTAGATTATAGCATGTAACGATACAAAATCAAGGGAGAGACTGCAGAAACTCGATGGGATTGAGGGAAGAATGTGAAGTGTCGCTGGCTTCCTGGAGAAGAGAGGAGTTGTTTTTGGTTTTTCAAGAGAAGTTGGTGGAATGGCAGATGGTTTAGCCATTTTAGCACCAATCCAAGTGACCTGGGGTAAAATCGATAATTCATATGGGTTAAAATCAATTTTGGACGGTCAACGGTTGCATTTAAGAAGTTAAAAGTCACAACCGGTATTTTGGTGTTAATTGAGTCACGCTGGGCCACCGTTGGGTGATCAATGAGGTTTGACAATGTTTAAATGTTAAATAAAAACTTTGACTAATATTTAGGTAATAAGTGAAATTTTCTACATTGTAAAATGACAACTCACTTTGATACAAGAAAAATCCTATAGCTACCATGATTTAAATGTAAACTTAAAACTTCTTAGTTAAGGTGTCACATATAGTCATTTGAGTTTGATTTCATTCATTGTCATAATGTTGTGGTCCTAATCCTAAAGATCTCTTCGTGGTTGTTCTCAATTTTGTCCAGACACGTTCCATAAGTATTTCATGTTTGCATATGAGATCCCACTAGTTTTTAATATATTGAATAGCTTGAAACTTAAAAGTATAATACAAAAAAGTATACATGTAAGGGGCCAATTGAGCTAAGGCAAACTTTATTCAATTCATCCAATCATGCCGATGAGAAAAGCGTTACTTCAGTATGTATTATGTGCAGGCTTATTTTCATCATCAAGAAAGCCTTCCTTAAATGTTACTAGGTATAAGTTTACTTTTTTACATCTAGAAACGTGAAATTTTAGCCTAGCAAAGTTGGATCTTCACCTTAATCAAAGATTATCTAAAAATTATAGAAAATTTTATCAAAACTTTATACAAGTGAACAACACTAGAGGCTCTGTAGTTTTACTGCAGAGAAAACTCTCCTACGATCAAGTCAGTTGCAGGTATTTCCATATCTAGAAGTGTTTATGTTGGAATATTTAGAGAAACATATCTCTATTTGTTGTTCGAGAAGAATGTATGCAAATTCAACTAACACGTCCTCCGTTGGCATCGGTTTTTCCTTTTCTATTATATGGCGAGCCAATACATGTCCAAGAGATATGGGGTGGTGATGTGCGTCCTGACCTGATTATGCATGGTTGCCAAGGGGCAACAAGTGTCGAGTTGCATGGTGAAGTTGTTCACATAACAAAATTCTACTTGAGCTACCCGTGTGAGATGACCTGAAAGGCTTTGGATACCAGGTCCGTGGCTGAACCATTGGGTGCAGTCGAGGTGCACGATGTTACCAAGGTGATAATTGAGGCCGAGGTGATAGCTGTTGTTGCTTTCTAGTGGGATCTGGTTGATGATGACATGTGATTCTAGTCCATGCCGAGGGGGCGACGTGCGTCCTCTGGGCGGCAACTTAACAGTATAATTATGTCTGAGTAGCTGATCTATACCCTATGCAATATACACCCTTGGCTGCTATGAACCTTATGTGACCTTTGCCCTTGTACGGTTAGATGATGTCAACTTTGACAAGTTGGGCCTCTTGTCGTTTTTTCAGGGTAATAGTTTGTTCTCATCAGGCGTCTTCAGACCAGTCTTGTCGATTAGGAAGAGAAGGATGATCTCAGATGTGTCAATTTTTGATTGGTTACGCGATTGGCGATATTGATGAGAGTCACTCGAATTAGTTTTGAGGCGATTTCAGCCATAATGCGTCTCGATTTTCTCTGAGCGGAAAATCCGGTGGGAATATTTTTTTCCCTCAAAAAATCATTGGAACAAGAACCCCAGATTCTCTTTTCTTCTTCACTTTCATTCTTCTTCTCTGTCCTAACCCTAAAATTTTTTCTACAAACTACCTTCGCGCTTGTTTGCCTTCTTCGGGTCTTCGGCATTTTTTCACCGTTTCCAAACTCGTCTCTATATATCTCCATTTTGTCCTTCACATTCAAGTAAGTGTCTACCTTGCCTCCTCGTCTTTATTATGTTATTATTCAATTATGTCAGTTGATTCTCAAAATATTTCTCAGGCTGCTTCCTACGTTGGTGCGTGGGAGAGAAATCTTTGTTGTAGTCTTATTCAGAGAAGACCACGTCTGGCTATCTCTCCCGCTAGCAATGTCTCTGGGCATACTGGTGTTGTTATGGTGGCAGTGTCATTGACGCGACTTGCCATAAACTGTGCCCCCTGAGTCGTTGATCCCAATATTTCAATTTTCGGGTCATTAACTAAGGGTGAGCCGTCTAGGTTAGTGCAAAATAATTTTTGTGCCCTTTTGACAAGCCGAGCTGGCTGGACTTTGCGAAATCTACCAGATTAACTGTGATGGGCTTGATCCAATCTTACATTCTCTTGGTAAGACTGCCTATGATTATCTTTTGGGTTATAAAGCTGTTTATGAGGAATCCCTTAAGAATGCTTTCCCTCTGCATGTTCTCAATCCCTTGAAGCTTATCCTTATGTTCTATCAGCTTATGTTACCTCAGGTTGGTCGCAATGGCCATAGAACCTTAGCTTGCTATTGTATTTTCTTCGAGTTGTGCAGGTCATCTTTGATGTGGAACTTTCATGGCTCTTTCATGTGTAAGACTCTGAAAGTTGGTTTTACTTTAGTAGGCAGACCCTGAATAAGGCATTCCAGTTTACTGAAAACCAGCCGTCCTCGACTAATAATTAAAAGGGCCATTTTTTAATGTGAAGAAGATCGACAAGACCATCCAATAACGTCAAAGGCCAACAATAAGTTGTTGAGCACACAAGACTAGGAAGTCACTCAGATTCTTCGAAATTTTGAAGCCACCGTTGACTAGTTCAAGTTTAGTGCTCTAGAGAAATATGACCTGGATCACTTGGTCTGTGGTTCCATCTTCACTGCAGTAGGCGAGAAAGACCTGAAAGTCATCAACCCAGAAGAAATGAAGGAGATCCAATGACAGGTTGAAGACTACCTGGCTAAGGGACGAATTAGGGAAAGCATGAGCCCATGTGCGGTACGGTCATCATAGTGCCAAAGAATGATGGCTCGCGGAGAATGTGCACAGATTGTCAAGCCATCAACAAAATCACAATAAAGTACATATACCCGATTCTAAGACTGGATGATATGCTTGATGAATTATATGGTGCTAAGTACTTTACAAAAATTGATTTAAAAGGTGGATACCATAAGGTTCGAATTAGAGAAGAAGATGAATGAAAAACCGCATTTAAAACTAAATTTGGATTGTATAAGTGGTTAGTCATGCCTTTCGGTCTAGCTAATACACCTAGTACTTTCATGCGATTAATGAACCAAGTTTTGTAATCATTCATTGGTAAGTTTGTGGTAGTTTACTTTGATGATGTCTTGATCTACTCTAAAACATTGCATGAACATACAGATCACCTACGTGCTGTTTCAGAAACGTTGCGACAGGAATCTCTCTATGCTAATTTTAAGAAATGCTCATTCTGCCTTGATAAGATCACCTTTTCAGGATATGTAGTTAGTGCAAACGACATTGAGGTAGATCAAGAAAAGATTAAATCTGTCATAGAATGGCCTACACCTAAGAACGCTAGTGAAATTAGGAGTTTCCTTGGACTTGCTAGTTTCTATAGGCAATTCGTGAAAGATTTTTCTTCTATTGCTGCTCCATTGAACGAAATAGTGAAGAAAGAAGTTGGTTTTCATTGGGGCAAGGCACAACAAAATGCTTTTGATTTGTTAAAGAAAAAACTTACCACCGCATTTATTCTTAAGTTGCCCAGCTTTGACGAAACTTTTGAATTGAGTGTGATACATCAGGAATGGGTGTAAGAGCAACATTGAACCAATCTAAACGGCCAGTTGCGTACTTTAGTGAGAAACTCAAAAGAGCTTAACTAAGCTATTCAACATATGATAAAGAACTTTTTGCATTGGTTAAAGCTTTGCAAACTTGGCAACACTACTTGCAGCCCAAGGAGTTTGTGATTCATACGGATCATGAATCCCTTAAGTATCTAAAAGGCCAAAGGAAATTAAATAAGAGACGTGCTAAATGGGTAGAATTAGTTGAACAATTTTATTATGTGATTCAATATAAGCAAGGGAAAGATAATATCGTAGCTGATTCACTATCTAGACGATACTCTTTGATTACTTCTCTTTCATCTCGTTTACTTGGATTCAAATCCATAAAGGAAATGCATGCTGAAGATTTAGATTTTCACTCTATCTATGACACATGTATTACATCTTCATTTGGCAAGTTTCATATCGCTGATGGATTTTTATTTTTAAAAAAAAACAAGCTGTGGATTCTGTGTTGTTCTATCCATGAATTGTTGGTTAAGAAAGCCTGTGGAGGCGGCCTTATGGGTCATTTTGACATTTTTAAAACTTTGGAAATCTTGGGAGGACATTTCTTTTGGCCACATAGTCGCATAGATGTAGAAAAATTATGTGCTAATTGTATTACTTATAAGTAAGCAAAATCTACAACCCAACCGAATGGTTTATATAAGTCGTTACCCGTCCCTTCTAGCCCTTCGTCTAATATTTCTATGGACTTTGTTCTTGGATTACCAATGTCTAAACACGTTAAATATAGTATTTTTATAGTTGTCGATAGATTTTCCAAAATGGTGCATTTTATTGCATGTAAAAAGGTCGACGATGCTTCACATATTGCTGCATTATTCTTTAAAGAAGTGGCACGTTTACATGGTATGCCTCGCACAATTGTTAGCAATAGGGACACTAAATTCTTGAGTCATTTTTGGCGTGCTTTATGGGGTAAGTTGGGAACTAAGCATTTGTTGTCTACTACTGCACACCTATAAACTGATGGTCAAACTGAACTCGTTAACAGAATGTTACCGCAATTAAACATACCATAATTCAAAAGAATTTAAATAATTGGGAGCATTGTCTATCATACATTGAATTTGCATATAACCAGAATGTTCATACAGGTAATACTCATTCGCCTTTCGAAGTTACTTATGGTTTCAATCCCCCATCTCCCCTTGACTTATTACCTTTGCCTACTATTGAACGTGCTAGCTTAGACGGTAAAGCTAAAGCTGAGTATCTTAAGAAATTGCATGAAAAGGTAAAGATGGAGATGTTTCGAATACTTTCAATGTTACTGACTTATCTCCTTTCTATTTTTATTTTGATTCGAGGACGAATCCTTTCGACCGGGGAGGAAATGATGAAGACGTGGAGCACAACCCCCAAGTAGGAGACATGTAGAGTGCTAGAGAGGGAGGAAGCATGTTCGATGAGGAACCAAAGGGTCTAGTCACGAAGAGCAAAGTGAAAGAAGTGAAGCTAGATATTATGACGATACTTGCAGAAATTGTGCGACACCAAGAGGACAATGTAGCTGAGCATTGGTGCTATCTTTTGGAGACTCAAAATCAGCTTTGAAGAAGGAATAAAGATCATGGATTGTGCGTAAAAGGTCTTGCATGGCCTAGTTTTTGGCCTTCATGGATTGTATTATTGTGTAATGTATTTTAGGGTCATTTCACAGGTTTTTAAGTTGTTTTTTAAACATAAAAACTTTAGTTCCAAATTTGGGAAAAGGCCTGACAAGTAGGATTTTCCATAGGAATATTTTGGCATAACTCACTCATACGACGTATTTTTGAGGCGATTCAAGATGCTAAGGAAACTAGACATCCATGGCTACAACTCTCTAGAAGACCTCATTGACAGATTCGTCCCCTAGATAACCGAGATATCACGAGCAATGTTGATGAGATGCTGAGGAGATTAAAAAAATAGAAGACCTATCATATCTCTTGTAAACTAGGTTTATCACTTGTAGGGTTATATGTAAACAAGGTCAGCCACGTGTAAACTCATAATATTGATTGGAAAAATATAATTTTTGGCCAAAGGCTGTTTGTAAGGTTCTTCTTTTGTTTTTTTATCAGTGATCAAAACTAAGTTCTGTATTAACGTCTTGAGGAAATATTGTGGAGAATCAAATCCTATTGTCTTGAAGACACGTACTAGGGGTGAATTTCCGTTGTTGGATCACAAACAAGCTTCAAGAAGGTGGATATTGCTCAGTCAAAACGAGAAGCACACGTCAAAGGGTGGTTTTCATGAATCGTTCTTGTTAGCGCACAAGGTTTCTTGTGAAAGATGCGTTAGAACCAAAGAAAGATCCATTCTTTTACGTGGAGCATGCATCAGCACAGAAGATCCTAACACGACACGGTAGCTGAACAGCAGTTCAGTACAGCCTACCAATACGCCTAGGGCTCAAGCCCTGACCTTCCTTCAATTGACCAGTGTGCTTCACCGAGACACGAGTTCGGTAAGCATCTATCATCCTTAATGTCTTTATTACTATTTTATGTTTCCTATTTACTAACTTGTTTGCTATCTTTTGCAATTCAAAACCAAGCACATGGAGTTTATAAGCTAAACTGAGCAGTTAAGCAGTTTGCTAGAGATTGAGATAAATAAACGTATCACTCGTGCTCGGGCTTGCAAGGAGGTGAGAACAAAGAACACAGAGCTTGAAGTTGAGGTTGAAAAGCTAAAAAAAGAGAAGGATGAGTCTGAAACTACATTGGTAGCCTCCAACTCTAGTATTGATAGCTTTAAAAACAAGGCCTCTAAGTTGGAGATATGCCACACTTAGGCCTAGTCGGCAAATATATCTCTAAGGGGGAGAGTTGAACAAGGCGACAGAGAGTAAGGCAGAGGCAAAGCGCCAACGAGCCGAGGCAAACTCAGAAGTTCCAAGGATGACACAAAAATTTGACAATCTCTTTCAACAGCTTGCTGATACCAACTATCTTGTCGTTGTTGAGTTCAAGAAATCTACCTTCTTGACCAATAACATGGCCTTACTCTTTAGCTACGTGCTGGAGATTGGACAAACAAGCAATTGACGCTTGTGCTGACGTGGAGCCCTCACTAAACATAAGCGATTCCCGAGTTGCTGAGTTATATAACCCAGAAGCAAAGGCACAGTTTATCGAGTAGTACAAACTCTTTAACAAGGGAGATGATCTAAGGGAGGCCTTAGACTAGGCTTCAATTTTTTTCTATTGCCTTTCCTTTTAGCTCACACTTGCACTGTTAAATTATAATCCTTATAATGGTAAAACTTAATGAAATAAAATTTACTAGCTTTTCTGCATAGCTTTCTCTTGTTTAATCTTTTCTTTTTATTCAGCTCCTCGTCCGTTTAGTTACTTCTGAGGTGAAGGGCAAAAGCTTCCATATATAATCACATTGGCCTTCTAAACTGAACCGAATAAGGGAAGCTCAAACCACTTAGAATAAAACTGAAGCTGAATAAATAAGCTGCCTTGACTTGAACCTGAATCAACTTCACACTCCACGTAATCACCTTGGGCCTCCAAGATTGAATAAAAAATGCAAAAATCTACCAATTTTTGCATAACATATCCACTTTAGGACTGCAAAAGCTGAATCGTACTCTAGTAAAAATGCAAAAGTGCATCGATTTTTCCGTAAGATGTTCACCGTAAGGCCGCAAAACCTGAGCCATATCCTAGTACATCCCATTGAAATATAGTTTGATAACGAAATAAATTGTATTTCAGTTCAGAAACACATTATGTTGTAATTTTAGAAACTTTTATCATGTTGATAACTCTAGCCTGAGTTGTGAATACTCGTTCTATTGAGTCCTACTTATTAGAATTGTGTCCACCGTTGAGGCATAATGACTACTCGGATATGGCGAAGTCAAGTGCAAAAAACCTATTCCGTCTTAATCCTCTTGTTAACGTGACACTCAAACCTGCTGAGTGTTGGGAAATCTGTCTCGTGCCCACCATTGAGGCATGTACAAAATCTGTTGTGGTTTAATCCCTTTGTTGGGGTTACCCAGACCTACTAAGTGTTAGAAAACCTGTCCTATATCAATCTTTGAGACGATGGGACCATATAGTTGAGGTCCTGCCTTAAGTATATTATATTGTGTATAAGCTAGTTCTACTTTGAAATATTGTAAAAGACAACGATATAACTAGTCGTACTTGATTTTATTGAAAGAAAATTTACAAGTATTATACATGTAAAGATTTTATATTTGATACATGCCAACTTCGTGCCAAAGTCCTAGCATTTAGAATTCTTACTTGTAAGCTCTAGAGAAAAGGTGTTGATGATGTCATACAGGCCTTCCCATTTTGGGTCAAGCTTGCCTGAAGGGCCGAATTGACTTGCAGCATTCTTTCGAAAGAAGAGATCTCCAATCTTAAAGAATTTATGCTGCACTCTTGTGTTATAATATTGAGAGATAAGTAATTCTCCACTCTAGCTGACGTGGAGCCAATTTTAGCTATTATCACAACTTCTGAGCCATACACCAATGGAAAATGAGTTTCTTTGGTGGAGGTAGAAGGAGTTGCGCGATACACCGACAAGAAGTTGGTAGCTCGTCTACCTAGCCAGCTTTCTAGGTCGTAGAAATTTTCAATTTAGCCAACAAGGAATTGATTTCAGCTGGTATTACAGCTTTAGATTCATTACCAAAGCAAATAGAGTCTCCTTTGTGGAGATGAAAGGAGTTGTGCTATACGTCCACAGGATGCTGTGAAGTTAATCCACCCATCATGCTTCGTCTTAATGCAAAGTTTAGTCCCTCCTCTACGCTGCAGTTGGCAAGCTTTGCTTAACTATTGTCATGAAAACAAAATTTCTTTTCGTCTGCTTAACTGGTTTTACGTTTGAGTCCATGTTAACCTTCTGCTCTGCTAGAGCTGTTGGAATTCTTGGCATATTTTTGGTCTTCCATGCAAAGATAATCACAACTCTTTAAGTAGATTCTGGAGTTGGCTTAACATCTCAGCTGGCATCCAAGTTCCAGACTTGATTACCTTTTACGGCATCTACAAATCTAAGATGAAAACTTAGACCACATCATCATACTCCAGTTTTTCTTTGGTTGGAAGCACAACATCACCAAGGTAGACCTGCTGGATAGGCAATTTTCCTTTGACCACAGCTGTGTAGCAGGTTTGTGCCATTTGTAGATCTCAACGCATAGTTGCTACCCCAGCCCGAGTTGGAAACTTCAGCCTGGCATGCAATGGAGACACAGTCGTCTCCAACTCTATCAGAGTCAGCCTACCAAGACAAATGTTATAAACCAACCTTTCTTTAACAACAATGAAATATATCTACAATATTCTACACTTCGGGCATTTGCCAAAAGTCAATGATAGTGTAACCAGGCTTTTTGGGTGCAATGCCTCTCCAAAAAAAACCCCAAATAATGGAGTTGAAACAGGGAGTAATGAGATATCTTGCAACATGAGTGCTTGAAAAACATTATGGTACATAATGTTGGCCACACTACCTGCTTCAACTAGACTTGGTGCACTTTCATGGTGTTATCTAAAACAAGGTTGATAAAGATTCCAATTGACAACCGTTCGATGCCATAACCTAGGGGAATCAGATCTTCAGATCTTTATGTTCGCTCATGCGTCACCTTAGCCTTCTTTTGTGATGATTTATCTGAACTTTCAACACCTTAAGCTTTGGCCTTGTCCTTGGGCAGACCAGATCCAATAGGAATCATATAATAACAGCAGCTGATGCTGACTTGCAACATCATGGTCATCTTCTTCATCATCATGCCAGCGAGGTTGATCTTCCTGGCATTACTCTTCAGGGACGTCGGAGAAAGTTTAACCGACCGTGAAATCAAGTTTTTGGGTCATAAAATTGTTAGAGATGACCCCTTATAATAAGGTGTTCCCTTGCACATGTCAAATGTCTGCAATTTTCAGTATCGTGACCGATATCGCGGTATTAGTTGTAGTAAAGCTTGGGATTTCTATCTGACCTTGTCCCTCGCAGTGGTTGCGGATCTTCCTGCAACCTATCGTTTTCCATCACTGCCAAGATTCTTTCTGTGAAAGACAGTAAAGGTAATCCTTCCTTGCCTCGACCTCCTAATCTATCAAAGCCGCTGTGTTTGTTCTTTGGCTCCTTGCAGACATCTTTCTTGAAATCAGCTCAGCCAGTTTTTTTTGTAAGCCTGCTCTGCTTCCCTCTTTAACTTGTTTAACTCCACACCGCTAAAAAGCTATTAGGCTTTTTGCAGACAAGTCCTCAGAGATTTAGGTTCTCCCCTGTTAGTTGGCAAAGAGACAGACCTGATTTCAGCCTATTAACGCATGCTGCAACCATGACTCTATTATTACGGTCCCCAACCTTAGAAGACTCATTTGTGAAGCGTTGCATGTATTGAAGGACATGTTCCTCGTATCCTTGCCTCAAGGGCATCGAAGTAGAAGATTTTTTAATAAAAGGTTTTGAGGACAAAAATTGTACCCTAAACCTTTGGGCAAGCTTCCTAAAAGAGTAGATTGACTTACATGGCAACTCTTGCAACCATCTATAGGCCTTTCCCCTCAGATAGACAGGGAAAGTTTTGCACCTCAAAGGATCTGATACATTTTTCAAAATCATTGCTATTTGGAACTAGAAGAGGTGATTCATTGAGTCTAAGGTGTCATCATAGGTGTCTATCGCAGGCGCCTTCAAATTATCAATAATAACAAACTCTGTGATATCTTAAGAAAACGAACTTTGTTACAATGTCCTTGTGTACTCCTTGCGTCCTGAATATCACTCATCTCCAGAACATCGACGATAGTGATAAGACAGTGATGCCCGATCACGTACTTAGAGCGAAGCGTCTTAACTCCCAAGAGACTCCTTATGGAAGGTGGAGGGTCAGTCTGAGGATTTTTTTCCTTGCCTCTGAAACCTGCCTTAAAATCATCCCTCGGTGTGGAGGGATATTCTTCATATTTTTGCCTTCCTTGGCAGTCGTCAAGAAGGTCTTTGACTACAGACGTCTCCTCAAAGAGCCTTCCCTTTAACTATTCCACAAAGGCTTAAAAAAACACCCACGTTTTTTGCAACATAGATGGATTATCCCTAGATTTGTGTCTTGGCTACTAGCCTGCCCATTAAAGTGCTGCTTTTATAAACTATTGGTACCATTAATTCTATGACGGTGGGAAGATTCTTCACCATTATGTTGATTAGTTCTACCCATTTTAGTATGGTTTTACATGTGTTTGTGTAAGAAATACATAATAATAAAGCCTGGTCGGCCCTCCTTCCAGTGTTAAAATGGCAGTCGTCCTTTACACCGAAAGATGATTCGGATAGTTGAAATATGTTACTTAAAACTTCGGAAAATCAATAACGCTAGAAACCCCGAAGTTGCTACTGTAGGAAAAACCCTCCGAAGATCAAGCCAATTGTAGGTTATTCCATATTTGACATTTAATGCATGATAGAGTTTAGAGAAAAATGTTTCTTTGTGAGAATATTATATATTTTGAGGAGAATGTTCTCTGTTGAACGTCTAAATGTATTCGAACATGTCTTTTGTCTAATGGTAACCATTTACTTTATATTTTTTGGTCAACTAATGCATGTTTGGAAGCTATCGGACACAGACAAATGTCTTATTATGCTTGTGCATGTTGGGCAAATGTCAGTGAGTTAGCACCAAATGTTGGGCAAATGCCTCATTCAGGAGGTCGCAACTCTTGATTAATATTTCTATGCTTAATAGATTCAGTGACAACGTAGTACTTTCGTAATTGTTGACACTGGACTTGACCAGTTTGGGGAGTTCAGATTCCGTGCATATGTGGCACCTTTGTCGACCGATGCGTTGCCGTCAAGAGGAGAGAGAAATCATCCTTGAATAGAACTCTTTTTTTTTGTTTTTATTGTTTCCAGGACATAGTCTAACTGGTTCTGGACAGGAGTTCTTGAAAAGAAGGTCAGGGTTCAATTCTTGCCAAAGTCAAGAAAGCCCCTTCACAGCAAGTGCATAGTGTAGGAGCTTCTTGGCCTGTAGGCTTGCCTGCAGTGCTGGGGCTCCTTATGCAGACTACTGTGTAAATGACCAAGCTCATGCTAGCAGGCAAGCCTGCAGGCCAAGAAGCTCCTTATGCAGACTACTGTGTAAATGACCAAGCTCATGCTAGCAGGCCGTTGGGTATCTGATTTACCTCTCTACACTATCTTCTTTGGGACTGCGTATGACAGGGACCTTTACTGGTTGAGGTTCAACCTTTTTTTGTTTTTATTGAGTTGCACTAGAAAAAGCCAAAAGGAAGACCGTATTAAGTAAGAAACAATAATATTTTTTATGAGTTGTTCTACACCGGGTTTTTTTTTCTCTTGCTTAGATAAAGTTTTGATTAAAGATGTTAACGAAACGAGATTAGCCGAATATTAAGTTTTTGAATTCAGATTTGTTTAGTTAAACGAGCTATTTGGCTCGACTTGTTTACTGCAACGAGCTTCAAAATTGGTTTAAGTTTGACTCGAAAACACTACTGTGTAAACGAGGTGAGCAGTTCGCGAACAGTTCCACTCGTTTTAGTAAACGAATCTTATTAAGTGTTGAAACTTAGCTCGATTAAATAAAATTAACGAACGAACTCGAATCAAATACGAAACGAACTCGAACAGTTTGCGAACTATTCGATTCGCTTAACATCCCTAGTTTTGATGAGTTTTTACTAATTGAGATGAATTAAGCTAATGATAAATATACATCTTTGTTTGATAAATATGCATCTTTGTCATTTTCTTTTCTTTCGGAATTTATTCTTGATTATTAATCAACCAAAAATGTGTTTACTTGTATGAAAAGAGAGTATAGTGAATTGGTCATTAGAAACTCGCGCACTTTTTGTATGTTCATTAACATCATGCACTAGTGGGTTACTTCGTTGAAACTCAAAGATCAAGCTCAAGAAACAAAATGAATTTGGTCAAGAAATACAACATTATCTATTGACTTAGAGGATTCCGTCTATGGTGGAGTGGACGTCGGATATACGCAACCATACACATATATTAGATACACATAGAGGTTGTTTCCGGTTACCCAAATAAAAATTGCATCAAGCTGTGTCGACAACCATACACATATATTAGATACACATAGAAGTTGTTTCCCGATTACCCAAATAAAAATTGCATCAAGCTGTGTCGATCAACTGCCACTTCATAATACAATAAGCACAGCCAATTTAATGAGTCATTTTGTTTTATTACATCATATTGCAAAGTCAAGAAATTTAGTTTCGAATCATGATGTCAACAATAATTTTCTTGTTAAAACTTCTCTTATCGGTTAATGATACATTAATTCTACTGTAATTTGTCTTTCATGACTTGTGACATGCTATTATTCTGCATTAGAAAAGCCTTCTGTCACTCTTTAACTTTTTTTACCTCTAGAAGACAAAATCAAAAAAGAATATAAAAGACGAAAAAATTCGGTAAAGGGTTGAGATGTATGTTCTTGTTTGTTTGTGTTTATTCTGTATTTGTATTAGAATGGAATAAAACAAAATGACTCACTAAATTAGATACGTTTCTTATATTGAAATAGCAGTTGATCAACATAGGTTGACGTAATTTTCATTATTAGTCATTAGGAAACAACCTCTGCGTGTTCATAATACATGTGTATGGTTATGTATATCCGACATTCTCATACCCCGTCATAAACAGGTGTGTCTAAAACAATAAAGTAATGTTGTTGTTATTGTATTTGTATTTGTATTATATGTGTTTTTTTTTTTTTTTTGGGGGACTAAGATGTGTATCGTTTGAATTCGATAGAATCGGGATTGAAAAAAAGTTGTATGTGGGCATCGCATCAGAGCAAACTAGGATTTTAGTTTTTAAAGATACTTTAAAACCGTATTTGTAAAATATTCAGTTAACAACAACAATACCCAATATATTACAATGATAAAAAAAGCTACTGCTAAGGTTCGGTGAGAATGAGAGACAGTCAAACAATACATCTATCATAAAATATTAACTCAAATAGTCAAAATTAAGGCAGTAAAAGAAGAGATTTAAGATTCTTGTGAATTAAGTGACTCGCGATTATCACTTAGCCAACTAAGACTAGAATATTAAACATGTAGTATCTTTAAGTCACACAAAGTTTCAACATGGTCAATGGTACTACTAAACATAGTTACCATTACTTAATATTTAGTAAAATAATTGTGGTGGGTGGTTTTTTTTTAAAACAGATCCACTTCAATTGCATGTGAATATTTTTTATTTGTATAAATTTAATTAATTAGTAACTATCAAAAATTTTCAATAGTTATTCATTAATTACTATAGAGTTTGAGATTTAGTTCGATCTAGTCTAAAAAAGATAAGTTCATTAGGTGACAGTAACTTATAAATGAGAAATTTGTTTATCAAAATATGATACATTAATTTTTTTAGGTAACCACATTTTTATTTTGATCTTCATTCTTAATGTGCAAACTCGTGTTACTTTTTACTTTCCACTTAATGATACAATAAGAAAAATAAGATATAGATATAAATCCCTTGTTTGACCAAAAGGAGGAAGTGGGAATAATTTAATAAATCAATTGACAAACTTGAATTATCTGCCTGTATAATAAATTTAAAACGTTGAAAATGGATCCTAATAACATTAATTACTTGTATTTGTATTCCCTTTTATATTTATTGTTATTTAAAAGATGCAATAATAAAATGATAGTAGGTACGGTAGGAGGGGGTTGGGATCTTCTAACCCTACTTTCCTCATCCTCTTTGTGACTGCACGACACGTGGCAGCAAAGAGGGGTGGTGAGGCAAGATGCGGGTGACCCTCATCTAGCCTCACCACCTCTCTTGCTGCCACGTATCGCACGGTCACGCGTCACCGTATCCGTTTACCGTGGAGGGATTCTATTCCTCGAGGAGGATGATGGAATACATGTTCATCCAGGCCACGTCAGCCTTATCAGACCACCGTTAGCAATCTACTTTTAAGAAACCATCAACTCCAACTATGATATGTTCTCACTAGGGTGTTAACAGACCGAGCCGAGTTGAATACTGTGTTTTTTAATTAGAATTTGTTTAGTTAAATAAACTGTTTGGCTCGTCTTTTTGCTGTAACGATCATCAAAATTTGTTCGAATTCGGCTCAAAAATACTATAACTCTCTAAACGAGTCAAATAGTTTGCGAATAGTTTGGCTTGTTTTAGTAAATGAATCTAATTAGGTGTTCAAGCTCGGCTCGTTTAAGTAAAATTAACGAACGAACTGGAATTAAATACGAATTGAATTGTTTGCGAACTATTCGGTTCGCTCAATACCACTGCAACTGACCATCTGTATTGAAGAAGTCTTTCTCTCTTATAAATTTTTTTGTGAAAAAAAGAATATACAAAAAAATAAAACATTAGTAGTAGTAGTAGTAGTAGTAACAACAACAACAACAATAATAACAACAACAACAAGCGGCCGTATACATATTTTCATATATATTTTTTAAAAATTTTAAAAATAAATGTTTTTACATATTTTTTTATATATTATTATATATTTTATTATATATTTTTATTTAATTTTAAAAATATCTATTCGGATACGGATATTCGGATACGGTAATGACTATACCATATTCGTATTTGTTTTTCTAATACTATTCGGATACGAATTCGAATACGGTGAAACGAATGTACAGCTCTTACCATATTCGATTCAGACAGCGGAATTCGAATTCGGATGTCGGATATCTGGTAAGTTTTGACAGGCCTATTTGATAGTAACCGGGAAAATTGATCTTCTATCATGCCTACCACATCTTATATCACATTAAATGAAATCATCACATGTGTTTTTAAATAAGAATAAAATAATACATAGGCATATCTAATATCACCTCTATAAACTTTTTTTAGTTATGCCACATGAGTGGAATTTACTTATAATAAAGAGTAATGATGTATAGTGCAAGAATTGAGTTTCAACAACATCAACATTACCCTATTGCTTTAGAGACAGAAGTCGGATATACACAACCATACACATGTGTTATAAACAAATAGAGGTTGTTTCCTGATGACCTATGATGAAAATTGCGTCAAACTGTGTCCATTAACTGCTATATTCCAAAATCAAAAAAGTATGTGTCATTCACCCATTGGAAATAGAAATAAGTGCAAGAATTGAGTCTAAAAACTTTTATTTTGAGAACTCAACCTATACTATTATGGTAAAACCTCATCGGCCACCTCTATAAACTATTTATTTATACTTTTTTTTATCATCAATAGTCGTTAGGAACAGTTATAATTATTTCTATTGGAGCATAGAATTTTAACTTGTTAAATGTATAATAACTATGCATAATTAATTATTAACTGATAGGAAATACAATAATCTGGTTGACTTCCTGGACGTCAACTTCTTTTTGTGTCAATCTCTTTGAGTTGAATATATTCAGTTAATTAATAATTGTTAGAATATCTAATAAAAATTCATTGATCATAGTAAAAGACAAGGTTTTAGACTTATCTAATCAAGAACAGATAAACTCGTCAGATGGCAACAACTTTTAAACGAGAATACTTATATATCCAAATATTATTTCCATTTTTATTGGAGTAAAGGACACATTCTTCCTTAATTTTGAAATATGATAGAATAAAACAAAATACATCACTAAATTAGATGCGTTTCTTATATTGTGAAGTAGCAGTTGACCGACACACCTTGACGCAATTTTCGTTATAAGTCATCGGAAAACAATCTCTGTGTATTTTTAACATATGAGTATGGTTGCATACATCCGACCTCCTCATACTCTGCTATAGGCAGAAGCATCTAAGGAAATGAGTAATGTTATTGTTGTTGCTCTTTTATATCCAAATATATACAATCTTTGTTGTGGAGAATATTGTCCACGTCGGACAATTTGAAATAAAATACAATTGTTATATGAAGATGATGTACCACCACCAATTGCTTTAAGGTTTTGAGTGGATATGAGCCTCACCTCATGTAAGCCCAAGTTTCAACATGGTATCAGAGCGAGTTTAAAATGTGGACTCACACCTTCTCTGACCCATGATTGACCATTTGTTGTCTCTCCTCACTCAAGTCCAGAAGTTGGCTTGTGGTTTGTGATTGGAGGCAGGTTCTAAGACGCATGTGTATGTCAAGCCACGTTGCCACATGAGGGCGGGTGTTGAAAATATTGTCCACATCGCACAATTTGAGCTAAAATACATGAGTTATATGAGGATGAGGTACCACCACTCATTGTTTTAAGGTTTTAAATGGATATGAACATCACCTCATGTAACCAAGTTCCAACATTTGTAAGTGCACTTTTATTTTGATCTTCAGGATTAGATTGCAAACTCATATTATTTGTCAACTTTCCACTTAATAATAAAATAATGAAGTTAAGATACACATATCAATCCCTTGTTTGACCAAAAGAAACAAAAATATAATAATTTAATAAAGCAAATGAGAACCTATAATTGTCTACCTTAGAATAAAGGAATCTAAAACGTTGAAAATGCATTGTAATAAACATTAGTTGCTTATGTGTGCCATATTTATTCATTTGTTTTTATGAAAAATACAATAATAAAAAGACATTGAGAGACATGAAGAATGATGAAACACTTGTTCTCCAGACGATGTCAACATTAGCAATCGATAGACCGATTGTCAAAGAAATGCATAATAACAACAATATTCAAAGAAATGCATTGTAATAAACATTAGTTGCTTATGTGTGATGGGCCGAAATCTGACCTGCTCGGAAAAGACAACTTTCAACGGTAGGTTAAACGGTCAACGTAACTCAGGTTCAGTTACTTGACTGGGTAATCTCGGCCACAGCGCACCTCGGCCGAACGGCCACAGCGCACCTCGGCCCAAAGGTCACATCTCGACCTTGGCTCCATCTAGGCCGACGATCGCGGGACACGCTTGTGATAATTGCAGTCATCATAATAGGCCGACATTTGCTCTCTGAAGTCGGCCACTTGCGTCTCAGCAAGCCGACCCCACGGCCCAGGCCATCACGAGCACTTCTGATTATCCATACAAGGCTTAGCCTCGGCTCTAGAAGTTTACTCTGGGTAATTCTACCAGGTGAAACTCCTAGCCAGGTGTCCCAAGCCAGCTTGCTCAGCTCAGTATAGTGCCACTTGGCGAGCATGCAAGAGCAAGAGTCATCCTTGTGACCTCTTTGCATGTCACGATTTCTGGTCTCTGCCCATGCATTGGCCCAGGCAGCCATATAAAAGGTAGAAAACAGGAGAGAGAAGGGCAAGTGAAAAAACACTAATTACAACTTTCACTCATCTTCCCCACGATGAAAACAGCCAGGTTTACCAAAAAACATTCTATATACAAACTATTATCAGTATATAAACCTCTCCATAAATGGCCTCCACTGACTTGGGCGTCGGAGGGTATTACCCGGGGCCATAGATCCCGGGTCCTCTGACCTTGTTCCTTGTGCAGGTCGGCTGACAGTTCACTACAGACAACTGACGGAGAAGTGACGGTGTAACCCCCCACATCATACTTATTACTTGGTGATAAATCTGACATCATCAAATTGGCGCTAGAAGGAGGGCCTGAACCTCTAACATACAAGTTGCCGTAGGTACACTGTTAAAGTTTTAGTTGTGATGGGAAGAGCACCACGAGAAGTATTGGGGGAGTCCTCTAATCCTCATCGTCGCAGAGATACTCATTCTGGTCATCCTGGACAGGATTCCAGAGGGCCTGAACAGGGTACGAAAAAGGCACCAGCAGTGACGGTTGATGAGCGGAATAAGGCCATGAAGTATGTAGCTCAGAACTTAGAAGTGTTTGAGGCCGTAGTGGAGCGGCTCAAAGGAAAACGCCCTGAGGCTGAGGACATGGAGGAAGATCTCTTCCCTTTCAATCCAAAGGAAATGACTCAGCAGCAATCCTCTCATGGCCCCCAAGGGCTCATGGCAGACGCCAGACGGGGTAGGGTTAAAGCCCCGACTGTGGAGTCAGTGCCTTTGCCTAGGCAGCGCCTTGCCGTAAGGCCTCGATCCTTCAAAATGACCGAGGAGCCATCTTGGAGAACCTAAGCCAGAGTACATGAGGGTAATCCAAGAGAGTCCATTTTCGTGGGACATCGCGGAGTACTTGGCACCAGACAACTTCAAGGTGCCTAAGATGGATACTTACGATGGAACCTCAGATCCCACTGATCATCTCTTTCAATTTCAGACAGCTATGAGTTTGAAAAATATCCCTGATCTGCTCTGCGATGCAAAACGTTTCCTATGTACCTACGGGGAAAAGCGAGGAGATGGTTTCAGGAGCTCCCCCCACAATCAGTGGAGTCCTTTAGACAACTGGCGCAAAAATTCAAATCTCAATTTGTATCTAGTGCGCCTTTTATTAAAAATTCTTCAAACTTGATGACCTTGAGACAGGGTCCCGAGGAATCAGTGTTGAAATACATGCAACGCTTTTCAGATGAATCACTGCAGGTCAATGACCGAAATGAAGGGGTAAAAGCAGCCGCCTTTATCAATGGCCTCCGAGCAGGCCGCCTCTTCTCCCAATTGGCCGAAGAAGGGCCTATCACGTTAAGGGAATGCTTGGAGAAGGCCCACCAGTTTTTCCGAGGTGAAGAGGCAAACCGATTGAAGAAAGAAGCCGAGCAGAGTTCTCGGCAAGAAGCCCGGCCCAGTTTAAAGGGATACTGGCATGAGGGAAAAGACCAGGATCGACGTAGTGCGTTTGATCGCTTAGGTGGCCAAGGTAAACGAGGCAGGAAAGGTCTGTCCCTTTTAGCCTCCAAAGAGAGAATCTTGACTGTGATGGAGAAAGACGGACTGAGGACGGACCCTAAACCCCTGGCAGGTCCCAGGGATAAGAGGGATCCTAAGTTGTATTGTCGCTATCATCAGGATGTCGGCCACGATACAGAGGATTGCCGGCAGTTAGCTCAAGCGATTCGAAAGTTGATTGAGCAAGGGCATCTGAAGCAGTTTTATGATCCACGCTCACGCCTTCACAATCGCTTGGACTTCCGTAAAAGTCCTCAGAAAGATAAATGCCGACACGAGACCCCACCTCGGCGTCCCAGGTCGGACGATGACGAGGACCAAGGCCGACGTGAAGCTGCAGTGCAGCCTCAAGTCAATTCTGTTATATACACCATCGCATGAGGGCCACCTCAAAAAGCCCCAGAATATCCCAGTTCGTCGGGGACTCCATCTAGACCCCCCGCCAAGAAGAGGAGGTTAGCTCGGGAGTTGGTCTACGGACCAGAGGACATGATTCCATTAGACTCTAATAACACGGGTCTAGTGGTAAATTTGTGTATACACTTAGCTCCAGACAGCATTGTGGAGATACGCAGGGTGTACGTGGATACTGGTAGTGAGGTAAACGTGATGTACTACAGTGTCTACAAACAATTAGGATTGGCAGATTCCTTACTGATGCCGGTCACCTCATCCTTGTACGGGTTCACCAGCACAGCAGTTCGGCCGGCTGGCCTAACTACTCTCAGCGTCAGCTTCGGAAAGCCTCCAGCGTATCGTTGTTTGTGGATGGATTTTATAGTGATCAAGGAGAGGTCAGCATATAATATTCTGCTGGGCCGACCAGCCTTGGTGGCTTTGAAAGCAGTAGTTTCTCCTTTGCATGTTAGCATGAAATTTCCCACTCCAGCTGGGTTGGTTACACTTCAAGGGGATATTCAAGCAGCACAGAGATGTTATGCCGTAGCATCAGGGGAGTGGGACCGTCCAGCAGGTCAATCTGGATGACCTGATTCCCCCAGCTGAGGAACGCCTGCACTCGGATGATGCGGTGCAGGAGTTCATCCTAAATCCACTTCGGTCAGACAAAACCATAAAGATTGGAACGTGGATGCCTGCCGAGACGTTGGCTCAGCTCCAAAGTTTATTGAGGGAGTTTGCGGTGATTTTCGCATGGACAGCGGAGGATAAGGCCCATTAAGCATCGGCTTAATGTTGATCCTCAGATAAGGCCCATTAAGCAGAATAAGAGGAACTTTGCTCCTGAAAGAAATAAGGTGATAGCAGAGGAGGTCAAAAAACTCCTTGCAGCAAAGTTTATTGGAGAGGTCATGTATCCGGTATGGTTTGCCAACCCCGTCGTGGTTCCTAAACCCGACAAGACATGGAGAATGTGCGTTGATTATACTGACCTAAATAAGGCATTCCCGGAAGACTATTACCCCTTACCGAAAATTGACAGGTTGGTAGACTCTACGTTGGGTTATGAGGTCTTTGATTTTCTTGATGCCTTCAAAGGCTACCACCAGATCATGATGGCAAAGGAGGATCAAGAGAAGACCTCCTTTATTACAGAGTCAGGTACTTACTGTTATGTTAGCATGCCCTTTGGACTAAAAAATGCTGGAGCTACGTACCCGCGCTTAGTCAACTCCCTGTTCCGAGAACAGATTGGCCGAATTATGGAGATGTACATAGATGATATGCTCATCAAGAGCAGGTCTCTTGGTCAGTATATTCAGAATCTGCGGGAGATATTTGTCATTTTGAAGAATGCACGCATGAGATTGAATCCGAAGAAGTGTACTTTCGGAGTACGCATAGGGAAATTTCTCGGATACATGGTCTCTAAGGAGGGTGTGCAAGCTAACCTGGCCAAGGTTGAGGCCATAAAGGACATGCATCCACCTCGGAATGTTAAAGAGGTTCAAAGATTGACAGGTAGAATTTCCGCCTTAAGCAGATTCTTGTCCAGATCCGCTGAAAGATAACTTCCTTTTTTCCAGATTTTGAAGAAATGAACTTCTTTCCTCTGGGATAACCAGTGCCAGAAGGCATTTGATGATTTGAAAGCATACTTGGCCGAGGTGCCAATGCTGACATCCCCCCTTCCTGGGGAGGTCTTGTACGTTTACTTGTCAACTTGCCATGAGGCAGTAAGTGCAGTTCTGCTCAGGGAGCAGGACACCGTGAAGAGACCCATATATTTTGCCAGTAAGATTCTGCATGGGGCCGAAGTGCGTTATCCCAATGCAGAAAAAATAATCTTATCACTGATAGTGGCAGCAAGGAAGTTCCGATCTTATCTCCAAGCCCATCCTATAATAGTGGTGACATACCAGCCTTTGAAGCAAATCTTGTCCCGGCCGGACACATCTGGCCGAGCTGCTAAGTGGGCTATGGAGCTTGCTGAGTATGATATTGAGTATAAACCACGCACTTCCATCAAGGCTCAAGCCTTGGCAGACTTCTTGGCTGAAGGGATATCTATCGAGGAAGACCATCCCCCAACACAGGGTTGGATCTTATATGTAGACGGATCTTCTTCAAAAGAGAGAAGTGGAGCAGGTCTCCTAATAATCAATCCAAACGAGGAAGAGTTGGAATATGCTCTGTGCTTCAATTTTGAAGCCACTAACAATGAGGCCGAGTATGAAGCTTTGATAGCTGGACTGAGTCTTGCCCGAAAACTAGGGGCTAGACAAATAATTGCTCGAAGTGACTCACAGTTGATAGTCTCTCAAATTAATGGAGATTATGAAGCCAAGGAGGACAATATGAAGTGATACTTGGCCAAGGTACAACATTTGAGTGGATGTTTGATTACTTTATGGTGGAACACATCCCCAGGTCGGCCAACAAACGGGCCGACGCACTATCCCGGCTGGCCTCGTCCACCTCGGCTACGATAGAAAAAAAGATTGTTGTGGAATTAGTAAAGCATCGTGCTTTTGATGGTAACGAAGTATTGCAGCAAGACTACCACAACACATGGATGGATGAAATAGTTACCTATTTGCAACATCAAACCCAGCCAAAGGATAAATCTCAAGCTCGGCGTCTTCACCTAAAAGCTTCCAGGTACGCTCTCTTTAATGATCAGCTGTATAGAAAGTCTTTTTCACAGCCTTGGCTGCGTTGCGTACCTGAAGACGAGGGAGATTATATCCTCCGAGAATTGCACATGGGAATATGCGGAAGTCATTCTGGCGCACGTTCTTTAGCCCGCAAATGCTATTTAGCTGGCTACTATTGGCCTACCATTCACAAGGATGCAGAAGAGCTAGTCAGAAATTGCCAATCTTGTCAAGCTCATGCACCAATATCCCATTTGCCGAGCCAAGAGTTGGCTGTTATTTCTAGCCCGTGGCCATTTGTGCAATGGGGAATGGACTTGGTAAGGCCTCTGCCCCAGGCTCTTGGTTCAGTCAGATTCTTGCTGGTAGCCATCGATTACTTCACCAAATGGATCAAGGCTGAACCCTTAGCCATCATAAATGGAGCACAAGTAAAGAAGTTCTTGTGGAAAAATATTATCTGCCGCTTCGGCCTACCACAGGTTTTAATCTCAGATAACGGAAGGCAATTTGCTGAAGGCCCTGTGAAAAGCTGGTGCACTGATCTGCATATCAAGCAACGCTTCACTTCAGTGGCTCATCCTCAAGCAAACGGCCAAGTAGAACTTGCTAACAAGATCATTAAAGATGGTCTCAAAAAGCTTCTAGATAAGGCAGGGACCGGTTGGGTGGATGAGCTGCCCAGTGTTCTATGGGCATACCGCACTACACTATCCATCTCCACAAAAGAAACTCCTTTTTCTCTAGTCTATGGCATAGAGGCCCTTATTCCTGCAGAGATCGGTTCTTCATCAGCCCGGGTAGATTATTACTCTGCCTCAGGCAATGACCAAGAACTGAGGTTAAACTTGGACGAGCTTGAGGAAAAAAGAGACCGAGCTCACATCCGTATGGCACAGTACAAAAACTTGGTTCCCAATATTACAACTCTCGCGTGCGTCCGAGATCTTATCGAGTGGGGGACCCAGTGATGCGCAATAATGAAGTCAGTCATGCAATCCCGGCAGGAGCTTTTAACCCAAAGTGTGAGGGTCCTTACCGGATAGTTGAAGTATATTCGGCTGGAGCGTACAAATTACAAACTTTAAAAGGCCGAACTCTCCCCAGGACTTGGCACTTCTCTCATCTTCGGCTCTTACATCAGTGATGTAATTCTCTTGTATATATCGAAACGTTTTGAGCCTGTTTCTATCGCCAATGCCATATTAGAAGATGTCCGAGCAAATCTCGAGCACTATGAAATGGATTCTTACAAGACCTCGGCAGGTCCGAGGCAAAAGCCCGCTAAAGGGTAGAACAAGACCTCAGCAGGTCCGAGGCAAAAGCCTGCTAAAGGGTAGAAAAAGACCTCGGCAGGTCCGAGGCAAAAGCCCACTAAAGGGTAGAATAAGACCTCGGTAGGTCCGAGGCAAAAGCCCGCTAAAGGGTAGAACAAGACCTCGGCAGGTCCGAGGCAAAAGCCCGCTAAAGGGTAGAACAAGACCTTGGCAGGTCCGAGGCAAAAGCCCGCTAAAGGGTAGAAAAAGACCTCGGCAGGCCCGAGGCCAAAGCCCGCTAAAGGGTAGAACAAGACCTCGGCAGGTCCGAGGCGAAAACTCGTGAAAGGATCAAACCCTCAGCAGGCCTGAGGTAAAAATCCACCAGAGGGTAAACTTGTATAAACAAGCTTTAAAAATCCTCTTAACATAAAGAGGCCGAGGTAAAACATAACAATGTACATACACCTCATTTGACCTAGCAGAGCTATATAAAGTTGCGCTGAAAGGCAATGTTACAAATTCAAGACTTGGGATTATAATTATCGTCCAGGTCAAAGCTTGGTTTAAGCAATACGGAGTTCATTCTTAATCTATTCATGAATCAGCTCGGCAGAATAACAGGTTTATTCTATATTTTAAATCTTATTTTTAAACTATGACATGACCGATCTGAGATCTCGGCATTGACAAGTTTGAAAAGAAGCAAAAAAAGTTAGAACGGGAGAAAATTACAAGATATGAAGACTGAAATTTTCATTGATAAAAGACTTTGGATTACATTAATCCCAGTCTAAGTACAAAGCTTAAATCTGCTCTTCGTCTTCACGCAAGTCGGCCCCCTCCGAGAACTTCAAAAACTGAGCTTCGGATTCGACCTCAGCATGAGGGTTATAGAGTTCAATCAAACGAGGGTCTTCTTTGTTCAGTTGGGGGCAGACTTCAGAGAACACATTGATGGTCTTTGTCTGACCCATCTGCAGAACTGGGCCTTGCAACAGCACCATGTTCTCTTCAAAGAGCTCAGACTTTCTGAAGTCGGCCACCGCCTCAGCCCTGGCTGCCGGAAGTTGAAGAGCAAAGTCGGCTGCCTGCTGATCTAATTCCTTCTGTAGAGAAGTTATCACAGCATCTTTTTTCCCTAGCTCTGCCATCACTTGGCCATAACATGCCTCCAAGTCGGCATTTCTCTTTTCTAGCTCGTCCACCAAAGAGTTAGCCGTGGCCCACCTGAGCTCAGCCTCTTCCTTCTGTCGTTGAAGTTTACTGACTTCTGACTTCAAGGACGAGATGTCCTGAGAGGCTCCTTCAAACTCCTTGACTTTGGCTGCTAGATGACTTTGTAGCTCATCGCCCCGGCTGATAAGCTCAGACAGTTGCACCTTGAGCTGTTTCACCAAAACCAAGTGTTAATGAAATATCTAGATATAATACATATATCAAGAGATTATTCCATACCATGGCTGAGTTGATGTTAACAGAGTTGACCAGACTGCCCCAAGATGCGGCTGAGAATCGCTGCTTGTCTACAGGCAGAATTAAACTGTTCATCCTTTTGGCGGTAGCCGGATTCATCACAGTGTCTGCTTCATCAAACTCGCCTACCGTCAAAGTCTGTTGCTCAACTTGGGCGGGCAGCATCTCGGCCTCAGGGACGAATACGTCTTCCCTTTGCCTCTTTCCCAGCACAGAGCCCTCACTGTGCTGAGTTTTGCCAAGATCAATTGGAGCCGGACTCCTTAGAGAGACCTCGACCCCTTCCTCTGCCATAGTGATCAGAATGTAATAGCGGCCTAAGGGAACAAATAAATTTACAGGCTAGGAAATATGAAATACCTGGGGCGGCAGATTCAGAGGAAACTACAATTGGCTGATTTACCTCAGCCTCAGCAATCATTGGCGCAGCCACGCCGGCCTCAGCGACATCTTCAGCTGGGGGCAACCCCAGAGCAGCCTCAACCCTGGCCTTCGCTGCATTGGCTTTCTTGCGGGATGCTGTCTTTGCAATCTTGGCTGCAAATTCTTTTCTTCCGGGAACCATGGAACCTACATGAAGAACATAAGTTTGTAAACGGCAGCAGAGAAAAAAAAAGAAGGTGCATAAGGAATACAAGAGCATACCCTGGACTATCTCCAAATTGTTGGGAGAAAGGGGCTTATAGTGAGGACCTGAAGCTAAAGAGTTCAGGTCTGCCGCCTTCAAAACTGAGTCATCTACCCTACGCCAATCGATGACTATGGGCATAGAATATAAATTGGCTGCCTCATCACAATACTCCAGGCTCGGCTTCATGTTATCGGCCTTACCCGATTTTCATATATCTAGCTGAGGCAGCCCTAACTTCCTAATGTAGAAGAACCTGCCTTTCCAGTTCTTCTTGAAAGTAGGGACATGAATGACAAAATTAAAGTCCTCAGATGTGACTCTCTTGGTAAAATAATACCAACTGTCAGAAGACCTACAGGAGAATAGACTCCTAAAGACTCTATGGTCAAAAGGAATCTCGGCTGCTCTAAGAAATAAGAAAAAACATAGGATAATCTTCAGACTGTTTTGCTTTATCTGAGGAAGCCTAAGGTTTTAAGAATGAAGAATCCTAAATAAAGAAACAGGGACGGGAAGACAGAATCCTGAATGAAAGTATTCTTCATAGACAGCCTCATAACCCGCAGGAGGGTCATAGGCTGTCTGATTGGCTGAAGGAAGAATGGGGTCAAATTGTTCAACATCAATGTCATACATACCACATATTAAAGAGACATCGACTTCAGACAAAGTACAAAAGGCTTCTTGGACCTCGGCTGAAGGGGGCCCCCGATAAACCACCCCCACCGGTAGAGATGAAACCCTAGGTTTGGGAACAGCAACAGCAATTCCAGGAGCGGGGATGGTCTCTGCTTGCTCCGGCAAAACCTCAACCACAGTAACAACTCTGCTGGGCAGAGCGCGTCCACTGGGGCCGGCGGCATCACCAGCACCTCTAAACAGTCTGGCCAGAGGACGGTCGTCAGTAGCAATCGTCCTCTCCGGCGATGAACTGAAGGTCCCTTCATTACCGATGTAAGAAGCTCCCTCAGGAGGATTTTGAGAATCAGAGGCAGAAGACATGATAGCTGGAAAAGGAGACTTACAGAAGAAGAGAGCTGCCGAGAGAGAAGGAAGAGAACCACCGAAGGAAAGGAAATTGACGCCGGAGAAGAAATTGACGCCGGAGAAGAATAAGATTGCAGAGGGAATCAGGCCGAGAGTAAAAAGTTTAAGAATGAAGGGGAAGAACCTATTTATAGGCGTGGATCTCAGCCTCCCCAAGGGTCGCCTCGAATAGGCCGACCTCGATCCCCACGCCACCTTCAAAATGGCTGGCATTGAATCTTGTACTGTCGCATCTGAAAAGTTGTACTGCTGCTGCTACCTCGGTCTGCGCAAGCAGTAAATATTCAGTACTATCCAATCAATAGCAGTAAATGCGCAGTACGAAGCAATCCGTAACCAACACGTCATATTGAAAGGACTGCCCATTAAATGCATTGAAACGATTAGCTTGCCCATCCTGCTCGGCTCGGCCAGTCTAATCTGGGGGCATAACTGATGGGCCGAAATCTGACCTGCTCGGAAAAGACAACTTTCAACAGTAGGTTAAACGGTCAACGTAACTCAGGTTCAGTTACTTGACTGGGTAATCTCGGCCACAGCGCACCTCGGCCGAACGGCCACAGCGCACCTCGGCCCAAAGGCCACATCTCGGCCTCGGCTCCATCTAGGCCGACGATCGCGGGCCACGCTTGATAATTGCAGTCATCATAATAGGCCGACCTATGCTCTCTGAAGTCGGCCATTTGCGTCTCAGCAAGCCGACCCCATGGCCCAGGCCATCACGAGCACTTCTGATTATCCATACAAGGCTTAGCCTCGGCTCTAGAAGTTTACTCTGGGTAATTCTACCAGGTGAAACTCCTAGCCAGGTGTCCCAAGCCAGCTTGCTCAGCTCAGTATAGTGCCACTTGGCGAACATGCAAGAGTAAGAGTCATCCTTGTGACCTCTTTGCATGTCACGATTTCTGGTCTCTGCCCATGAATTGGCCCAGGCAGCCATATAAAAGGCAGAAAACAGGAGAGAGAAGGGCAAGTGAAAAACCACTAATTACAACTTTCACTCATCTTCCCCACGGTGAAAACAACCATGCTTATCAGAAAACCTTCTATATACAAACTATTACCAGTATATAAACCTCTCCATAAATGGCCTCCACTGACTTGGGCGTCGGAGGGTATTACCCGGGCCATAGATCCCGGGTCCTCTGACCTTGTTCCTTGTGCAGGTCGGCTGATAGTTCACTACAGACAACTGACGGAGAAGTGACGGCGTAACCCCCCACATCATACTTATTACTTGGTGATAAATCTGACATCATCAATGTGTGTCATATTTATTCATTTGTTTTTATGAAAAATACAATAACAAAAAGACATTGAGAGATAAGAAAGATGATGAAACACTTATTCATCCAGACGATGTCAACATGAGCGATCGCTAGAATGATTGTCAAAAAAATGCATAATAACAACAATATTCAAAGAAATTCATAGTAACAACAATATCCTAATAACAGCAATAGTTGCCGCAAAATGTACCAACCAGGATTCGAACCCGGGTCGGTACCGTGATAGGTTACTATTCTACCGCTAGACTGCCAAAGAAATGCATAGAAGGTTCAAAATCAGTTGCTTCTTTTAGCTCCTAAACTGTTGTTTTCATAGAGCAGATTACACCAAAAGAATGCGGATTTAATTTCTTCTAGTCGTAGTGCAGAAACTTGGATTATGTCTTGAGATTTAAGTATGCACCTCTTGTAGGCACCAATACATCATTCTTTATATCTGATAAGCTATTGAATATATGATTTACATTTTCTATAAAAATCATAGTCTTAAACAGTAGGATTTTGAAAATTAGGATACGACAATACATATCCAAATTGCCTCGGTCAATTTAGTCATCTCTAAATAAACATGGTAACTAAAATACGATTCATATATGTTGAGAAAGGTGTAAATATGTTTGAATAATTTTCAAAAGCATGATTTTATACTAAGAAAATTCCCCTTTATATTATAAAAATATCAAAAAGTTGAAACAAATGAAAAAGTGACATCGATCTCTCAGGTTGAAACATATCGATCGATCGATGTGTACATCATCCCTTACTTCGATCGATCGGTATTGGACAGAATAAAAACAGAACTTTACTGTGAGACATCGATCTCTCACATCGATTGATCGATGCATGCATCTTACATCGATCGATCGATGGATGTTGAACAAAATAAACACAGAACCTTACTGTGAGACATTGATCTCTCACATCGATCGATCAATGTATACATCATACCCTACTTTATTCGATTGATGTATACACCAGTCTCTAAAATTGAGACATTGATCGATCGAGGTCAACGGATTTTTGACAAATTTATCTAACATATGACAAACTAATAATTATTATTGGTATGCACATGATCTTCTTTATATGTACTGAGGTTTTAAACATTCCATACTTGTTTATCATGGTTCCAGTGCTTGAAATTGATATTTGTGTGTTTATATATACATGTGTTTTATCACTAACTTACCAAAGAAGTTATTACAGCTTATCACAAGGACAAAAGAGTGTTTTTGAGCTTTATTATTATACCCTTATTGGACGTATTTGGTTTCCAAGGGTATTTTGGTCATTTCAGAGACAAGGGCATTTTGGTCATTTGCACAAAAAAAAATTCGTGTGTAATGCTAAAATATTTACCCTATGGATGTCTCTTATATATCATGTTCATGGTCTTCACGGTATTCATGGTGTTTATGATCATCAGATCTATATCAACCATATATATTATGGTTTTTGGTTATCTTAGGTTTTTTATATTATGACATTTATTTTGTAACATTATATGATCATCATGGTATTATCATATACATATTTTAGACTTACTCCATCATTATTTGGAGCATAATTTCAGACAAATGGTTGAAAAACAACCGGCCACACATAAATAAGAGAAAAGGGGAAATAGTTTGGATCATAACAATGCAATCTCTTCTCACCATTATCCAGCCATAGTTGTCTGTTTTTCACTTATTTTAGACACTCAAAAACGTCCATTTATGTGTAAATGAAGTGGACAAATCAGATTTTATAAATGAGCAAGACTACACCACATGGACTAATCAAAACACTCCTAGATGACATGTTGGCAAGGAGTTACATACTTGGCACCATAAGTGGCATGGAATCCGATTTTGGAAGCTGAAGATCATCTGATTTGATCAGTCCATATCCCAACCAAATTGTTGAAGAGGTAGAGAAGAAGGTGAGGAAGAAGTGATCATCCAAACCACTTGATCTTTTTTGAAAATTCCTGCAGAATTTTCAGCACTTCAAGTGGTCCAATCACATTTCTTGAAGATGCCAACTAAGCAAGATGGTGAGGTGATCATCCAATCAAATAAAGACAAATGAGATTGATAACATTGAAGGTGACATGTGGGCATCCTAATCCACAAGGAGCAGCTCACACCTATAAATATGAGTAGAGTTGAAGAAGGAAGATACACACAACATTTGGAGCTCTCTTCTTTCTTTCTTGCTTCTTCTTCTCTTTTCTTATTCTTTACATTTGTAGCTGAAGGTATATTATCTAAAGTTGTTATTGTGCTGCATTTATACCTCTAGAACTCATAAAAGTTGTAATTGATTAGTCATTCTATAAGGCTAAATCAATAGGTGGTGAGGTGCATACATTCTTCTGTTGTAAGGTGATGTGATCAAGTCTTAATTAGGGTTGGTGTATAACCCCGAACTCAAGTACTTTGAAAGTTGTAATGTGTTCATAATATAGTGAGAATTCAAGGAAATGTATTCCTTGGGACTGGAGTAGGTCATAATGACCGAACCAGGATAAATATTGGTGTCTTTGTCTCCTTTATTTTTTTTTGTTTATTTTTCAAAACACTCAATTTCGCTCGACTGTTTAACCTAGCTAAATGTTTTCAAAATCATTGATTTTTTTGGGATAAACTTCAGACTGTTATCTTTAATTTGCAATAAGAATCATCGTATTTGAGCAGAGGAGAGTTAGTCTTTCAGTCTTTGAAAGATTATTACTCCATTCTGGTAAGAGTTTGACCCGTTCTCAAGAAACGTACTATTTATTTTTATAAGCACAGTATCTAGTCAAAACCTTTTTGTGACATAAACTAGACATCTTAATGAGTATTTTGACACAAGAATCAACCTTTTTGACTTAGTATACAAAATGTTACAGTCTTTTAAAGTTTGCTAATTTCCTGTTCAAACAGTTCAGAGTGACCATTTGAAGCTTTTCACTTGTTTGAAGGGTCAAACGTTTTTCATTTTAGCTCATTTTTGGACAGAGTAAACATAACTCTTTGGAGTGAATTTATGTGAAGTTTCATAATTTTTTGAGTTGTGTATTGTATACATAGGGTTGTAAACGAGCTGAGCATCTCGTTGTTCAAGCTCGATTCATTTAACTTAGCAAACGAGCCGAGCTTGCTCGTTTATTTAGATGAATATATTTAATTGTTCAAGCTCGGTTCGTTTAACTCACAAACAATATTAGCGAGGCGAATACCTTAAACAAACGGTGTGACTTACCGAGTTCGAACAAAAAAATGGTTCAAGCTCGGTTCATTTACCCTTTAGCCGAGCCAAGCTCGAGCCGAACGAGCCGAACATACCGAATGGCTCGGTTCATTTACATGCCTATGTATACATCAAAATTTTTGAAAACGGGTACATGTTCTGAAATTTTCAAAATCAGATTTGAGGGAAATTTTCAAATGGTTTAAAATAAATGTAATTTCCGTTAACCACTATTCACCTCCCTCCTTCTATAGTGATGTTTGTGCAGGTGTTACAGTTCAACAATATCCCAGGTCGAAACTTGAGACTACCAAATAGGTCGTCTAATTTTCTTTTACACAAACACACACATATATATATTTATATACATATATACACACACACACACATATATACATATATATAGATAAACACACACAACATTAGTATTTAGATCTCTGCATGTATAAGTAATTGTATTCGTGTCTATACACTTATATGCAAATTATTCATAAGTTCTTGTAACATCAACTCTTTTTAAGCTACTATTGTTCTAGTCGTGGATGTGCATTACGTGATATAGTGGGAGATCTTTAAATTCGACTCCTCAAAGGCTTAGTTTCTTAGATAAAGTCAATAATGTATTTCTAAACGACAGAGTCAAATATAAAGAAGCTGACTTGACTGTAAGGAAAACTTTTCTTACAACTTGTACCCTTCAATTCAGGGTTACAAATTAAATTTTAAGACTTGAATTATTGATCATTTTTTATTTTTTATTTTTTATTTTACGTTAACTGGGATAAGATATAACCTACTTGATTAAAAAGATGCCATCCGTGTTAACTTTATTTTTTTAATGACTGTTATATCTCATGATAGAAAATTGTCCTTTTTGTTTAGCACTGACGGCATCATTCATGAAGCAAATTCGCCCTAACGGTAACAACAACAATATCTTTTAAACTCAGTGAGTCTGATTGAAGTACAGTCTTCAAGTGGAAGTTTTCACTACACTAGACTTATGTATTTGCATAGTCCGGAGAAGAGTCGGATCGTTCGCCATCTGATGTGCGCAATCTTACCCTGCACTTTTTTGTACAAGAGGCGGCTCGAACTCGTGACCTCAAGGTCACAAAACATGAACTTTAACAATTGATCGAAAGCCTGCTCTCAAGTACAGTTCTCAAGTGTCTCAACAAAATATTTACGTCTTCTCATTACTCTATCGTTTAAAAGAATATACCATGTATATCATAAGGATTTCATATGCGCACATTCGTATACCTACTTTATTCGTGTGTGTATATATATATATATATATTTATTACACGTATGCATGTATTTCTATAAGTATTTGAATGATTGAATAATACGTCCCACTTCAGTTTAGAGCAAAACAAATGACACAAGCTGATTTAGCCTTTAGATCAAAGGTGTGATTATTTTAATGCAAGTTGTTAAAGATGTTGGGTGAATCCTCAAGTAGTGTGGCAGCTAACTTGAATTGTGTACTGTTCTTGCTAATTAGAAGTGTTAGTTGCCAATTGAATGAAGTTGCACCTGGTTTGTATGGTGGGGCGGTGTGCATTGGCTGGTTGAAGAGCCTGCCATCGAAGTAGAGCGTACAGGAGGAAGAGGAAGACGATTGCCTTGGCGGGAGTGTGTTTAAATGGGTGAAATGACGTTATTGCCCTTACTAATGCTGTTATAATATCAGTTAGTTGAAGGGCATAAGTGTAATTTTGCTGGTTCTGTTTCTTCTTCTTCAGCGGGCTAGCCTATATAAGTTTGGCAGCTTCGCATTTGTAGTTGAATTGATTTTCCAGAAAATTCCAAGAGTTTCTTCGTGCCTCCCCGTGCTATTTTCTTATGAATTCGCTTCTTAGCTTCTTAATTTGCGTTTGCACGGTTTGATTTGTTGTTAAGCATTTGAATTGCTTGTTCTTTGTTAGAAATTTCACATGGTATCAGAGCGATACTCATGAATTTTGGAACCTTCGTGATGTCGAACAATGGTGGAAATAGTCCTGCTTCCGCGTCTTCACCTAATTTTGTCAGTGATCCTATGGATGATCCTTACTTTATTCATCCTAGTGATAATCCGTCTATGGCATTGGTGCAACCGTTGCTTGATGGAAACAACTTTCACAGTTGGAGTAGGTCTGTGCGTAGAGCACTTGAGTCGAAGAATAAGCTTGGTTTCGTGGATGGAACAATTAAGAAGCCTGCGGATGGAGATCGAAGAAGCAATGCTTGGTTGAAAGCCAATAACATGGTTGCGTCGTGGTTGGTAAATTCCTTAATTCATAATATAGGCCAAAGTGTTGTGTGGTTAGACTCTGCTGCTGATATATGGAATGATCTGAAATTTAGATATGGAAACGCGGATTCATTCAGATTATCTGATCTACAAGAGGAATTTTATTCGATTAAGCAAGAACGAAACACCGTGACTGAATACTATACTAGGCTCAAAAGTGTTTGGGAAGAACTACTTGTATTGAGATCAATTCCTGTTTGTTCATGCCGTAAATGTAGTTGCAATCTCACTGTTGAAATTAATAAGTTTGTAGAGAATGATTGCGTGATTAAATTTTTAAAAGGACTGAATGATGAATACGAAGCAGTCAAGTCACAGGTATTGTTGTGTAGTCCTTTGCCAGATTTGAAAACTGCTTTTGCTATGGCTGTGAAGCTGGAGAGGAAATTGAATTATTCTGCTAATCAATCTCAGTTTAATAATAATCCGTCTGTGGTCATGAACGTTGGGAATGTGCCTAGAGGCAATTCATATCAGCAGAATTCGAATGAGTCTAGTATACCTTGGCAAAGGTCAGCTGGAAAAACTAACAAGAGAGGCATGGGGAAATCGTATCCAAACAGTTCTAGATCTGCAGTGTGTACATTTTGCAATATGAGGGGACACACAGTAGACAAGTGCTATAGAAAACATGGATTTCCCCCCGGATACAAACCTAAAGGTCAGGTTAATATGATAACGGCTGAAGGCAGTCCAGTGCAATCTGGTGATATGTTGATGCAAGGAGGATCAGACAAGGCTCAGTGCTTTGAAGGAACTGATCTGAGGACAATGCCATCATTAACCCAGGACCAGTATAACCAGCTGATCAATTTGCTACAGGAACGTCAGGAGAGTACCAGCCAGAAGAATGTTGCAAGTGGCTCAGGTACACTTCATACTGTCTTGACAGCACAGCAAACTACGGTCAATGGTAAGGACTCAGGTAATGTATTACATGAGAACTCTAATATATGGATCTTGGATTCTGGAGCTAGTGATCATGTTTGTTCATCTATCAATTTGTTTGAGTCATATAAACCTGTTATTTCTGTGTCTGTTGTGTTGCCAAATAAGTCCCTTGCCACAGTCACTCATGTTGGGACAGTGAGGATAAATCAGAATTTGACTCTTACAAGTGTATTCCATGTGCCTTCCTTTGCGTTTAACCTTGTTTCTCTCAGCAAGCTCACCCAATCTAATCAGTTCCAGGCAATTTTTAAATCCAATTTTTGTTTGATTCAGGACCTCAGAACCAAGAAGATGATTGGTTCAGCTGAGGTAGATCAAGGATTGTATTACTTACACGGTAGTACCCACACTGAAACTAGCTCCATCTCTCCTTTTCTGTCCTCACCTTTTGTACATGCTGTTGCCTCTTCAGGTGCAATGTTGTGGCACTGTAGATTGGGTCATATGTCCTTGCCGAGAGTTAAAGAAATCCAGAAACTTGATTCTTCTGTCCAAGCCTCTGATTCTCATCTGGATTGTAGTGTCTGTCCCTTGGCCAAACAAAAGAGAACTCCATTTCCAGTTTCTTACTCTGTAGCTTCTGTTCCTTTTGCACTTGTGCATATGGATATTTGGGGGCCTTATAAATACCCCACAATGTATAATCAGCGTTATTTCCTTACTGTGATTGATGATTTTAGCAGATACTGTTGGGTTTACTTGATGAAATCTAAGTCTGATGTTAGAAACATCATTGAAAGTTTCTGTAGCTTTGCTTCTGTTCAGTTTGATAGTAAAGTTAAAGTAATTCGAACGGACAATGGTCCAGAATTTTCCATGAATAAATTCTTTGCTGCTCATGGTATTGTTCATCAAACTAGCTGTGTGAATACACCACAGCAGAATGGTATAGTGGAACGAAAGCATCAGCATATTTTGACTGTGTCAAGATCACTGAGATTTGAATCCTCTCTTCCTTCGGAGTACTGGGGCTTTTGCGTCCAGCACTCAGTCTTTCTCATTAACATCACTCCAACTCCTATCTTGAATCATAAAACTCCTTATGAGATTTTGTATAAGAGGTTTCCTTCCTACAGTCACCTCAAGGTGTTTGGTTGCCTAGCATTCGGAGCCAATACACAAAGTCACAAAGGCAAGTTTGACGCAAGAGCTAGACGTAGTGTGTTCTTGGGATTGTCACATACCACCAAAGGTTACATCCTGCAAGATTTGAATACTAAGGATGTTTATGTTTCAAGGGATGTGTTGTTTCATGAAACCAAATTTCCCTTTGGCACAGAAGCACCTTCCTCATCTACCTCCTCTGATAGTTCAATTGGTCATGTTCCTAGTCCCAGTTCTGGTCCCCCTTGCTTCCAGTCTTTTCACTCTCAGCCTGCCAACCTCATCCATGATGCTCCTATCTCATCTCCTGCTCAGTCTTCTGTCCCTTCATTACCTGATAATAGTCTTCTACAGTCAGCTGATATTCCTCAATCTAGCTCACAGTCACCTCCTTCTTCTACATCTACTGAGGGTCTGTACACTGTCCCAAGCACAGATCTTCCTCCATTGATGGATGGTCAGCTAGTTGTTGATTTGCCTCCAATTCTTAATTCTCCTACTAGGCCTGTCAGAGTCAAGAATCCACCCAAGTATCTTCAAGATTACCATTGTAATGCTATGTCTCTTCCTTCTGATCAACTGGTCCATACATCTCCCCATTCTTTACATAAAGTGTTTGGTTATGATTTGCTAGCTCCACAATACAGATCTTATGTTTTGAGTTTAAATGCACATACAGAGCCTAGCACTTATTCAGAGGCTGCTAGGTTGCCTGTCTGGCAGGCAGCTATGAATGCTGAATTGTCTGCATTAGAAGCCAACAGGACTTGGACTGTGGTGCCTTTACCTCCAGGCAAGAAAGCAATAGGATGCAGATGGGTTTATAAAGTCAAACTCAAGGCTGATGGAAGTGTGGAGAGGTATAAGGCTAGGTTGGTGGCCAAGGGGTACACACAGCAGTATGGGATTGATTACCAGGACACGTTCTCTCCTGTTGCCAAGATGACCACTGTCAGAGTCATATTAGCCTTGGCCGCAAGATTTCAATGGTATATACATCAACTAGATGTGAACAATGCTTTTTTGCATGGTGATCTCCATGAGGACATTTATATGTCTCTACCTCCTGGTGTGTCTGTAGAAGGGTCCAATATGGTGTGTAAATTGCACAAGTCCCTGTATGGCTTGAAGCAGGCCAGCAGAGAGTGGAATGCCACTCTTACTAAGTTCCTGCTGGCCATGGGGTTTAAGCAGTCCAAGTGTGACTATACGTTGTTTCTCAGACATGATGGTGCTGAGTTTATGGCTTTGTTGGTCTATGTGGATGACATCATAGTGGCCTCCAGTGATGAGGATTCCATTGCTAAGGTTAAACAAGCTTTACATCATGCTTTTAAGATCAAAGACTTGGGCCAGTTGCGTTTCTTTCTTGGCATAGAGGTAGCTCAGGCTACAGGGGGGTACACATTAATCAAAGACGGTATACTTTGGATCTCTTGGAGCAAACTGGTTTTTTAAATGCTAAGCCTGCTAAGACCCCCATGGAAAGTCATGTTAGCCTGACTCATTTGGATTCTCCTGCATTAGAGGATGTCACACAGTATAGAAGGTTAATTGGGAAGCTTATATACTTAACTATCACTAGGCTCGACATTGCCTTTGCAGTTCAGCAGTTAAGTCAGTTTTTGGATTGTCCCACTGAAAATCATTTGAGAGCTGCACATAGACTTCTCAGATACATTAAGGGAACCATAGGTCAAGGCATACTGTTTCCAAGGAAAGGAGTGTTGAAACTACGGGCATTTGTAGATGCTGACTGGGGTGGATGTCATGAGACTAGGAGGTCTGTGACGGGATACTGCGTTTTTTTTGGAGATTCTTTGATATCATGGAAGGCAAAGAAGCAGTCTACGGTTTCTAGATCGTCTGCTGAGGCAGAATACAGAGCCATGGCCATGGTGACTTGTGAGGTTCAATGGCTTCTGTATTTGTTAGAAGACTTGGGATTAAGGGATCAGAAGCCAGTGGAGATGTTTTGTGATTGTAGGAGTGCAATGTATATTGCAGAAAATCCGGTGTTTCATGAGAGGACTAAACACATAGAGATTGATTGCCATGTGGTTAGAGATAAGGTGCAAGAAGGGGTGATTAGATTGATGCCAATACGGACAGAGCTGCAATTGGCTGACATCTTCACCAAGGCTTTGGATTCAAAACGGTTGTTGCAGCATGTTGGGTCACTTGGGATTCACAATCTTTATGGCAAGCCAAGCTTGAGGGGGGATGTTAAAGATGTTGGGTGAATCCTCAAGTAGTGTGGCAGCTAACTTGAATTGTGTACTGTTCTTGCTAATTAGAAGTGTTAGTTGCCAATTGAATGAAGTTGCACCTGGTTTGTATGGTGGGGCAGTGTGCATTGGCTGGTTAAAGAGCCTGCCATCGAAGTAGAGCGTACAGGAGGAAGAGGAAGACGATTGCCTTGGCGGGAGTGTGTTTAAATGGGTGAAATGACGTTATTGCCCTTACTAATGCTGTTATAATATCAGTTAGTTGAAGGGCATAAGTGTAATTTTGCTGGTTCTGTTTCTTCTTCTTCAGCGGGCTAGCCTGTATAAGTTTGGCAGCTTCGCATTTGTAGTTGAATTGATTTTCCAGAAAATTCCAAGAGTTTCTTCGTGCCTCCCCGTGCTATTTTCTTATGAATTCGCTTCTTAGCTTCTTAATTTGCGTTTGCACGGTTTGATTTGTTGTTAAGCATTTGAATTGCTTGTTCTTTGTTAGAAATTTCACACAAGTCTTTCAAAAGATTGTGTAAATAGTAAACCATAAACCCCGTAAGGAACGTAAAGATGAGAAAACAAGATTCACAAGATTGGAGAAAGGTTGACAGTATCGAATTTCTTGCTAAATGGATTATGTCAAAATGTTTATGCCACGTGGATTTTGTGTTGTGAATTCATTCTTTGCAGTTAATAGATTATAGTAGCGGTGTAACTTTTCAACTTAAAAAAGGTAATAATAGGAAGAATAGTAGCACTTATGAAAGGAAAAGAATGATGTATTTGGTATATGTTGAGATTATTGACTTATATTGGTCACTTTGAAAAAAATATGTAGATTATAAAAAGATGATGTATCGTCACATATTGTCTTAACGTTTTGAGTGGATATTAGCCTCATTTATATAAGTTCAAGTTTCATATGGTATCAAAACCAGTTTAACGTGTAGAGTCACATCTTGTTTGGTCATGGTTGGTAATTTATTATATCCTTATATCTAAGTCTAGATGTTCATGTTTGGATTGCGGTTTGTGATATAGAATATTTTGAAACGCCTGTGTTGTCAAGCCAGTTGCCTTAACGTACACTTGAACTTTGTAGTAATAGCATGAAACTTCTACAAATCGAAAATTCTCCCATTTGCTTCAAGTCTTATTAAAACAATATATACTAATAAATGAGTCCCCATTTCTAACGTGGGATTTTTACTTTAGGGAAAACTAACAATAAAAAAAAAATGGGAGTTCCTTTTTTTTTTTTATGTTGACCGCATCCATTCGTTTTCAAATGCTACTTTGCTATGGAAACTTTAACTATTGTCCAAATGGTTATTCATAAAATTTTGACATATTACATTAATTCTTTGATAGTGTTAGTGGTGGCGATAGAAATGATGGAGATAGTAATGGAAGAGGTGGTAGAGATAGTAACGAAGGAGATGGTGAGAGTTGGAAGAGGAGGCGATAGAGTAGGTGGAGGTGGTGTTGGTTAGGGTGATGGTGGAGGAGGTGAACTCATTTTCAGTGGTGGAAAATACGGGAAAGAAACGAGTAAAAACGAGTCAAATGATGAGTTTTTAAGTTTGAATTCGTTTAGGTAAATGAATAGTTTGGCTTGGTTCATTTGATTTAATGAGGTTAAAAATTTATTTAAGTTTGGCTTGAAAATGTTATAACTTTTTAAACAAACTAACAATTCGCGAACAATTTTGGCTCATTTAGTAATTATGTATTCGAACTTGACTCGTTTAATTAAAATTAACGAACAAACTCAAACCAAATATGAACCAAACTCAAATTGTTTGCGAACAGTTTGGTTCGTTTAACACCCTATTATACGGGGATGTAGAGAGGGAGGTGAAGGTCATGCACGTGATGGTGGTGGCGAACAAAATTGTGTAGGTGGAGAAGGTGGTGTTAAGAAAATGGATACAAAAACAACAAGTAGAGAGCAGGAGTAGTGATTAGAAGTTGGCTTGAGGCGTATATCAATACTATCCGTAAGGAATATTCGCCCCCACTAGTGCTGCAGGGTTATAAGCAAATTTCTTCCTAGGATACAACAGCCAAACAATCTCTTGTCCTCAGCAAATAGGATAGAAATTCAATGAACTTTCAATTGAGAATGCTTTTAAAGTTGGAAGAAGAACTTAGGATACTAGAACTTGAACAAGGAATTAGAACATCTTCATTATCATCCGGACCCAGTATATCCCAACGACAGCAAAAGCTATCGTTAGGGTCTGGGGAGGGTAAGTGGTAGGCAGACAATACCTCTATCCCAAGGGATAGAGAGTCTACTTCCAGCGAGACCCCCGGCTCTATATGTACCTGCATAAATGACATGATAATAGAGATATGTTGTGCGAGTGTGTTAGTGAGAAAATTCAAAAAATACAAAGAAATGACTTAAAAATACACATCACGTATATATGTACATGTAATGTAAAACAACGGTATAACATACACAACCAAGTGGAAAGTCAACCTAAAGCGTAGATAGTGTCTACGCCTATCTATGTCTCTAAATATACTCTAAAGTGTCCTTATATATGACCTATGCCTCGTTAACCTTAATCTTATGTCTCCATGACCTCCTATCCTGGACCATGTCCTCAGAGAGGTGCAAATCTAGTAGGTCGTGTCTTATCTGCTCATCCTAAGTCAGTTTGGGTCTGCCTTTACTCCCGTTCTCCTCTACAATGAGGCTTTCAATTGCTCTCCGCTTGACGTGACCTCCCTTATCTTATCTGCTATACTAGCCACGCCTAACCTTTCTCAAAACACCTCGTTTCTGATCTGGTCTAGCCTTGTATGCCCACACATCCATCTTAACATCTTCATCTCTGCTACTTCCATCTTCTGTAATTGTCACCTCTTGATGGCCCAGCAGTATGTCCCATATAGCATTGCCGGTCGCACTGCAACCCTATAAAATTTTCCCTTTAATTTAGTTGGGAAATTTTTGTCACACAGCACCCCTAAGGCTGCCCTCCATCTACACCAGCCTGCTTGAACTTGATGTGCTACATCATTATCTATGTCGTCATTCTGCTGCACAAATTAGGGGTGAACAAAATTTATGAAAACCGGACCAAACAACGAACTGGGCTGGTCCAAACCGTTTAAAACTAAAACATGGTTTTACAGCCGGTTTACTTATAAAAGAAAAACCGGACTGTCTGTTACGGTTCGGTTTCGGTTTTGAAAATTATAAAACCGTAAAACCGGACTGGACCGGTTTAATATAATAAATATTAAATATTATATATAATATATTAATATTTCAGAAAAAAACTAGAAAAAACCTATTTAAAAAAACTACAGAATACTATAGAATATTCTAGGCTATTCTACCCTATTCTGCCCTAAACCTCATTTCGATCACTACCCTAATTCCCATTTCCCCCCATTTCGTTTTCGTGTGTAATGCTAAAATATTTACCCTATGGATGTCTCTTATATATCATGTTCATGGTCTTCACGGTATTCATGGTGTTTATGATCATCAGATCTATATCAACCATATATATTATGGTTTTTGGTTATCTTAGGTTTTTTATATTATGACATTTATTTTGTAACATTATATGATCATCATGGTATTATCATATACATATTTTAGACTTACTCCATCATTATTTGGAGCATAATTTCAGACAAATGGTTGAAAAACAACCGGCCACACATAAATAAGAGAAAAGGGGAAATAGTTTGGATCATAACAATGCAATCTCTTCTCACCATTATCCAGCCATAGTTGTCTGTTTTTCACTTATTTTAGACACTCAAAAACGTCCATTTATGTGTAAATGAAGTGGACAAATCAGATTTTATAAATGAGCAAGACTACACCACATGGACTAATCAAAACACTCCTAGATGACATGTTGGCAAGGAGTTACATACTTGGCACCATAAGTGGCATGGAATCCGATTTTGGAAGCTGAAGATCATCTGATTTGATCAGTCCATATCCCAACCAAATTGTTGAAGAGGTAGAGAAGAAGGTGAGGAAGAAGTGATCATCCAAACCACTTGATCTTTTTTGAAAATTCCTGCAGAATTTTCAGCACTTCAAGTGGTCCAATCACATTTCTTGAAGATGCCAACTAAGCAAGATGGTGAGGTGATCATCCAATCAAATAAAGACAAATGAGATTGATAACATTGAAGGTGACATGTGGGCATCCTAATCCACAAGGAGCAGCTCACACCTATAAATATGAGTAGAGTTGAAGAAGGAAGATACACACAACATTTGGAGCTCTCTTCTTTCTTTCTTGCTTCTTCTTCTCTTTTCTTATTCTTTACATTTGTAGCTGAAGGTATATTATCTAAAGTTGTTATTGTGCTGCATTTATACCTCTAGAACTCATAAAAGTTGTAATTGATTAGTCATTCTATAAGGCTAAATCAATAGGTGGTGAGGTGCATACATTCTTCTGTTGTAAGGTGATGTGATCAAGTCTTAATTAGGGTTGGTGTATAACCCCGAACTCAAGTACTTTGAAAGTTGTAATGTGTTCATAATATAGTGAAAATTCAAGGAAATGTATTCCTTGGGACTGGAGTAGGTCATAATGACCGAACCAGGATAAATATTGGTGTCTTTGTCTCCTTTATTTTTTTTTTGTTTATTTTTCAAAACACTCAATTTCGCTCGACTGTTTAACCTAGCTAAATGTTTTCAAAATCATTGATTTTTTGTGGGATAAACTTCAGACTGTTATCTTTAATTTGCAATAAGAATCATCGTATTTGAGCAGAGGAGAGTTAGTCTTTCAGTCTTTGAAAGATTATTACTCCATTCTGGTAAGAGTTTGACCCGTTCTCAAGAAACGTACTATTTATTTTTATAAGCACAGTATCTAGTCAAAACCTTTTTGTGACATAAACTAGACATCTTAATGAGTATTTTGACACAAGAATCAACCTTTTTGACTTAGTATACAAAATGTTACAGTCTTTTAAAGTTTGCTAATTTTCTGTTCAAACAGTTCAGAGTGACCATTTGAAGCTTTTCACTTGTTTGAAGGGTCAAACGTTTTTCATTTTAGCTCATTTTTGGACAGAGTAAACATAACTCTTTGGAGTGAATTTATGTGAAGTTTCATAATTTTTTGAGTTGTGTATTGTATACATAGGGTTGTAAACGAGCTGAGCATCTCGTTGTTCAAGCTCGATTCATTTAACTTAGCAAACGAGCCGAGCTTGCTCGTTTATTTAGATGAATATATTTAATTGTTCAAGCTCGGTTCGTTTAACTCACAAACAATATTAGCGAGGCGAATACCTTAAACAAACGGTGTGACTTACCGAGTTCGAACAAAAAAATGGTTCAAGCTCGGTTCATTTACCCTTTAGCCGAGCCAAGCTCGAGCCGAACGAGCCGAACATACCGAATGGCTCGGTTCATTTACATGCCTATGTATACATCAAAATTTTTGAAAACGGGTACATGTTCTGAAATTTTCAAAATCAGATTTGAGGGAAATTTTCAAATGGTTTAAAATAAATGTAATTTCCGTTAACCACTATTCACCTCCCTCCTTCTATAGTGATGTTTGTGCAGGTGTTACAGTTCAACAATATCCCAGGTCGAAACTTGAGACTACCAAATAGTTCGTCTAATTTTCTTTTACACAAACACACACATATATATATTTATATACATATATACACACACACACATATATACATATATATAGATAAACACACACAACATTAGTATTTAGATCTCTGCATGTATAAGTAATTGTATTCGTGTCTATACACTTATATGCAAATTATTCATAAGTTCTTGTAACATCAACTCTTTTTAAGCTACTATTGTTCTAGTCGTGGATGTGCATTACGTGATATAGTGGGAGATCTTTAAATTCGACTCCTCAAAGGCTTAGTTTCTTAGATAAAGTCAATAATGTATTTCTAAACGACAGAGTCAAATATAAAGAAGCTGACTTGACTGTAAGGAAAACTTTTCTTACAACTTGTACCCTTCAATTCAGGGTTACAAATTAAATTTTAAGACTTGAATTATTGATCATTTTTTATTTTTTATTTTTTATTTTTTATTTTACGTTAACTGGGATAAGATATAACCTACTTGATTAAAAAGATGCCATCCGTGTTAACTTTATTTTTTTAATGACTGTTATATCTCATGATAGAAAATTGTCCTTTTTGTTTAGCACTGACGGCATCATTCATGAAGCAAATTCGCCCTAACGGTAACAACAACAATATCTTTTAAACTCAGTGAGTCTGATTGAAGTACAGTCTTCAAGTGGAAGTTTTCACTACACTAGACTTATGTATTTGCATAGTCCGGAGAAGAGTCGGATCGTTCGCCATCTGATGTGCGCAATCTTACCCTGCACTTTTTTGTACAAGAGGCGGCTCGAACTCGTGACCTCAAGGTCACAAAACATGAACTTTAACAATTGATCGAAAGCCTGCTCTCAAGTACAGTTCTCAAGTGTCTCAACAAAATATTTACGTCTTCTCATTACTCTATCGTTTAAAAGAATATACCATGTATATCATAAGGATTTCATATGCGCACATTCGTATACCTACTTTATTCGTGTGTGTATATATATATATATATATTTATTACACGTATGCATGTATTTCTATAAGTATTTGAATGATTGAATAATACGTCCCACTTCAGTTTAGAGCAAAACAAATGACACAAGCTGATTTAGCCTTTAGATCAAAGGTGTGATTATTTTAATGCAAGTCTTTCAAAAGATTGTGTAAATAGTAAACCATAAACCCCGTAAGGAACGTAAAGATGAGAAAACAAGATTCACAAGATTGGAGAAAGGTTGACAGTATCGAATTTCTTGCTAAATGGATTATGTCAAAATGTTTATGCCACGTGGATTTTGTGTTGTGAATTCATTCTTTGCAGTTAATAGATTATAGTAGCGGTGTAACTTTTCAACTTAAAAAAGGTAATAATAGGAAGAATAGTAGCACTTATGAAAGGAAAAGAATGATGTATTTGGTATAACGTTTTGAGTGGATATTAGCCTCATTTATATAAGTTCAAGTTTCATATGGTATCAAAACCAGTTTAACGTGTAGAGTCACATCTTGTTTGGTCATGGTTGGTAATTTATTATATCCTTATATCTAAGTCTAGATGTTCATGTTTGGATTGCGGTTTGTGATATAGAATATTTTGAAACGCCTGTGTTGTCAAGCCAGTTGCCTTAACGTACACTTGAACTTTGTAGTAATAGCATGAAACTTCTACAAATCGAAAATTCTCCCATTTGCTTCAAGTCTTATTAAAACAATATATACTAATAAATGAGTCCCCATTTCTAACGTGGGATTTTTACTATAGGGAAAACTAACAATAAAAAAAAAATGGGAGTTCCTTTTTTTTTTTATGTTGACCGCATCCATTCGTTTTCAAATGCTACTTTGCTATGGAAACTTTAACTATTGTCCAAATGGTTATTCATAAAATTTTGACATATTACATTAATTCTTTGATAGTGTTAGTGGTGGCGATAGAAATGATGGAGATAGTAATGGAAGAGGTGGTAGAGATAGTAACGAAGGAGATGGTGAGAGTTGGAAGAGGAGGCGATAGAGTAGGTGGAGGTGGTGTTGGTTAGGGTGATGGTGGAGGAGGTGAACTCATTTTCAGTGGTGGAAAATACGGGAAAGAAACGAGTAAAAACGAGTCAAATGATGAGTTTTTAAGTTTGAATTCGTTTAGGTAAATGAATAGTTTGGCTTGGTTCATTTGATTTAATGAGGTTAAAAATTTATTTAAGTTTGGCTTGAAAATGTTATAACTTTTTAAACAAACTAACAATTCGCGAACAATTTTGGCTCATTTAGTAATTATGTATTCGAACTTGACTCGTTTAATTAAAATTAACGAACAAACTCAAACCAAATATGAACCAAACTCAAATTGTTTGCGAACAGTTTGGTTCGTTTAACACCCTATTATACGGGGATGTAGAGAGGGAGGTGAAGGTCATGCACGTGATGGTGGTGGCGAACAAAATTGTGTAGGTGGAGAAGGTGGTGTTAAGAAAATGGATACAAAAACAACAAGTAGAGAGCAGGAGTAGTGATTAGAAGTTGGCTTGAGGCGTATATCAATACTATCCGTAAGGAATATTCGCCCCCACTAGTGCTGCAGGGTTATAAGCAAATTTCTTCCTAGGATACAACAGCCAAACAATCTCTTGTCCTCAGCAAATAGGATAGAAATTCAATGAACTTTCAATTGAGAATGCTTTTAAAGTTGGAAGAAGAACTTAGGATACTAGAACTTGAACAAGGAATTAGAACATCTTCATTATCATCCGGACCCAGTATATCCCAACGACAGCAAAAGCTATCGTTAGGGTCTGGGGAGGGTAAGTGGTAGGCAGACAATACCTCTATCCCAAGGGATAGAGAGTCTACTTCCAGCGAGACCCCCGGCTCTATATGTACCTGCATAAATGACATGATAATAGAGATATGTTGTGCGAGTGTGTTAGTGAGAAAATTCAAAAAATACAAAGAAATGACTTAAAAATACACATCACGTATATATGTACATGTAATGTAAAACAACGGTATAACATACACAACCAAGTGGAAAGTCAACCTAAAGCGTAGATAGTGTCTACGCCTATCTATGTCTCTAAATATACTCTAAAGTGTCCTTATATATGACCTATGCCTCGTTAACCTTAATCTTATGTCTCCATGACCTCCTATCCTGGACCATGTCCTCAGAGAGGTGCAAATCTAGTAGGTCGTGTCTTATCTGCTCATCCTAAGTCAGTTTGGGTCTGCCTTTACTCCCGTTCTCCTCTACAATGAGGCTTTCAATTGCTCTCCGCTTGACGTGCCCTCCCTTATCTTATCTGCTATACTAGCCACGCCTAACCTTTCTCAAAACACCTCGTTTCTGATCTGGTCTAGCCTTGTATGCCCACACATCCATCTTAACATCTTCATCTCTGCTACTTCCATCTTCTGTAATTGTCACCTCTTGATGGCCCAGCAGTATGTCCCATATAGCATTGCCGGTCGCACTGCAACCCTATAAAATTTTCCCTTTAATTTAGTTGGGAAATTTTTGTCACACAGCACCCCTAAGGCTGCCCTCCATCTACACCAGCCTGCTTGAACTTGATGTGCTACATCATTATCTATGTCGCCATTCTGCTGCACAAATTAGGGATGAACAAAATTTATGAAAACCGGACCAAACAACGAACTGGGCTGGTCCAAACCGTTTAAAACTAAAACATGGTTTTACAGCCGGTTTACTTATAAAAGAAAAACCGGACTGTCTGTTACGGTTCGGTTTCGGTTTTGAAAATTATAAAACCGTAAAACCGGACTGGACCGGTTTAATATAATAAATATTAAACATTATATATAATATATTAATATTTCAGAAAAAAAACTAGAAAAAACCTATTTAAAAAAACTACAGAATACTATAGAATATTCTAGGCTATTCTACCCTATTCTGCCCTAAACCTCATTTCGATCACTACCCTAATTCCCATTTCCCCCCATTTCGTTTTCGTCGTCACTTCCAGTCGCACCCCGCAGGTTCCAGCCACCGCAGTCCGCAGCCAGCCTCCATCTCCATTGTCCAATCTGAAACTGAATCTCCACTCCACTGGTCCTCACTCCCTCTCCACTTTCAGTCCTAGTCAGGTTAGTCTTCTTTCCTCTCTCTATCTCTATCTTTTTTTTCTCGTGTTTTTTCAACTTCGGATGCAAAAAGGCATGAGGGCTTGGATTTTTTATGATTTTGAATTATGGAATGTTTTTCACTTTTTCTTCGTGGGTTTTGTTCTGAGAGGTGGAGGGCGGAAAACGGGAAAAGGATTTATGAAATATGAATTCTTTGTGTATAGCACCATAGGAAGTCTTTTTAAGGTTTGTGTCCTTTTCAGTTTTCACTTTGTGTATATAGATTCAGTTATGGAATTTGTGTCATGAATCTTGATTTTTTTCTTCGTCTTGCTCAATTTCGTGTTTGTTCAGCTTACTTGTCTTGTTACGGACCTTACGGTGTTTTGTTTTGCTTTTAAAGTGTCCACTGTCCACAGAAGGTTTGGACCGTTTGGTGGTGACTGTTTGTTCAACCCTCACTGTTGCGTGCTGCCTTAGACGACGGTAATCTCATATGTATTTGCTGTCCACCCCACCACTCTAAATCCTTGCCATCACTTATCAGTAGGGGTGAACAAAATTTCTCACTTATCACTTATCAGGCCTACAAGCTACTGCATAATCTCGGATATATCGCGATTCTCAGAGTCACGATGGAACCAGCAACTCTGTGATTTCCCACTGTGTAAATCTTTACCCGTTTACTTTGTTTCTTCAATATTCTTTACATTTATGCTTCATTGTGGTGTTACCGTCTTATGGTGGCTTCAATCTTTTGTACTGATGAAGAAAAGATTGTCTGATATTGACGTCCGTGCCATCGGCTTCTTCGTGCAACTGGTGACTGCCGATTAAACTGCTGCCGGAATCACCTTTCCTTCCGTATTTGGAAGCTCTGTATTTCTTTGTTGTCTTTCTTCCAATTTTGCTGTATAGCAATAGCAAAAGGAATCCACACAAAGAAGCTACGAAAGCTCCCAGTATCTTTTTAATTTCGCGAAGGTAAGGTGAACTGGTGATTGGTGAAGTATATTTACAAGTAAATAGTATACTTTCATAACTGCTTTATTTACAGTTTGCTATTTTTCTTGATCAGTGGTGGCCGTTTCCTTTGAGCCTTCAGGTCTTTAGTTTTCTATTTTGTATCTTCAAAATGGAGACACCGGAGCATAACAAGAACAAGATAAAATGCTAAGTTATTATCTTCTCTGAATATGTGAGCGTAGTTGATAACGTAGTGTGAAATGATTGTGTGTTTGATTTTAGGATGTAATAGTTGAAGACGACTCACCTGCTACAAATCCATTCATCAATCCGATTCCAAGTAATGTGTCCACTGACCCCACAACAGTCCAGTCTGTTGCCCAACCTAGTGTCACTTTGAAACCTATAGATGAAGTTGGTCTGCCCCAAAAGAGAGTTAAAACCCAAGTGGTGGAGGTAATAGTAGAGAAAGAAGCCAACAATTGGTTTAGGAGTGAAGCTTGGAAGCATTTCACCATTGTTAAAGGTTCTGATCCTATTAGAGCAACTTGCAATTATTGTGGAAAGAGCTATGCAGCTAACCCTAGTAAGAATGGGACAAGCAATCTGTTTAGTCATCTAAACAACCAATGTACCAAAGTTCCTTGGAAAAAAGAGAAAGAACAAAGCAAGTTGACGGATTTTACACTGCTAAGTGACACCTCTAGAAATAATTCAAAAAATTTGGATTTGATTGATATAAGAAATAAGTTGGCAAGAATGGTCATAATGGATGAGCTGCCTTTTAGCATAGTGGAGGGAGAAGGATTTAAACAATATTCAAATGCGTTAGAGCCAAAGTTTATAGTCCCTTCTCGGATTACTGTTGCTAGAGATTGTATGAAGTTATATACTGAGAAAAAGAAACTTAAAAGGGCCTTGAAGGGGCGTAGAGTGTGTTTGACTACAGATACTTGGACTTCTTTACAGAATTTGAATTATATGGTTTTGACTGCTCATTATGTTGATGATGACTGGGTTTTGCAGAAAAAGATCTTGAATTTTTGTACAATAGAGAGTCATAAAGGGTCTATGATTTCCTGTAAGTTGGAAGATTGTTTGCATGCTTGGGGCATTGATAATATATTGACTATAACAGTTGATAATGCTTCGTCAAATGACTTGTGTATTCAGGAGCTCTTGAAAAATTTTAAGTTCAAAGATGTCTTGCTAGGTAATAGGTTCTTTCATGTCCGATGTCATACACATATATTGAACTTAGTTGTCAAAGATGGTTTGAAAGAACACTTTACTTCAATTATAAGAGTGAGAAATGCATGCAAGTATGTTAGATCTTCTCCTGCTAGGTTGAGAGCATTCAGAAAATGTGCTGAAAAGGAAAAGATTGACTTGGCTCATTTAGTCATACTTGATGTTGATACTAGATGGAATTCAACCTACATGATGTTAGATCGAGCTGAAAAGTATGAGAAAGCATTTGATAGACTTTATAAGTATGATAAATTCTTTCAAGACTACTTTGATTGCTATGATTATGCCCCGGATGATGATGACTATGTTGTTGGTAGGAGTAAGGGGAAAGTCATTGGTCCTCCTAAAAAAGACGATTGGATAGTAGCTAGGCACTTTGTGACATTTTTGAAATTGTTTTACAATGTTACTTTAAAGCTTTCAACTACATTGGATGTGACTGCAAACATTGTATACCTGAGTTGTGTAAAGTGAAGCAGAGTATAGAAGCAAAGATGAGTACTCAATCAAGTTCAAGTATGTTTCATATGTCTATGAGCATGAGTGCAAAGTACAATAAATATTGGCCAAACTGGTCCAATATCAATCATTTATTGTTTGTGGCCATTGTCTTTGATCCGCGGTTTAAAATAAGAGGTTTGGAAATTTGGTTGAGAAAAATGTTTGGCCTTGAAGCTGACCAAAAGAAGTTGGATATTGAAGATCATTTGAATGAACTATTCATGCATTATTCAAGGGAGTTATCTGTCATTGATAAGGAGGGTGATACTAGTATGAGTCCATGTGGAGGATTAACGGAATTGGAAAGTGAAGACGTCTTTGCAATTGCTGCAAGAGAAATGGGAGAAGAAGACAACGATGATAAGAAGAATGAGTTGAACATGTACTTAAGTGATGGAATTGAAAAGGGTGATAGCTTAAATGTCTTAGGATGGTGGAAGTCCAATGTTCATAGATACCCAGTACTTTCAAGCATTGCAAAGGATATATTTGCCATTCCGGTCTCAACTGTTGCATCTGAACAAGCTTTTAGCACTAGTGGCCATGTTGTTGATCCTTGTAGGAGTTCTCTAAATCCTACAACTGTGAAAGCATTAATGTGTACCCAAAATTGGATACGTTGAACTGCTGTACATTTGGATATATTAGAAGCTTTAGATGAAGCTGAAAAGTATGAAGACATTTCCCAAGGTAATTTTTCTATTATCCAATCCTTTTTACTGTCACAGTTTTTTCATTCAAAGTTATTATTATATCTTCTAGATGACTTGGGATTTCTTTTATTATTTTAATTTGTTGTAGAAAGTTCAAGCTCATGCATTGCAAAGGAAGGAATTGAAGTGGACTCTGACTAAGATATCATCGTGGTGTACGGATGGTGAGATATCCTTAAATTTGTTCCATCAGAAATACTGAATCTTTGATAGTTGTAGGGGGGTTGATGTTGCTCTGTGTTTTATTTATTTTCAGCTTAAACTGTTTGAGGTTTTTCCAACCTAGAATGTGGTATTTTTCCATTTCCTGTTTTCTGTATCATTCTTTATTGTATTATTCACTTTTTCTTGAAGGTGGACTTTGCAGTTAAACAATGTTTGATTGGGACTGATGAAATGGTACAGTTCAAACTAATGCTGCTCTTTCTTTTCCAGTAATTGCAAGGAAAGAATAGATATTGAGGCGCCCGCATTATCTTTAGATGGATTGAAAGATAAAACTAACAATTTTGGATCAAAGGCATTAATTGGTGAAGGATCTTATAGAAGAGTATATTTTGCAAATTTAGACAATGGAAAAGCAGTGGTTGTCAAAAAACTTGATGTATTGTCTGAGCCTGAAACAAATCACGAGTTCCTGACTCAGGTAGGTTTCCACACTTATTAAATTTATATTGATTTCTTCTACTTATTTTTTGTTAGAGTACCTTTTTATTGCTCTTGGGCATTTTATAGGTCTCTATGGTTTCGAGATTGAAACACGAAAATGTTGTGGAGTTGCTCTGATACTGTGTGGAAGGGAATCTTCGCGTGTTAGCATATGAGTTTGCAACCATGGGATCTCTGCATGACATATTACATGGTGAGGAAATAGTATCCTGAATTTTCATATTTTAAATTTTAGTTGATTGTAGTGATTTTCTTTCTCATCTTAAACATGTAGTGAACTAGTGAAGAAATCCTTCTGTTACAGTTTTTCCCTTCATTTGTTTTTTCATCTCCCTGGGTCTGTGCGATTATGGACAGGGAGGAAGGGGGTACAAGGGGCTCATCCTGGTCCAGTACTTGATTGGATAACACGAGTGAGGATTGCTGTTGATTCCGCTAGAGGACTGGAGTATCTGCATGAGAAGGTTCAACCTTCTATTATACTCAGAGATATCAGATCTAGCAATGTGCTTGTTTTTTAGGACTATAAAGCAAAGATTGCAGACTTTAATCTTTCAAATCAGGCTCCTGACATGACCGCTCGTCTCCATTCAACTCGAGTTCTAGGAACATTTGGTTATCACGCACCAGAGTAATGAATCTCTTCTTATTCTTTCTGCTCCATAATTGATTTTCGGATCCTCGTGGGGATCCAATTTGTGTTCTCGCCGAACCAAATCAACTGTTTCTTCTGTATTGCATTCTGAATTTAAGTAGGTGGATTATGTTCAAAGTTTAATACAGGTGTTGTCAAGTTTTTGATACATCAACTTTAGATTTAAGAGCCAAACTTTATTGGAACGGACTTTGGTTGTTCATGATTGATGTTAGGGATTAAAGCCTGTTTGATTCATCTGAAGGAGAGTCTAGGCTGTGATTTACATGCATGATACTTTGGAGTGACATGGCTTTTAATTATTCTGTCCTCGATAGACTTTAAGAAGATTCAAAAGATTGACGTGGGTTATTACTATAATGTAGGCGGTTTCTCTATGTGATGTCTCAGGACACAGATGAAGCAATTCTTAATTGTCTGATTTGATTGAATATCTACGTGAACAAGGTGCATATAATGGGACTAATCTCTCGGTTATGTGTTGATGGAAAATGTTACAGACATTTTAAAGTTTGGCGGAGCCTTTTTGGGAAGATATGCCTTGAGTCGTCTAGTATACTTGATACTTCAAGGCTTGGAACTATTGCAGCTGGGTGTTATGGGCTTCCAATGTCTTCCTTTGGGGTGCAATTTCCAGTGAGGTAAACGTAGATATGCACCAGTTTTTTCTATAAGTAAATTGAGTTGTTTATAGACCATTTTAGTACCACGATATTTATTACATTCCGTTTCTATTACAGTTCTTTAAACTTTCTTCATTGATTAGATATTTGATATATTGATCAGCCACTGTCGGCATATTTGAAACTGAAAAAAACCAGAACCAAACCAAACCAAACCAAACCGGACCGGTCAAACAGTTTGTTGATCGGTTCTGGTCCAGTTCCGGTTTCTTAATTTCAAAACCGTTAGAAACGGTTTGGTTGGCAACATACGCAAAAACCGGCCGGACCGGACCATGTACACCCCGATCACAAATGATCCTTGGTACTTAAACTTACTTACCTGTGGTACCACTTGACCATCGATGGTGAGCTGGCTATCCTCACTGTCTACTACACTGCTGAAGTCGCAGTGCAGATACTCGGTCTTAGAACGGCTAATCTTTAAGCCTTTTCTCTCTAAAAAACCTCTCCACTGCTCTAGTCTCATACTCAGGGTATGTCTACTTTCTGCAACTAATACAATATCGTCAGCAAAAAGCATACACTATGGAACTGCCTCCTGTATCTTGAAATGTGTTAAACAAGCCTTTATATAGGCATTTTACCTTCATTTCAGACATTCAAACCGTCCTTGGGTGGTTGGAAAAGGTTCCTTGGTGCAAAAGTTGCAACTTTAGATTAAAAGTCACACCTGCTGGCACATCGACCGATACCATCGATCGATGTCTCACAGTAGCTTCCAACTTTCCATCCAAACCACTTCGATCAATCTATGTATCGATCGAAGTCACATCGATCGATCTATGTGATCGATCTATGCTGGACAGGAAGTTGTAACTTTGCACTCAGGGTACATCGATCGATCGAAGTGATCGATCTATGTGACATCGATCGATCGATGTGATCGATCTATGTCTGATAGAATACTCAACATCATTTTCAAGCCACATGGATCGATTCAACTGAGACATAGATCGATCCATGTTATGAGTCAAGCTATTCTTGCTTATTTAAATACCAATCCACCTTCATTCTTCATCTTATTGCCTTTACAAACTATTATAACAATCTCCCACTTAGTTTGTAAAGCAATTTATGACATTTCATGTATTTAAGAAGTATCTTTCGATTTGAACCTCTTATTAGTATAATACTTCAAAGTTCTAACGAAATCTTGATAGCTAAAAAGCCTTGACAGATTCCTATGTGCTAGAACCGGAAATATTATACACACGAAATCACACTCTACTTAGAAGTCCATCTTAAACCACACTTTATGGCCTTGTGCCTCCTCTAGTATTCATGAATATTTCAAGATCATTGCTTGTCGAAGCAGCACCACTTCTTATGTTCATATAGGTGAAGATTAAGATATTCGTTTTAATCCTTCATTAAGAATGCTTTAACACTCACCCTCCTTTAACACTAACATTCCAATTCTTTAAAGATCAAAACAGTGCGGGCTGATTCTTTAAAGATCAATCTTAGTGCTTCAATTCCTCATTTTGTGACTTGTTGTTACCCATTGAACCTTTGACTAGTAGTATGCTAGAAAAGGTTGGGTTTCCATCACAAGTGAACTTATCCCTGTTGAGAAAAAGAATTTCAGTGATTCACAAAAATACATGATTTAAATAACGTGTGCTAAAGAAATGCATGACACATTTTATGGCTTGACAAGTTTTTGTGACAAACTTGCCTTATATACTTTATATATAATGTTGCCGTACTAACAAGCCATGAAGCTTTAAATCTTACATCAAATGGCAAACATTTGTTGTGTTTGAACTATTTTCAGGTGCTACCATTAATGAACTAAACTAGTTCATTAAGTGAAGTACTTAGTTAAATGAACTAAGTAGTTCATTAAATGAAGATATATTTGGAAAAGGCATGAAGGCAACAAATTGAAGAATCGAAAGTCTCCTCCCACCTCTTCACATGTTTTTCATATATTATATATATATATATTCAGATTTTTTAAAAATGCACTATACACATATATTCTAACGTACTACCGACACGTTATATATATTACAAATGTACGTCAACATCACACTACTATACTTACCTTATATTTATGAGTATATGCAGGTCTTATATCATATGATATAAGTCATGGTGATGACAAAATTATAACGACACGTTACAAGGTTCTAAACCAAAAATTGTCGTATTCTGTGACTACCGAAACTTCGCTAACGTGTCACGTACTTGCCATATATAGATGGCCAGCCCCTACACTTCAAAAATGGCCACAAATTTCGTAGCTTACATGATACACTCAGCCATAAAAATATTTCATGTTGGCACACACAAATTGCCTCCAATTAAGGCCAAATTGTGGAGATTCTAAATTAACATTTCAAGCACATGTAGGCGCCACTTTAATCAGCCATGAGAGCTGAATATTAAATTTATTTTATGTATATTATGTGTGACATAATATATATAACATGTGCAAAAATTTGGAATTTAATCGGAGAAAAATTGTGTAATCGACAAAAGTCAAAAATTCGGTTTTCTACGAACACAACACATGGAACGTTTTTGGCATGACATGTAACATGTATCTAGACACTCTTTACATATTCAATACATACTAAAGTGTTCTAGAATATTCAAATTAGGGTTGATTGGAATATACCATATGTGTATAATTATTGTGCACTATTTTACGAAGTTTACAAAAATAAATTCAGCACATGTTCAAGCCTACATCACACGCCTACTCAGCCTTGGTGAAGCTTATGTGGAGCTTATTTGGCATCTTGATTGGTGAAGAATGGACTACACAAGGTTAGTGACTTAATGGAGAGAGCTACACAAGGTAATATTTCAAATTATGTTACAAATGTAACACATGCTGAAAATTCAGCATGTGAGACATCAAGGTGGCCGAATTTTGTCTCATAATTGTGACCAATTTGCTTCTCAATATTCAAGGGATTAATGTGTTGTAATATGATAACAATTTAAAAGTCTTGAGATTATTGCACATGCTTAAAATTCAGCATGTGACACATATGGTGCTGGCCGAATTTTTGAGTTAATGGAGATCAATTTTCCTCCCAAATTAGTCGGGATTAATTGTATATATTTGGTAAGATATTTACTACTATTTTGGCACATGTTTTGAGTGATATTCTCAGATTTTTACAGTCATCAAGTGATGACAAATCTCATCCAATCAAGGAGTGCCAAGTAAGCAAGGCCAAGACAATCATCCAATCAAGTTGTGCCAAGTAAGCAAGTTGATGTCACATCTATACAAGACATTCTTCCAAGGACTTAAAAGAGAATTCTCAAGATGTGATGATGCCCTAAGAGGGGCAGCCAACTTCAAATAAAAAGGAGAAGATGAGCAAACAAAAATGCAAGACAAGTCTCACAATTTCTAAAGTGCAAAAAGACTCTCTACTCTCTTTTTCTCATTTCTTTCTTCTCCTTCTCTCTCTCAAGCCTATTGTATCTATATTCAAACATATTGTATAGGCTTTATTCATACCACCATACATGCCTCATTATTGTAAAAGGTTGATCAAGGTGTGATCAAACCTTCATTCATTCGGTGGTGGTGTTCATTAGAGTTTATCCTTTCTTACTTTTTTTATATTTTCTTCCCTTCTTCTATCTGCTTGATAAGTCTCAATGTTAAACAGATCAATGTTGTTAACTCGTTTGGCATATTAGATAGACTTGGTAGGCCTGATTGCTTGTAACGTTTGTGTAAAGGGTTGGAGTTGGTGTGTAACTCCGAAAACCCTTGTGGTAAGATGTTATTTTTGTTTAGTGATAACCGAGGAAGGTGTCCTCAAAGACTGGAGTAGGTTGATTTAACCGAACCAGTATAAAATTCCTTTTGTTCTTTACTTTAATGCATAGTACTTTCAGTTTCCAGCACTTTGCGTCTGTTTTGTCACAGTCTTAAAAATAACAAACAAATTTCAAAAATTGTAAAATTTTGCAGAACTATAACCGCATCTCTTAAGTTTTATTTGGCGCAAGTTTCAACCCATTTGGACAAGTATAAGTCATTCAAACATTAATAGTTCTGAGACTAGTGCAATCTGATTTTCAGACTTGCAAAGGTTGAGAATTTGAACATATTTGACATACTTCCCAAAGGAAGTTTTCAAAACTGTTTCAACCCATTTAAATATAAATATATATATATAAGGGGTTTGTCATTAAATTTTCAGACCATTTGAAGCCACGGATTAATTGGAATAAATTTTTCAAATCAGACTACTGTTTTAGGCAGATTTGCGCAATCAGACCACAAAAGATTTTTCAACGGGTTAAAGGTTGAATTTTGATCTGAAATTTTTAGGAGATACTCAGAACATCTGAGACTACAATCTATACAAATTGAAGAATTTTTTAAGGCTTTTAACCTAGTTTTTCAAACGTTGCAAAACAGGACCTGAAAACAGAAACTATTTTCAGAAGTTGGGTTTTTGGGTCAAAACATTTTAAAAGCTAAATTTTCCGCACCCACTATTCAATCCCCCCTTCTAGTGGTGCCTTACAGGTCCTACAAGTGGTATCAAAGAGCAGACACACTCACAACAAGAAGATCCAACAACCTAAGTTAGATGGCAACCACTAGCTTCAAAACCGAACAAGAAGGTATGTCGAGTCAAAGGCCTCCTCTTTTTGATGGTGAGTCCTTTATTCAATGGAAACTTAGAATGAAACTTTTTCTTATGGCTATTGATATTGATCTATGGTCTATTACAGAAGACGGTCCATTCGTTCCTTCTAAATTATCTATTGTAGATGGTGTCACACTCGAGGTTGTAAAACCAAAACAAGAATACACTAGTGATGATAAAAAGAGACTAAGTATGAATGCTAGAGCCATGCAATTACTCTTAAACAAGCTAAGTAAAAGTGAATATATTTGCGTATCTAATTGCTCTAATGCTCAAGAGATGTGGAGAATTCTTGAGATGAAACATGAAGGGACTAGCCAAGTAAAGGAGTCCAAGATTGATATGTTTATATCCACACTTGAGTCTTTTAAATTGTTGCCAAATAAGTCTATTGTTGATATGGATCTACGATTGACTAACATCTATAATTCTCTTGAGTCTCTTGGCAAAGCTTTCTCTACACAGGAAAAGGTCCAAAAGATACTACGAAGTCTTCCATCCGAATGGGACCCTAAAGTCACAGCAATAGAGGAAAGTAAAGAAACCAAATCAACAAAAATGGAGGAACTAATCGGATCGCTAAAGGTATCCAAAAACAAACTTACATTAAGGAAATCAGAATGAACGTCAAAAAAAGGTAAGACTATTGCTTTTAAATCAATTGAGTACGTCTCTACTTCTTCCGATCACGTAGATGATAGTGATTCTGAATCAGACAATGATGACTTAATACTATTGGCTAAAGGTTTGAGAAAATTCATGAGAAAGTTATTTAAAAACAAACCTAAGGCTACTTCCACTAAAAGAAATAAAAATAAAACAAATGATAAGGACGTAAAGTGCTATGAATGCGGGAAACTTGGACATTTGTCATATGACTGCCTTAATAAGGACAAACAAACAAACAAACACCTTGACAAGGATCGGCCCAAAACTAGACTCGTCTCAGAACCTAAACAAAGGAGAAGAGCTCCCAAGGCCTCCACTTGGAGTGACACATCCGACTCTAAGACTGATACAGAAAAAGAGACAGCACAAGTATGCTTTGTATCCAAAGCATCAAACGAGGCATCTTCTGATTCTGATTCTGATTTTGAACCTTCATATGATGATCTTTTTAGTCAATATTTAGAATTGCACAAATTTACCAAGACTCTCGCAAAAGAAAAGAAACGATTAATTAAAGACAAGAAGTTGTTAGAATCATCTAACACGAATCTTGTTTCTCAATTAAACAATTCAAAAGAAAAGTCGTCATGCATCATCAATGCATTAAAATCAGAGATCTCATCATTAACTACACATAATAATGAAATGAAATCCGAGATTTCAAACTTGAAATCAAGGAATACGGATTTAGAGAAAATGATGAAACAATTTGACACGGGAACTAACATGCTAGATCGCATCATTTTATCACAAAAGCATGATAGTTATAAAACCAGATTAGGATACATTGAGAAAAATAAGACATCAATTAAACCAACCAAATTCATTTTGTCTAATAAAATAGAAACACCTAAGAAACATATGGCGCCTAAGAAGACGCCTAGGCCCCCTCTCCCTTCATCTCATCATGCTTCTTCTTCTTATCATACAAGATATAATTATGTGCCGTATAGATATGAGAAGAAACCAGTAATACATACACGACATTCATTCCATACATCTAGATCACGCACTATGCACACAAACACAAGAGCATATCAACGACAATCATACAACATGCATAAAGGAATACTCGGCCAAAGGCCAAATGTATTCTCACCCCATGTCTACTATGTTGCTCCTTCATCTACATTCTTACCATTTGCTAGACCGAGAAAGATCACCCAAGTATGGGTACCGAAAGGTACTTTCACACAGAGGTGATTAATTAACTTGTAAGGACCCAAATTAAAAGGGTACCTAAATCATTGTTGTACATTACAGGGAATCCATACATCTAAAGGCACATCTATCAAGTGGTTCCTTGACATTGGTTGCTCGAGGCACATGACGGGTGACCCGAGCTTGTTCTCAAAGTTGAAGAAGGTTACAAAAGGTGGATCGGTGACCTTCGGAGACAACAATGAAGGAAGAATCATTGGAAAAGGTACAATCGGAAGCCCAAGTACTCTTCAAATCTCCAACGCCTTCCTGGTAAGTAATCTATCCTATAATCTACTTAGCATCTCACAGTTTATTGCAGCGGTTTTGATGTGTGTTTCACTCATCCGTATTGCAACATAATAAATAAAAATGGAGAAACAGTATTAAAAGGAAAAAAGGAAGGAAATATTTTTACGCTTTCTATGGATGACATGTTAGACGCTAAGGTTAAGTGTTTTATATCAAATGAACCTAACGTTAATTTGTGGCATAGACGATTAGGACATATTGGCATTTCTATGCTTGAAAAACTTCAACGCACGAACCTAATACGAGGATTGCCTAAACTTGATTTTGACAACTTTCAGTTGTGTGAATCCTATATTAAAGGCAAACAAACACGCGAGTCACTTAAACCCAAAAATGAAATTAACACGTCTAGAGTCTTAGAATTACTACACATTGATTTGTTTGGCCCTAGTCGTACTAAGAGTCTCGGTGGACGCCATTATGTATGTGTCATCGTTTGATGATTTTTCTCGCTATACATGGACTTTATTTATTGCAAATAAAGATGATAGTGCCATTAAGATTGTGAAACTAATAAAACAACTTCAAAATGAATATGGTTTAAATGTAAAAAAGATTCGAAGCGATAGAGACGGTGAATTTAAAAATAAGGACATGATTGCATTTTGCGAAGAAAAAAGAATCAAACACGAGTTTTCGCCACCTAGAACTCCACAATGAAATGGAGTAGTAGAACAAAGAATAGGACACTACAAGAAATCGTTAGAACCATGTTGTGTGAAAATAAATTGCTAGATTTTTGTGGGCAGAAGCCTTAAATTGTGCATGCTATATAGTTAATCGTTTGACAATTAGAAAGGAAATAAATAAAACTCCTTATGAGATAGTAAATGATAGCATGCCTAAAATTGATTACTTTCGTGTGTTTGGTTGTAAATGCTTTGTTTTGAACACAAAAGATAATTTAGATAAATTTGAATCTAAATCAACTGAATGCATTTTTGTTGGCTATTCTATGAATTCTAAAGCATATAGATGTTATGATCCCATCACTAGACAAATCTAGAATCTATTCATGTGAAGTTTAATGAATTTGGTGAGGTTAAAAAAGATAAAGAATATGATGATGATTTTGAACTAAAGCGCATGTTAGATGATATAGAAGAGAGTGGCGTGCATGATAAATTGACACACTAGAAATGCATGATCACTTAGAAATGCATGAGAACTTAGAGAATAATCAACCAAGATAGCATAGGGATCACCCACACGATCTCATTATAGGCGATATTACTCATGGTATTCGACCATGTAGAAGAATAAATCCGGGTGAAATAAACCAATTTCATGATATGATATCCGAAATTGAACCTAAAAACGTTTATGATGCTTTGAGTGATTCTTCCTGGATTGATGCTATGCATGATGAATTAAATCAATTTGTAAGAAATGATGCATGGTATTTAGTACCACGACCACAAGATAAGACAATAATATGCACAAAGTGGGTGTTTAGAAATAAAATGAATGAAGATGGTAAAGTTGTTAGAAACAAGGCGAGACTTGTAGCACAAGGATATAATCAAGAAGAAGGAATAGACTATGACGAAACATTTGTACCCGTAGCACGTTTAGAAGCCATACGACTTTTACTTGCTATTGCTTGCATGAAAGGTTTTAAACTCTATCAATGGATGTAAAAAGTGCATTTTTAAATGATCTTATACAAAAAGAAGTATACGTGAAGCAATCACCCGGTTTTGAAGGCTTGAAGTACCCCGATCATGTGTACAAATTAAAGAAGGCATTATATGGCTTAAAACAAGCACCAAGGGCTTAGTATGATCGTTTTGCTACTTTTCTTTTAGAGAATGGATTTAAAAGAGGCACTATAGATATCACCTTGTTCTTGAAACAAGATAAATCGGATTTACTAATCATTCAAATTTATGTTGATGACATCATTTTTGGATCTACATCTCATAAACTCGTTGAAGAATTTAAAACTTACATGAAATCCGAGTTTGAAATGTCTATGGTTGGTGAATTGAATTACTTTCTTGGCTTGCAAATTAAACAAACGAGTAAAGGTATACACATAAGTCAAGTTAAATATGTGAATGACATGATTAAAAAGTTCAATTTTGAGAACTTGAAACCCTCTCCCACCCCTATGAGTGTCACCATTAAACTAGATAAAGATGAACATGGAAAAGACTTTGATAATGCTTTATATAGGTCTATGATTGGTTCTTTGCTTTATCTTACCGCAAGTAGACCTGATATCATGTTTAGCGTTTATATATGTGCACGTTTTCAAAGCCAACCTAAAGTGTCTCATTATAATGCTGTGAAAAGAATATTTTGATATATTAAGCACACCCCCATTTTAGGAATTTGGTATGATAAAGATTGTGAATTTGACTTGCATGCTTATAGTGATGCAGATTATGGTGGATGTAAAATAAATAGAAAAAGCACAAGTGGCACTTGTCAATTTATAGGAAATTCACTAATTTCATGGTTTTCGAAAAAGCAAGCAAGTGTGGCCTTATCTACTACAGAAGCTGAATACATGGCACTTACTCTTTGTTTCACATAACTGCTATGGTTAAAACAACAACTTTCTGGTTTCGGAATCACAGTAAATCATATTCCAATCTATTGTGATAATATGAGTGCTATAAACATGTCTAAGAACCCCGTGCTACACTCTAAGGCAAAGCACATAGAAGTACGATATCACTTCCTTCGTGATCACGTGAATAATGGTGATATAGTTATAGATCATGTACGCACTGAGGCACAAGTAGCCGACATATTCACTAAGGCACTAAATCAAGCCACGTACGAAAATCTACGCTCTAAATTAGGCATGATTTCTGCTGATTTGATTTGATATTTCTATCCACGTTTACATGCACTTTTGACTTTCTTTCCAAAATAAAGGGGAAGAGAGAGTGAATAATTTAAGGGAGAGCGAGAGTGATTGATTGCAAAAATCAAGGGGGGAAAAATTCAAAATTTGAAATTTGAAATTCGAAATTTGAATTTGTGCACGATTGGAATGGAAGCGATTAAGTTTAAATCATGAACTAAGAATATTTTGTAAATCATCAAAAGGGGGAGATCGTTGAGAAAAAGAGTTTGAGTGATTCACAAAAATGCATGATTTAAATAACGTGTGCTAAAGAAATGCATGACACATTTTATGACTTGACACGTTTTTGTAACAAACTTAACTTATATACTTTATATATAATGTTTCCGTACTAACAAGCCATGAAGCTTTAAAGCTTAAATCAAATGGCAAACATTTGTTGTGTTTGAACCATTTTCAGGTGCCACCATTAATGAACTAAACTAGTTCATTAATTGAAGTACTTAGTTAAATGAACTAAGTAGTTCATTAAATGAAGATATATTTGGAAAAGGCATGAAGGCAATAAATTGAAGAATGGAAAGTCTCCTCCCACCTCTTCACATGTTTTTCATATTATATATATATATATATATATATATATATATATATATATATATATTCAGATTTTTTTTAAAAGGCACTATACACATATATTCCAACGTACTACTGACACGTTATATATATTACAAACGTATGTCAACGTCACACCACTATACTTACCTCATATTTATGAGTATATTCAGGTCTTATATCATATGATATAATTCATGGTGATGACAAAATTATAACAACACGTTACAAGGTTTTAAACCAAAAATTGTCGTATCAGGTGACTACCGAAACTTTGCTAACGTGTCACGTACTTGCCATATATAGATGGCCAGCCCCTACACTTCAAAAATGGCCACAAATTTCATGGCTTACATGATACACTCAGCCATAAAAACATTCTATGTTGGCACACACAAATCACCCCCAATTAAGGCCAAATTGTGGAGATTCCAAATTCACATTTCAAGCACATGTAGGCGACACTTTAATCAGCCATGAGAGCTGAATATTAAAGTTATTTTATGTATATTATGTGTGACATAATATATATAACATGTCCAAAAAGTTAGAATTTAATCGGAGAAAAATCGCGTAATCGACAAAAGTCGAAATTCGGTTTTCTACGAACACAACACATTGAACGTTTTTGGCATGACATGTAACATGTATCTAGACGTTTTTTACATATTCAATACATACTAAAGTATTCTAGAATATTCAAATTAAGGTTGATTAGAATATACCATATGTGTATAATTATTGTGCACTATTTTACAAAGTTTACAAAAATAAATTCAGCACATGTTCAAGCCTACATCACACGCCTACTCAGCCTTGGTGAATCTTATGTGGAGCTTGGTTGGCATCTTGATTGGTGAAGAATAGACTACACAAGGTTAGTGACTTAATGGAGGGAGCTACACAAGGTAATATTTCAAATTATGTTACAAATGTAACACATGCTAAAAATTCAGCATGTGAGACATCAAGGTGGCCGAATTTTGTCCCATAATTGTGACCAATTTGCTTCTCAATATTCAAGGGATTAATGTGTAGTAATATGGTAACAATTTAAAAGTCTTGAGATTATTGCACATGACAAAAATTCAGCATGTGTCACATATGGTGCTGGCCAAATTTTGAGTTAATGGAGATCAATTTGCTTCCCAAATTAGTTGGGATTAATTGTATGATATTTGGTAAGATGTTTACTACTATTTTAGCACATGTTTTGAGTGATATTCTAAGATTTTTATAGTCATCAAGTGATGACAAATCTCATCCAATCAAGGAGTGCCAAGTAAGCAAGGCCAAGACAATCATCCAATCAAGTTGTGTCAAGTAAGCAAGTTGATGTCTCATCTATACAAGGCATTCGTCCAAGGACTTAAAAGCGAATTCTCAAGATGGGATGATGCCCTAAGGGGGGCGGCCAACTTCAAATAAAAAGGAGAAGAAGAGCAAACAAAAATGCAAGATAAGTCTCACAATTTCTAAAGTCCAAAAAGACTCTCTATTCTCTTCTTCTACATTTCTTTCTTCTCCTTCTCTCTCTCAAGCCTATTGTATCTATATTAAAACATATTGTATAGGCTTTATTCATACCACCATACATGCCTCATTATTGTAAAAGGTTGATCAAGGTGTGATCAAACCTTCATTCGTTCGGTGGTGGTGTTCGTGAAAGGTGTGATTGCTTGTAACGTTTGTGTAAAGGGTTGGAGTTGGTGTGTAACTCCATTAACCCTTGTGGTAAGATGTTATTTTTGTTTAGTGATAACCGAGGAAGGTGTCCTCGAAGACTGGAGTAGGTTGATTTAACCGAACCAGTATAAAATTCCTTGTGTTCTTTACTTTACTGCAGAGTACTTTCAGTTTCTAGCACTTTGCATCCGTTTCGTCACAATCTTAAAAATAGAAAATGAATTTCAAAAATTGTAAAATTTTTCAAAAACATAGTCACATCTCATAAGTTTCATTTGGTGCAAGTTTCAACCCATTTGGACAAGTACAAGTTATTCAAACGTTAATAGTTCTGAGACTAGTGTAATCTAATTTTCCGACTTGCAAAGGTTGAGAACTTGAATGTATTTGACATACTTCCCAAATGAATTTTTCAAAACTGTTTCAACCCATTTAAATACATATAGTAGCGGGTTTGTCATTAAATTTTCAGACCATTTGGAGCTACGGATTAATTGAAATAAAATTTTCAAATCAAACTACTGTTTCTGGCAGATTTGTGCAATCTGACCACAAACGATTTTTCAAAGGGTAAAAGGTTGAATTTTGATCTAAAACTTTTAGGAGATACTCAGAACATCTAAGACTATAATCTCTCCAAATTTCAGAATTTTTGAAGGCACGTAACCTAGTTTTTCAAACATTGCAAAATAGGACCTGAAAATAGAAACTGTTTTGAGAAGTTGGGTTTTTGTGTCAAAACATTTTAAAAACTAAAATTTCCGCACCCGTGATTCAACTGCCCCCCCCCCCCCCCTCTAGTGGTGCCTTACAGGTCCTACAATCCCATACGTCTCAATCACATCCCTACAGATGTACTTTGTACCAAGTCTTTTGAAAGACTATTTGTTAGTGGATACGTTGGGTTATTGCAGGATCTGGCGTATGCAATGGCTATTATATCATCCGTAATTAATTGCCTTACATAATCATGTCTAAGGCTGACATGTCTAGATTTCCCGTTATAGATTTTAATATAAGCTCTAGACATCGTTGCTCGGCTATCACAGTGTAATAAAATGGCTGGCATCGGTCGTGACCACAACTCTATATCCAATAATAAATTTATCAGCCATTCCGCTTCCTTACCTGCTGATCCCAATGCTATGAATTTGGATTCCATTGTGGAACGAGTTATGCATGTTTGTTTCTTTGATGCCCAAGAAACAGCACCACCACCCAATGTAAATACCCAACCCGTAGTAGATTTGTTATCACCAGCACTAGTTATCCAACTAGCATCAGTATAACCTTCCAACACGGCTGGAAAACTATTATAGTACAATCCGTAATTCATAGTCCTCTTCAAGTACCCAAGTACTCGTGCGATTGCCTTCCAATGGTCCATACTAGGATTATTAGTATACCTTGATAATTTACACACCGCAAAGGCAATATCCGGTCTAGTGCAATATGTAACATACATTAAAGTACCAATTGCACTAGCATATTCTAGTTGTGCTACAGCTTTACTGGTATGTCAAGTCAATTTGTGTGAGGCATCAAAATATGTGTTAGCTTCTTTGATCTTCAAGTGATTGAATCTATTCAACATTTTGTTTATGTAATAAGATTGACAAAGAGCAAAACCCCCACTATGTTTACACACCTTTATCCCTAAGATAGTATCTACCTCACCTAAATCTTTCATTTGGAATTGTGAAGTCAAATACTTCTTTGTTTCATTTACTCCTTCCATATTAGTGACAATAATTAGCATGTCATCCACGTACAAACAAATAATGACACCATATTTGTCCGTAAACTTGGAATATACACACTTATCTGCACTATTATGCCGGAAACCATTCTTTAAAATAGTAGTCTCAAACTTTTCATGCCATTGTTTCGGTGCTTGTTTCAATCCATACAATGACCTTATCAATTTGCACATTTTGTGCTCATTACCCGGAAGAACAAAACCTTCTGGTTGTTTCATGTAGACTTCTTCGTCTAAATCACCATTGAGAAATACAGTCTTAGCATCCATTTGATGAATAAAAAAATTATTTATGGATACTAGTGCTATCAACACTCTAACAGATGTTATTCTTGCAACCGGAGTATATGTATCAAAATAGTATATTCCTTCTTTTTGTCTAAAGCTTTTGGTTACTAATTTAGCCTTGAAAGTTTGAATTGAACCATCCGTGTTGTATTTTCTGCTAAATACCCATTTACATCCAATTGCTTTGGAACTCAGAGGCAAATCAGTGAGAATCCACGTATTATTGGACAATAACGGGTTCATCTCATCATCAATTGCTTCCTTCCAAAATGATGAATCTCTCGGTTGCATCACCTCCTTAAAGGATTAAGGATCATCTTCTATACTTAGTATAATAGGTATTTGATTAAACACCTTTGTCCTATTACCTTCAACTAAGAAGGTAATGGATTGTGAAGGAATAAAATCCGGATGTAAATACTTCTCCTTTCTAGCACGTTGACTTCTCCTAATCTCAGTTGGAGAATTTCGATTTTGATCAACACTAGAAGAATCATTGAAGAAATCTCCAACAATTGGTTCATTCAAATTTCCGCTTGTTGAATCTTGATTTGAATCTGTTCTTAAGAATTATTCTCAAGAAATTCAACATCCCTAAATTCAACAACCACATTAGATTCTATATCTAATATCCTATATGCTTTAACGTTTTCAGCATATACAATAAAGACACCTTTAAGAGCTCTTGGCCCCAACTCAGTCCTCTTCGGATCTTGTACTCTATAATAGGCTAGACAACCCCAAACTCTAAGATAACTTAGATTTGGTCTTCGTTTGTTCCATATTTCATATGGAGAAATCTAGATTTCTTAGAAGGAATTCTATTATGAATGTGACAATCCGTCAACAAGGCTTCTCCCCACAAATTCTTTGGCAAACCGGAGTTTATTAATATTGTATTTAGCATGTCAATTAAACTTCTATTCTTCCTTTCATCCAACCATTTTGTTGGGGTGTGTACGGCGTACTTTTCTGGTGTATGATACCATTCTCCTCACAGAATTGATTAAATTCAAGAGAAAAGTGTTCACCACCACAATCACTTCTTAGAACTTTGATTTTCAATCTGGATTGATTTTCAACTTCCATTTTATAGACTTTGAACATGTCAAAGGCTTCATCTTCATGCCTTAGCAAATATACATATGTATATCTGGAGGTATCATCAATGAAAGTGATGAAATATCGATTTCCACCTCGAGTCAAAACACCATTCAATTTGTAAATATCCGAATGAACAAGTTCTAAGAGTTCAGTTTTTCTTTCTACTTTAGGAAATGGTTTCTTTGTCATTTTGGCTTGTATGCATATCTCACATGTTCTTTCATTTTCATCTTTACAAGAAATTAAGGCATGCTTAAACATGAATCTAATAGTAGCACTACTAACATGAGCAAGTCTATCATGCCACAATGAAAAAGAAGAATCAACAGAGTGAACACAAGCTGCGGAATTTTTATTTATGCTCAGCTTAAACATCCCGTCGCAAGAATAACCTTGCCGACAAAGATACCATTCTTGGACGTAATAATTTTGTCCCCCTCCATTACAATCATGAATCTATTTCAACAGACTAAACTAGCAGAAACGAGATTCTTAGAAATCTCGGGTACATGTAGAACGTTGACTAATAACAACTTCTTTCCAGAAGTAAAGTCTAACTCTACACTACCTTTTCCCAAGACTCTTGTGGCACTGCGGTTTCCCATAATAACCTGCTGGCTGTCATCCACAACATGATAGGTTTGGAATAGATCTTTGTTGTTGCAAACATGCACAGTTTCACCTGGATCGAACCACCAATCATTTGTGATTTTGTTCGTAGCCATATTCAGCTCTGTCTCCATGCCAACATGCAACCCGGAGACCATTGCAACCAATTGATCAGTTCCAATGTCTACCATATTTGCATTGTTGACATTTTGGGAACTATCACCCTGTTTTTGCTTCTTTCGAAACCAACAGTCCTTTTTGAGATGTCCCTTCTTGCCACAATTGTAACATCTTTTACCTTTCTTGGGATTTTCTGCCTTGTTTGTGAATACAGAAGACTCGAAGTTCTTCATTTTGTTTCCAATCCAACTCTCTGTTTTTCCTTTGACATAATGCACTCTATGTGCATCATCAGAAACATGTCTCTTGATAAGAGTTCTCATCTCCTCTTCAATGCACAAATGTTTCTGAAGTTGCTCAAGAGAAAAGGATTCAGCTGAGTGTAGTAATCTTTTCCTGTAGTCACTCTAACTAGGAGGAAGCTTTGCCATTATTCTTCCTACTTGTAACGCCTCAGAAACTTCCACACCCAACTCCTTGAGTTTGGAAACAATGACCTGCAACCTGTGCACCTGGTCCATGATTGACAAATTCTCAATCATTTTAAAGCCTGGAATTTGTCTGCGCCTTATTTCTCGTTGTTGTACTTGAAATCCAAGGCGTTCCATATCTCCGTAGGTGATGTTGTTGCCATGAACAGATCATAGATGTGATCCGACAGATTGTTGAGGAAGTGTCCACGGCATAGAACTTCATCCTCTTGCCTCTTTCGCCAAGCGGCCTTCACCGCCTCATCATCCTCATCGTGGGGGTTGGCAAATCCTATAAATTTGGGTCTAGACAGTACCCAATTTGCAACACAGTGAGCAGAAACATCATCTTGTCCTTCCACCGCAAATAGTTTGTGCCATCAAATCGATCAAGCTTCATGCTCTCTTGATTTAGAAATTTCTTTGAATCCATCTCAAATATTCCTTATGGTTGTTAAGAAAATGGATACAAAAACAACAAGTAGAGAGCAGGAGTAGTGATTAGAAGTTGGCTTGAGGCGTATATCAATACTATCCGTAAGGAATAGTTGCCCCCACTAGTGCTGTAGGTTATAAGCAAATTTCCTCCTAAGATACAACAGCCAAACAATCTCTTGTCCTCAGCAAATAGGATAGAAATTCAATGAACTTTCAATTGAGAATGCTTTTAAAGTTGGAAGAAGAACTTAGGATACTAGAACTTGAACAAGGAATTAGAACATCTTGAAATGTGTTAAACATGCCTTTATATAGGCATTTTACCTTCATTTCAGACGTTCAAACCGTCCTTGGGTGATCGAAAGAGGTTCCTTGGTGCAAAAGTTGCAACTTTAGAAGAAAAGATACACCTGCTGGCACATCGATCGATGTCATCAATCGATGTCTCATAGTAGCTTCCAACTTTCCATCCAAACCACTTCGATCGATCTATGTATCGATCGAAGTCACATCGATCGATCTATGTGATTGATCTATGTTGGGCAGAAATTTTTAACTTTGCACTCAGGGTACATCGATCGGTCGATGTGATCGATCTATGTGACATCGACTGATCGATCTATGTCCGACAGAATACTCAACTTCATTTTCAAGCTACATGGATCGATCCAACTGAGACATGGATCGATCCATGTTATGAGTCAAGCTATTCTTGCTTATTTAAACACCAATCCACCTTCATTCTTCATCTTATTGCCTTTACAAAATATTATAACAGGTGGGTGAGTTCTTTGGTGGACTTTCCCATTTTATTAATTAACAGCTCAAGGATAGTTATAAAGTGGAAGCCATGGCTCCTCTAGACCTTGGAGTTCTAGTGGAATGCTTCCAGTTGGTCATTGAATCTTATTCGTCTTGTGCGCTTGGGGACAGCCAATGCCTTTGCCCTTAAAAAGAAGAGGAGAGAGGGTAAGCTTATTCAAGATACCGGATTAAGTCGTGGTTTAATTTTTGTTCCCTTTTCTTTGCCTGTTGATGATATGTCTGCCCTTTGTATTGACACCGGGGGGGGGGTTAATTATATTACTTTCTATTGTATCATATATGTTTCTATTTTCAATGAGTTAAGGACACACTCTTCTTTGACTTTGAAATATGATGGAATAAAGCAAAATGACTCACTAAATTGGTTGCGCTTCTAATATTGTGAAGTAGCAGTTGATCGACACAGCTTGACGCAATTTTCATTATGTGTCATCGGGAAACAACATCTGTGTGTTTCTAATACATAAGTATGGTTACGTACATCTGATCCCTCCTACTCCATTGTAGACGGGAGCTTTTAAGGCAATGGGGTAATGTTGTTATTGTTTTTGTCTATTGTATCATAGAGGAAGTCTGGATAGTATTTTCCTCCTTTGAAGCTTCCTTATACTGATTGAATTCCTTGATGGGGTGTCTAAGTCAACTATTTACATTTGGCTATTCAGTCTCATTTTGTGAGTGTTCCTCTTTGCAAACCTTGTATGTGAGTGCACAGAGAATTCTCTTTCATCGTGTTAAATTTCACTGTAAAAACTTCTGTTCAGGCTTGTTATGCAGTTCTTCATAGTTGGCTTTCAAAGAAGTTCATGACTGGATGGTGCGAATCGATCTGTCATTTCTCTTCAACTATTTTGGTCCTTGTCTTACCAGTTCTAATAAATGATCGTTTGCTCTGTCGTTGTCTTCCCTGTTGCATAGGGTTGTTCAACGAACCGAACCATTCGCGAGCTGTTCGAGTTCGATTCATGTTCGGTTCGTATTCGTTCGGTAATTGTCTGTAAACGAGCCGAATTCGAACAGATGTTTGAGTTCGTTTACTAAAACGAGCTAAACTATTTGCGAACTATTCGGCTCGTTTAAACAGTTATAGTGTTATCGAGCCAAACTCGAACCAATTTTAAAGTTCGTATGGCTAAACAAACCGAGCCGAACAGTTCGTTTAGCTAAACGATTCCGAATTCAAAAACCTAGTATGCGGTTTGACTCGGTTCGTTAACACCCCTATTGTTGCATTTACATTTTATATAGGTGGATTATTCAGTGTGTTGATGGTTTCTTTAGTCCCATCCATGAAAGGCTTGGGGTTTAAATATTTAATGAGTTATAGAATATGTAACATGTTTCTTTATTCTGGTAGCTTTGAAAATTCCCATTCAGGTTGAATTTGTTAAGAATAAAGTATGATTGGACATGTTATGACAACTGTTACGAATGAAAGTCGTATTTCGTTGATTTGTAAAATAGTACACAGGTCCTATTTATGGTCTAGTCTACGGACTATCCATGGTGTACATATAAATGCAATAAATACAGAAGGATATGATACGATTCTGTACATAAGTTGCTAAGATACGATCACATCTTTGATTTTCTCTGATTGATTCTTTCTAACAATCCCCCTCAAGTTGGACAGTAGGGTCGCTAATGCCTAACTTGCAAAGTACTGAGTCGAAGATCCTTTTAGTGACGGCTTTGGTGAGGATATCGGCTAGCTGATCTTCAGACTTTACAAACGGGAGCTCAATGATACCTTCGTCAAGCTTCTCTTTGATGAAATGTCGATCCACTTCCACATGTTTGGTCCAGTCATGTTGTACCAGGTTTTGGGAGATACTTATCGCTGCCTTGTTATCATACATCAGCTTAGTAGGCAGCCTTAGAGGAAAACCAATCTCGTGCATTAGCTTCTTTAGCCAAAGTACATCCACAACACCTTTTGCAATTCCTCTGAATTCAGCTTCTGCACTTGATAACGCAACTACCTTTTATTTCTTGCTTCTCCATGTAACTAAATTTCCTCCGACCTTGACAAAGTACCCGGAAGTGGACCGCCTGTCATTCGGGCTGCCTGCCCAGTCAGCATCAGTATATACCTCCACGTTTAAGTGTCCATGCTTTCGAAACACTATCCCCTTACCTGGTGTTCCTTTCAAATATCGTATTATCCTCATTGTTGCTTCCATGTGCTCTTCTTGTGGTTGATGCATAAACTGGCTTACAACTCCCACGGCATATGCTATATCTGGTCTGGTGTGGGATAGATAAATCAACTTTTCTACAAGTCTCTGATACTGTTCGCGATTTGCTCCTGGTGCCCCTTCATTGTAGTTTGTGGTTCACGCATATCGGCGTCTCACTAGGTTTGTATTCAATCATCCCAACCTCAGCTAGCAAGTCAAGAATGTAATTCCACTGCGACACAAAGATTCCCATCTTCAATTGGAGAACTTCGATCCCAACAAAATACTTCAGTTCCCCTAAATCCCTCATCTCAAATTCTGTGAACAGATTCTCTCGGAGCTGTGCGATTTTCTCTTTATCATTTTCATGTGATGATCATTATCGTCCACATATATAATTAGACACGTGATTAGGTTTCCTTATTTTTTGAAGAACAGAGTATGACTAGCGTTACTTTGTTTGTATCCGTTCTTTTTCATGACCACTATGAACCTTCCGAACCATGCTCGTGGCGACTGTTTTAAACCGTAGAGAGCTTTTCTAAGTCGGCAGACCTCACCCTTTTGAAACTCATCAGAAAATCCCGGTGGAGCTTCCATATACACCTCAACTTTCAACTCCCCGTGTAGGAATGCATTCTTAATGTCAAACTGATGAAGAGACCAATCTTTGTTGGCCGCAACCGAGAACAGTACTCTGATGATATCAATCTTTGCAACCGGAGAAAACGTCTCTGAGTAGCCGATCCCATACGTCTGTGTGTATCCTTTAGCCACAAGTCTGGTCTTATACCGCTCAACTGTCCCATCCGTCCTGTATTTGATGGTAAACACCCATCTACAGCCCACCGGTTTCTTCCCTTTTGGCAGGTCACACTTTTTCCATGTCTCATTCTTCTCCAGGGCGTCCATTTCTGCTCTCATTGCCTGCCTCCATTCAGCATTCTAGCTTGCCTCCTGAACTGTACGCAGAATAGACTCAGAGCACAGAGTAGAAAAGAACACATTCGCACATTCTGCAACTCTTCCCCTGGCTATATTAATGGGATATCTAGAAGTCTAGGATAACCATTCCGGTGAGTACCTGTCTGGTGGTATACCCCTGTTCTTTCTTTCTGGAAGAACTCGTACCTGTCTCTCAATCGGATCATCAGTATTCGCTAAATTAGGCAGAACATAGAGAGAGAGTTCTTCACCAGGGTTAGGATCACTTACCTCTTGTTGGACATTCAACAAAAGAGACTCATCAGCAATGGGAACCGGCTCTTTGGCCCTTGCTTCGTTATGAGAGGTCTCCTCGATGGCGCCATCTATTCGTTTTTGTTGGATAGTCTCTGGAAAACTGAAGCTATGTAACCAATCTAGAGACTCATTCAATTCCTCCCCCTGAGGGCTAGTGTGGTTACGAAAAAATGCTCGGATTCAAGGAATACACAGTCCATTGTGACATGGATTCGACGGGTAGTGAGATTCTAACACCGGTAGCCTTTCTGATGAACAGCATACCCAACGAGCACACATTTCTCGGCATAGGAGTCCAATTTAGAGCGTTCGGTTTTTGAAATATGTACAAACACAGAGCAACCAAAAACACGAGGGGAAGGAGTCAGAGATGATGGAAAGGTTGTTTTAGAGGCTAACGTTTGTAAAGGAGACTTTAGCTCAAGGACTTTTGTGGGTAGTCGGTTCAAGAGGTAGACTGAAGTAGCGACAGCTTCGGGCCAGAAGCGTTTATGGGCATGTGACTCAAGTAACATGGCTCGTGTCATTTCGAGGATAATCCGGTTTTTTCTTTCTGCTATACCATTTCATTGCGGTGTATTTGGACAGGTTGTTTGATGTATTAGTCTGTTATCTCGGAAGAACGATGTTAGACGTTCATTCACATATTCACGGCCATTATCTGAACGTAGGATCTGAATTTTGGTGTTGTATTGTGTTTGGACCATGTGAAAGAAATGGATAAATTTTTCTGGGAATTCAGATTTGTGTTTCAGGAAGTATACTCGCGTCATTCGGGAAAAATCATCAATAAATAATAAGAAATACTGAAACTAATCGTGACTAGATATATATGCTGGTCCCCATGTGTCAGAATGCACCAATGAAAAGATTTTATCAACTCGGGTATTATTTGAACGAAAGGTAGCACGATGATTCTTAGCGTGAATACATGTCTCACACGGCATATGAACTGTTTTATTGGTAAACAAATTGGGAAATAAGAGTTTAAGGTAATTGAATGAAGGGTGACCTAAACGTCGATGACATAGCCACAGTTGTCTGTTGACCGCCCCGTGAACGACCATAGACTGACCCTGTTGAGCGACCTCGTCAACGTAGTACAAGCCTCATCGCTCAGTCCCATGCCCAATTATCTCCTTTGTGTGTATGTCCTGCAAGAGGCAAAAATGAGGATACATGAGAGCCACACAGTTGAGTTCTTTGGAAGCACGACTAAGGGACAACAATTTTGAGGATAAAGCAGGGACATAGAGACAGTTATTGAGTTGCACGTTTGGATAAATCATAATGGGGCCTTCACCTTCTACAGATATTAATTCACTGCTAGCAGTTTCAATGTGCGTTTTCGAAGATTTAGAAAGGTGTAAAAAGTCATTAGGGTCGTTGGACATAGTGTCAGTGGCTCCGCAATCGAAGATCCATCCATGGCTTTTATCTAAACATATACGGGAAGCGGAGCTTGTGTGGTGGGCTTGTAATAATTTTCTAGGTTCTGGGGTCACTTTTGAAAGTTTGGTCAAAATATGGGGCTTGTCTGTAATTTTACGAAACTCACAAGGCAAATCTATAATTTCATAAAATCGTGGAAATACATCTATAATTTCGGGTTGGGATCTCCTCACCCCCACTTTCTCCACCTCCTTTGTAACCACGCGACACGTGGCAGCAAGAGAGGTGATGAGGCTAGATGAGGGTCACCTGCATCTAGCCTCACCACCCCTCCTTGCTGCCACGTGTCGCGCGGTCACGCGTCACCGCACCCCCTTTGCGGTGAGGGGATCCTTTTTGCATATTCTTGACTCCTTGATCCCTAAATGAAGTTATTCTTTCACAGTGGCTGTTAGGTGACACCGTCACCTTTTTGGTAGGTTTTGTTTTGTGCTTCAGTCGGAGGCTTGGATAGCGGTGGTTTTTCCGGTCAGGAGGAAACGATGAATTTGGCTTGAAATTTTTTCTTTTTTTTTTAATATCATAAACAATGCTCTGATACCATGTTACGAATGAAAGTCGTATTTCATTGATTTGTAGAATAGTACACAGGTCTTATTTATAGTCTAGTCTATGGACTATCTATGGTATACATTTAAATACAATAAATACAGAATGATATGATACGATTCTGGACATAAGTTGTTAAGATACGATCACATCTTTGATTTTCTCTGATTTTCTAACAACAGCTAAAAGTGGTGTGCTCTATCGTATCTCACAAACACCGATGCAGGGACATGGCTATCTTTCTGAATAATTGTTATGTCTTGAAGAGTGTTGTTTTGCATGCATAAGAACTAGTAGTTTTCAATATAAAATTTTCAGACTGCCTAATGATCATATTGGGGTCTGACTAATGATCATTTTGATTAATACTACAACAACATTACTCCATTGACTTATAGGCTCTCGTCTATAGCGGAGTATGAGGGGGTCGAATGGACGCAACTATGCTCATGCGTTAGAAACACACGGAGGTTGTTTCCTGATGACTCATAATGAAAATTGTGTCGAGGTGTGTCGATCAACTTTTACTTTATCATATAAGAAGCGCAGCCAATTTAATGAGTCATTTTGATTTATTCCATCATATTCTATAGTCAAGAAAGAATCTGTCATTGACTACATTGGAAATAGAAACAATCATTTTAATGAATCAACAACAACAACATTACCCCCATTGACTTAGAGGCTCCCGTCTATGGCGGAGTATGGAGGGTCGGATATACACAACCATACCTATGTGTTAGAAACGCACGGAGGTTGTTCTCCAAAACCCATAATGAAAATTGCGTCAAGTTGTGTCGATCAATTGATGCTTCATAATATAACAGCCAATTTAATGAGTCATTTTGATGAATAAGAAGTCATATTGAAGTGCAGATGTGATTGTGTAAAACTTTAATATGTTGCCTGCACTTGACTTCTATAATTTTCCATCATATTCTATAGTCAAGAAAGAAACAATCATTTTAATGGACCAACAACAACAACAACAACAACATTACCCCCCATTGACTTAGAGCCTCCCGTCTATGGCGGAATATGAGGGGTCGGATATACACAATCATACCCATGTGTTAGAAATGCACGGAGGTTGTTCTCCAATAACCCATAATGAAAATTGCGTCAAGTTGTGTCGACCAACTGATGCTTCATAATATAACAGCCAAATTAATGAGTCATTTTGATGAATAAGAAGTCATATTGAAGTGCAGATGTGATTGTGTAAAACTTTAATATGTTGCCTGCACTTGACTTCTATAATTTTCCATCATATTCTATAGTCAAGAAAGAATCTGTCATTGACTCCATTGGAAATATAAACAATCATTTTAATGGACCAACAATAACAACATTACCCCTATTGACTTAGAGCCTCCCGTCTATGGCGGAATATGGGGGGTCGGATGTACACAACCATACCCATGTGTTAGAAACGCACAGAGGTTATTCTCTAATGACTCATAATGAAAATTGTGTCAAGTTGTGTCGATCAACTGATGCTTCATAATATAACAGCCAATTTAGTGAGTCATTTTGATGGATAAGAAGTCATATTGAAGTGCAGATGTGATTGTGTAAAACTTTAATATGTTGCGTGCACTTGACTTCTATAATTTTACTCCTATTAGCTGAGTAGATCAACTTTTTATGGTCAAGATTGATCAAATTTGCTCCATGTCCTAAACCATTGAACCCCTTAAATGGAGTATAAGTTCTCTCAGCTTTCCTAGGATACATTATGCCACAACAAGCCACTCACTTAGTTCTTGGTTAAAGGAGACCCTATCAGAATTGAAAACAAAAGCCCGATCCCATGAGAAGAGAAAAGATAAATTTCAAATACCAAAAAAGTATCACTTTTGATTGTCTTTTCACATCAAGTATTTCCATTGCTCCCTGATGACCTAACTTGAATCTAATTTAGGTGTAGTTTAGCTGTGGTTTATCAGCTGTATTTCTCTGTAAGTTGTTGAGGAAGTCGGATCTTCACCAAAGAATCAGAGTTGATTCGTGAGTAATGCCGTTATCGCCTCATGGAGGCGTTGAGGTAGTATTCCCAGAAAATCTGCGTAGGAAAAGACAACTTTAGTAGTCTCAAGGCTACTACCCCTGAAAAAATCCTCCGACACTCAAGTCGGTTATAAGCATAAACATGGTGGTTGATAAAGAAGAAAAGTTATGGAATAATAACAATTGTAAAAGCAGTATTATGAAAAAATAGTGTTTTCGTTACCATATCATCGCGACCAAATAGAACAGATTAATGGTCGCGATTAAATAGAGTAGATTAACGAATATTTGATTGATGGACGCCAGACACCTAAGACATCATTCTGAAAGGCGTCTTAAGTGCGCGGTTTTCTCCCTCCCGGTATTGCTTGTGTGTATGAAAAAGCAATATTATATGAGACGTTATTCAGAATGACGCTCTAATTGTTTGAGAAATTTTTCCTATTCTTATCACATTTTATGGTTTTTTATTAAAATTATAATTTTTTTTAAATTGCCCAATGTATTAGAGTATAATAGGAAAGAGCCTTCTCTCAAAACATAGCCATTCACGTTATCCCACGTGACCCATGGAAGAAAACATTGTTCCTAAGAGGAACTCTATGTCTTCGAGATCAAAACAACGTTCACTGTTCCGAAGAAAAACTATATGTACGTAACGTTTCTCCTCTTATAGTCTAATTTTTGTTGTATTTAATCTTGAGACCCTAATGGCTTAGGATCAAAAAAATTTCATAGAACACGTAAATTAGATCATCCAGTGCTTTTTAGGGGGTGTGGAGACACAATGTTTTCTAACCACAAAAAGTATAAATGTAAAATGCACCAATATGCGTCAAAGTTTATAGCAAGACTCAAACTTTCGTACTGCAACTGTCCAGACTCGAACATACAACCTTAGATACCAATTAAGCTACGTTCTTAGAGTTTTCCTACAACCTTGAATACCAGATAAGCTACGTTTTTTGGAGCTCTCCTACAACCTTGAATACCAACTAAGCTACGTTTCTGGAATTCTCCTACAACCTTGAATACCAATTAAGCTACGTTCTTAGAGCTCTCCTAATCAAATTTAATAAGACATCCCCTTGTTGTGTGTTTTATATGTATACAATATACCAAATAACAGAAAAACATATCAAATAGTAACAAAACATATGTGTGAAAACAATTTTAATAGCATGGTTGAGAAATAGTTACAAAATCTGTATAAAAATATAGAGAAAATTGCAATTATAACCCTAACATTGGTCAAATTTTCCAGTTAGCATTTAAACGTTCTGAAACCTCATTTGGCAACCAAATGTGGCCAAACTTGACTCAATTAACACCGGAAACTCGCTGGTGACCTGCTGCAGCCAGTTTCAGCATATTTTACCGCCAAAAACAATTCTCCTCCAAATTAACGTCTTTCCTTTCCCTCTCTTTTGATCTACTGTTATCAGCTGGTTTGCCTCCATAAATTAGCCCTCCAATTCACAAAATCAACCAATATACATCAATAATTCACATTCCTCATTCTTTCTCTCTCTATTATGCTTTAAGGTGTCTTCCTCGTCCTCGGTTGGTGGTCGCTGGAGGAGGGCTGAATTGGGTGTGGAAGGCCGCTGCTATTGTGGTATGAAAATAGGAGAGACAACATCCTGGACCAAATCAAATCATGGGCGTAGATTCCTAGCATGTCCATTGACGAAGGTAAGTTTAAAATCTTCCTGCCAATGTTTAGAAATTCTCAATTGTATGCAATGTGATTATTTTTTTTTTCATTTTCTTGTTAGAATGGGGTTGGAGGATGGGGGTTCTTTCAATGGTTGGATGAACCAATGGGTGAACGCGTGTGTCAAATTATAGTGGGGCTGCTAAGGAGTTGCAATAGTACGAGGATGAGATAAAGAATTGCAACATGAAGATACGTCATTTGGAGAGGAAAAGCCGGATCCTGTTGTGTATTGTGATCCTTAGCTGGGTGATTTTAATCAATAAATTGTCAATGTAGTTTGAGTTTTTATTAGATAGTTGCGATGTATGCGATTAGAACGATGATGTGGTGTTAGTGTAGAATGAAACTGTGATGTTGGAGCTGCCATTTTCATGGCCGTAAATGTTTTATGTTGAAGGAGAAGGATCTTGAAATGTTGTGTTCTTTGGTTAGAGTACATTTCTAATTTTAGTTTATTGTGACTTTCCTTCAAAGATAGAAGTTAGTGTTTCCAATGTAATCTATATTATTTGGCTGAAATTGAAGTAATGTTTGCATATTTTGCTTAAATGTTGTCAGCTAAGCTTCCATGGCCACTTTGTTTTGTTTATGCGGCCCTGTTTGCTTGTTGCCTTGTTACACTGTTATAGAATATAAAAAATTTAAAGTAATAAGACATTACAAACAAGCAAATGATTATGCATGAAAATTGGGTTTAGCAAAAGTGTTCATTTTCAGCACCAGCCAAAATACAATAAGCATTGTCCAATAGCCAACAACAAAGATGATCTATAGCCAGCAACACAACATCTCTAACACATGTCATCTAACTGACAATGAAGGCCAAAAATAAACACTACTACCATAGTCATGCTTGTGTATACAAACAAGCATCTCCACCCAAAACAAATACAATTTATGTGCTTATCATAAAATCTCATCAAACAACATCAGTCTTGATTCATGTTCTGCCTAGATTTTTCAAGTATTGAGTTTGGCATGTAAACTTTTCCCTCACGATACTTGAAGTTGGGAAGAAGCTGGCCACTCCCTGAGACTTTCCTGTAATGCGGCTAGGTCTTTGGTACTTCAACAGGTAAACCTGGCGCAGTTAGTGCAGTTGGTGCAGGCTGTCCAGTAAAGAAAAATTCATCAAACAAATAGAAAAATATTCATTAAATACTACAAATGAAAGAGATGTGTCACCTCAGATGGCACACTTAACTGTGACCCTACACGAAGTCGACAACTTCTCACGTTATGTCCAGATTGACAGCAAATCTTACATGTTTGAAATTGCCCCTTCCTGCTACTCACGTGGCTCTCATTCTGTGACTGAAGAATACAGCGGAATTGAAGTTGTTATGATATAAAATACAACAGAATATAGCGAATCTTATATGTTTGAAATCTTACCTCAGGTGGGACACCCATCTGTTCACCTAAAAGTGTTGGACAGCTTCACTTGTTGTGCCTTGTCTGCTTGCATACTCTACACATTTGCAATTGGCCTACTTTGTTCAATTTGTGTATCACCGGTTTTTTTGTTCTTTGAACCTTAACTAAATCAGCCACCCCGGCAGATCTCTTCCTCACCTGCTTTGGCCTTCCAACTGGTCTTTTCACTTGTGGAGGGACCAATGGATCCTGTTCTGTCTCAAGTAATTGTTTCAAGACCACACATGGTTGTATTGGCAACTCATACACTTTCATGTGTGTGTTAACCCGATAACACTCATCCACATAGTCCATTGGGTCTTTCCTATCATAGCTTATTGCTGCACATGCGTAAGAGCATGCAATTCCAGTCAGTTCCCATTTCCTACACGTACAAGTATGCTCTTTCAAGTCTACACAAAAACTCCTGCCATCCCACTGCTGACATTGAAACTTCTTATAGTCAGACTTGTACGGAATGCTATCAGCAGCTGCATCTTTCGTCTTCTCTAACCTTGCACTTATCCTGGGACAAAATCTCATATCTTCCCACTTCTGTTGCACCCTCTCTCTGTTCTCTTGAAACCTAACCATATTCTACTTCCTTATCCACTCAAACATAGACAGAATAGACATTTGTCTGGCCTCATGAAGGACTGCATTATAACTTTCACAAACATTGTTCAAAATCATATCACACTTTGCCTTTGGGCTGAAGTATGATCTACTCCATTGATTTGGTGGTTTGTCTTCCAACCACTTAGCTGCATCAGGATTCATCTTCTCAATCTTTCTCATTGCACATTTAAAACCAACTACAGTTGTTGCCATGACAGCCTCATAAAATGCTTTTTTCAGTGGAGCAGTATTGTACCCAGCAAGGGCACAGTTCCCATGCAAGTGCCCTACACAAAACCGGTGATGTTATGGAAGCACCTCCCCACAACCTTAGATCAGCCCTTTCTACTTGTCTGATATAATAGTCCACTCATAATCACTCACCATCTTCAAATCTGTCCTTAAATTCCAAAGAAACTAGGCCCATGATTCCCTATTCTCACCTTCAACTGCTGCATGTGCTATAGGGTATAGGATATTATTTGGGTCAATACCGACAGCAGTGAGCAGCATTCCCCTGTACTTTGACTTTAGATGACAACCATCAATAACAAATATCTTCCTATTACCATTCAACATGACATGCTTCATTGCAGTAAAACTGCAATATATCCTCTGAAATCTAAGTTGGTCCACTACAAGAGGTATGGCTGCTTCTCTCAGTATCACTTCTTCTTCCCTCACTGGAACTGAGTCATTTGAGGGTGTGCTTGTTGTCAGACACATGGTTGCACTAGGATAACTCCTCTTCACCTCCTCAATATATGGTCATATTAGTTTATACTCATCCTCCTGCATACCTCTAATTAAATCCAATGTTTTTTCCTTGGCTCTGAAGGCCTAACTTTTACTCACATTGCACCTCAACTCCCTCATCGCCTTCTGTCTGAAAAGTGTCAAATTCAAATTTAGGTTTGCAGCAAACTCATCCACATATTTTTTGGCAATCACTCCTGACCTTACAGCACAATTTGTAACAGTACAGCTACAGGTGTGCTTTGAATTCATTGAACTAATCACATAATTTCCATGTCTCCTATCCAAACCTAACCTCACATACCATTCAGAGCCATCATTTTTACACTTAACACCACACCTACCCTTTTCACTCTTAACTACAATGATTGGCCTCCCCACATTGATTGAGTACATCTTCACATCATCTTTAAAAATTTGAACATCAGAAAACCTTAGTCCACAGAAGAACTCAGGCTTCTTCATATCACGATTAGGATTGAACATCCTAATCACAGGTTGACCCTCATCATTAATGTCAGCTATGTCCGGACCACCTTCATCTGATATGTAATTATCATCACGTACTCCATCATCACCCTCAATAACACATGCATCATTTCTACCTTCACTACCCTCACCAACATATGCATCATCTCCACCATTCCCACCCTCACTAACACATGCACCATCCCCGCCATCTCCACCCTCATCAACTAAAGAAACATCTTCATCTCAATCCCTACTATATTCATTGAAGCTCAATTCTGAATCTATTAGTCCCTCAGCATTGTATTCAGACTCATCTGGATCTATATGTACATCCACATTTTCATCTTCCTCTACATTCGCATCACCTTCAACAATCTCCTCATCAATGTGGTCCTCTCCCTCACTATCCACATCCTCCTCAGCACTGTAATCAGACTCGTTAGTTTCTCCATCACTACCCCCGGCCTCCACTTTCTCATGCACAATTTGTTCTTTCTACACACCAGACTCTGTGGCCAAGGGAATTTTACTCATATGTTCGACTAATTTTTCCACATACAGTTCAAGTATTCTTGATGTACGCACAATTGCCTGAGCTGCAAAGTATAATGCCCCATCATTTCCTAAGTGAACAAACTTGTGGCCCTCAACCATATAGTACTTTTTCTTACCTAATACCCTATTTTTCTCACACATTTGCTCTACATACACAAATGATATCTCATCATCCTCCACATTATCATATACAAAATAGTCACCCCCAGTATAGTTTACCTTAGGCAAATGCAACAACAGCCCCCTATCATGCATGATCAGTGTGAATTACCCAGTATTTGAAGCTGTGAAGGCAAGAATTATTCACAGCCAAATGTAAAAAAAACAATTTACAAACATGAGCAATTGTTGAATAGAAAACAAAATACTATACACCATCACATATAACAAATGCAGAAGCCAAACCAAATTTGCTCAAACAATCACTTAGAGTAACACATTAAAAAATAAATTTGCACCTCCAGACCTTCATATGTAGCAGGGTAAAGAGAAAAGGGCATGAAGATCACATCTTTTCAGCCTATATGGACAAAACTACACAGATTCATTCCAAAAACCATAGCAACAGTATGAAAATTTAAACATAATCCCATAAATTGTTTGTATTGGCAGAGAATCCCTACGCATGCAAATGGTAAGTGTGTACGGCCATTAATCTCTCAGATTTCTGTCATAACACGACATAATACCCTGATTAGGTCTAGAAACCGTATGAAAACATGAGCTTTAACACAAAAATGATTCAAATCTTACCATAAATGGGATGAGGCTCATTCCGTATGTTAGGTAGTCTCAAACTCATGGCTTCTTGCCCGAAACACTCCAACACACACGTAATCGAATGGAGGTACGTAGAATCTGCAGAAACTCTATGAAATAAGCACAAGGTCTACACATGCACAGAGAGAGGGAAGAAATGGAAGGGGGAGAGGGAGAAATCAGCAGGGGAGAGGGAGAAATGAGAAACAAAAGTGGAAGGACAGATGGTTGCCACATTTTATCGCCAATCAAATAAAATCAGGGGTAAAATTGATATTTCAATGTTAATTGAGTCAGTTAACGGTTGCATTAAAAAGTCAAAGGTTACAGTCGATTTTTTTTGTTAATTAAGTCATGTTTAGCCACGTTTGGCTGCCAAATAAGGTTTCAGGACGTTTAAATGCTAACTAGAAAATTTGACCAACGTTTGGGTGATAAGTGCAATTTTCTTTAGAAATATATCAGGATCTCCCATCACAATGCATTAAACTCTTTGTGATCCTCACTGGAAGTTACAACGTAACCACTTACCAGTTGCATAAAAACAATTTTAATAGCATAAAAACAATTTTAAATAGGTTTTGATTTAATTTGAGCAAAGGAGAATAATCATTTTAGAATTTAAGTGGAAAAATTGTTGGGGCTTGAAATTTCGACCTGTTGACCGGTAAGGCTATGTACCGGCCGGTCGACAGCTACACATTGGTCCGACAATCAGAAAACGTTCAGATGAAATAAAAGTAGATTTGGGCTTATTGATGTTGAGCTAGTGTGGATAGGTTTCAGTTTGGTGACATCTATAAATCATGAGGTTTTTGGAAATGGCAAAGACATCTCGTGTTGAAAGCATCAATTATGGAAGGAACAACAACGTTACCCTATTGTCTTAGAGGCTTTCGTTTATAACGAGGTATGAAAGTCGGATATGTGCAACCACCCATGTGTTAGAACAACAACAACAACAACAACAACAACAATAACAATATTACCACATTGCCTTAGAGGCTCCTACCTATGATGGGTATAGGGGGTTGGTTGTATGCAACCATAACTATGTATTAGAAGCAAACAGATGTTGTTTCCCGATGACCCATAATGATGCATCAGACTGTGTCGATCAACTGATACTTCACAATATAAAAAACGCAACAAACCTAATTTTCATGAAGACTTAAAAAATCTGCTTGAGTAGCATCCAGTACCCTAACGGGGATCGGAACCGGCGAACAGAGAGAAGAGGAACTTAAACCCAAAGAAGCTAAGAGATGGGTGGGCCTATTTCCTTCTCTTAGCACAAATTCAAAGATATAACTTAGACAAGTATTGCGCCACCAAGAGACAGATCCGCCTCATTGCTGGGATACAAAAGGTCATACTCTTCTTTTGAGAGACTCCACACTAAAGTATAGGAGCTTCGTGGAGGATATAGATCAAGTCGCTCATCGGTTTTCTAAGTAGAAGCCTCAGGAGTTCGTGTCTGCAAGATGTCTAAGTCCAAACTCGTTCTAGTATAAAAAGTTGACGGCAGTGCCCGAACATCCACACTGTAGCTGTCAAGATTCGAACCGGATGTAATCTACTACCTAAATACTAAATGAACTACGCTCTAGGGGCCAACAATACTTGGTAACCACCTCATTGGTGATAAAACGCTGTATTACTAGTTGGGTATCTGACTCAACAACTATCAGACCCGTCCATACTGAACTAATGATTCGTCTTAAGCTCATCACATTCCACACCATCAGTGAGTCCCATGGGAGCGGAAACAGCCTGGATAACCCTCCCATCATTGTCTCTCAATACGAATCCTGCAGCCTATGAAAATCAACTCAATCGGCGTCTGAGTTCAACTATAAAGCACCTGCATTTGGTGGCCTGCAGTGCTGTTGTTCAGACTCAGAACCTCACGGCTTCACCAAGGGGGATTCTGTAGCTGTTCTATGAGCATGGTGCAAAGAGATAGCAACAACAAAGACCTGAGTCACATTTGGTTTTAGACACTCAAAAACGCGCCAACCAAATAGCCCAAAACTTGGATTAGAAGTTCTGACAATCAAGTTACTTTCAAACGATTGTAAAATTCATTAATTTTTTTCTTTTTCTGAATTTCTTGTCGCAAATATTCACTTGTAGCATACCATATTTCAATATGTTGTATTTTAGTCGGTCGAGGGAAGCAACCGCTTCGTAAACGGCTCCGCTTCCTCTTCTTGCTTCTGGCAACGAACATCCAACATCCAAACGTTGACTCTTAAGATATCTACACTTGGAGATTTCACCATTCCACCAAAGCTACATTATAACCCGATTTAACAGAATAAATCCCTTTGGTGTCATAATGCCAAAGAGACCCTCCTCCGGCAGGGCCACACTAAGAGGCAGAGCTTTTTTTGAGGGGTTAAAATACTAATATATTAACCATAAATATCAATGCATCAAGGAGATGCAACCCATATAATAGTTTTACTCGTAGACCAACAGGCTGACCTACGTGTATTAATCAAATATGTAGAAGTATTGTAAACAAATGAGTGACACGTCGTCAATCTCTAAAATTTGGGGGTAAAGCTTAAACATACCTCTGTATACATGTGTGCATGTTCTATGTGTTACATCCTTAGATACAAATGATGTTCATTCAAAGGTTTTTCTATTCCTAGCTTGCCGGGTGTAGTAAACGGTGGCGACCAAGGTAATCTTGACTGCCTTGACTCTCAAGGCTTTCCTCTTGAATCTATGTGATCCCCAAGCCAGTAATCTTTTGATCGAATGGAGCCCCTATGGCAGTGCTAGCCAGACCTGTTTGGTAGCTGTGCAGAAAAAAAAAAAGATGATGCAGTGTTTCTTGCCCTGCTGAGCAGAGCTGTCACGTGTTGTCCTCTAAATAGCCCAGTCTCGCTTTGGTGAGAAGCTTGTTCAGCACAGCGAGCTAAAGTGTAAAGGAGTGTTTCGGCGTAATAGCAAAGTCCTAAACAATTTGACTTCAGAAGGCAACAAAAGAGCTTAATCTGACTACAGAAGGCAACAAAAGAGCTTCCAACATTTCCCTGTACCAGGTGGGTGAACCAGAATTGTACAAATCACATGCCCTACCATCAGGAACCAAATTGCAACAGAATATTACCATGTAGATTCTTAGGATACATTTAACTCTATAAATACTTGTGCATATTCGTGTTTAAAACTGCACATGTTGATGTCTTTCAGGCCTAAATCGCCATCATCATCCAGACCCAGTATATCCCAACGACAGCAAAAGCTATCGTTAGGGTCTGGGGAGGGTAAGTGTAGGCAGACAATACCAGAGAGTCTGCTTCCAGTGAGATCCACGCAACCCACTCTTACATCATATTCAAATTGACACATCAACAGGAACATTTATATAATTGAACAAGAAAGAAACAACAGAAAGCAGCTAAGCGAAGGGAACTGATGAATATAAATCTTTCATGACAGACGACTATAATAACCAAAATCTGGACCAGATCCAGGAGAAGTGACATGGATAAAAATCCAAAAGTTATTTGAGAGAAAGAACTCAAGGTTACTACATGTTTCAGAATGAGAAAACGATGCGACACTCAGGCTGCGAAAAACAGAAAAGAAATCTCCTATGCCTTGAGTCGTCCATAGAACTTCTGCTTCTCCTGAGTGGTTTGGAAGCGACCATGTCCGAATTTTGAGGATGTGTCGATGAACTTGAGCTTGATATCCTCGAGGGCCAAACGAGATGTCTGAGTGAGCAGGGACTGACGAAGGGTAACAACTCTCTTCTTTGGCCCCACACAACATCCCTTGATCATCAAATAGTCTTGGTTCACAACACCATAGTGAGGAAACCCACCCATAGGAGTAATATCCTTCTCCGTTCTGATATATCACCAAAGTTCAGACACTTAGAAAAAGAACAATAATGCACATTATATTACTAAGGAAAGTTCGAATCTCTATTATTGTGTCATTTATGCATGTACATATAGAGCCAGGGGTCTCGCTGGAAGAGGTATTGTTAGCCTGCCATTACCCTCTCCAGGCCCTAGCGATAGCTTTGCTGTCGTTGGGATATACGGAGTATGAATGATTGATAGATATTACTAAAGAAAGTTTGAATATAACACCTGAGTAGAGTAAAGCCTCGTTTCACAAATCAGCAATCAGATATTTAGAGACAAGACTCGGTTAATTAAACTTCTCCCACCCCCACCTCCAAACCAAAAAAAAAAAAGAACATTTAGCTAATATTAGAAGAGACCAGAATCAGATCAGAATTCTTTTTATATACAAGATTTTGCTTTTTCAAACCAACAAAGAAATTGTAGGGAAAAAACCTGTCAAACTCGGTTAAAGCAGTGTGGGATTCTTGACCAGCCTTGCCGACCTTGTAGACCTTCTTATTCATTTCAGTTCGATGGTGGTAACCATTCTGACCAGCCCTAGCAACAGTAAATGAAACTCGAGCGGGATGCCAAGCGCCAATACATGCCACCTTTCGCAGACCCCTGTGAGTTTTGCGGGGCAGACGAGTAACACCCCAACGAGTGACCACACCTTCATAACCCTTACCCTTTGTCACCCCAATTATGTCAATCATCTCATCCTTCTGAAAAACAGCATCGACGGGAACTTGCTTTTCAAAGAAACCATAGGCAAAGTCCACCTTTTGAGCAATAGTTCCCCCATTAACTTGGATCTCCATCAAATGTGCCTTTTTCTGCTTCAACCCTTTCATTTTCCTTATCTAGTGGATATCAATATAAAATCGAGTAAGCTATAGATACCAGAAGATAGAATTCACAAGGACACATTTGGTACAAACTGGATGTTACAAGGTAAAAACAATAATCATACAGCCTACAACTTGGACTTCAAAGAACATGAAAAATCAAGGAAAATAGAAAATGATATAAAGTGGAATACGACGGATATCGAACAGATCTTCCATGCAGAAGGTTTCTGGCAATGTACGATTTTCACTTATTCCACCAAAAAAATGGGAGTTAAAAATGAATGCCTATGTACAATACACATTACCATCGGTAGCTAGGACAGATGAAAATGCAATAGGCAATAAGCTACTACCAGCATGTCAGAACTTTCTCTAAGCAGTAGATGGGCATGCTCATCTTTTATGACAACACTACAAAGTCCATTTCAATATTTCAGAAATCTAGAAAGCTCGATCAAATAAAATGACTACCACTAGAGCATTAAAACAATGACAGGTTGAAGTGCAAATATCACACACTAAAAGCTACCTGAGTATGAGCTAAAACCCGAATCACTGTGGCATACTTCTTGAGCTTCTCCAGCTGCGTGTGAATCTCTTTCTTACCCTCTTCTGTCTCAAACTTTTTGGAGTACTTAGTGAAGGCCTTCTTTTTGGATTTGAACCAGTTCTTGTAGAACCTCCTTTTAACATCCTCACTAAGATGCTGTGCCCAAACAGTGTGCAACGAACGTAGGCCACGAGGAGTCTTGACATATCCCACAACTCCAACAATAACCATTGGAGGAGTTTCAATAATAGTAACAGCCTCGCATGTCTCCTTCTTGTGAAGCTCTATAATTACAAACATTAATCAGTTCATGTTAGCAAAAACAGATTGGATAATTAGAATAAGAAAAAGTAGCATTACTTCCACAGAGGACTTTCAGCCAAAAATATAACAAAACTCAATTCCAAGAAGAGCTAAATAAAGACACTTTGGAAAAATCAAAATAAGAACACGCTGTTATATCACATCTTCCAAAAACTGGGCCCAAACAGTTATCCCAAGTACAGATACAAAAAATGTATACTGTGAAAAGAGGAATTTTTTCTTCCATAATGATCATTACAAAATCCAACTTAAGCAGAAAATACTACACTTCTCATAGTTGAAGAACTTTTCCTTTCATGAAATCTAAATGATCACTGAATATACTGTCATTACGACTATCACTATTCAATTATAATCAAACGATACAACTACCAAAGGAAAATAACGGCCAAATTTTAAATGATGAAAGACATGTCACAAACTGCCTCCTTAAGATAAGATCAGTTTTAGTTGAAAACGTGGACTATTTTTGACATCTTTCTTGCACAATCAACCAGCTATTCCAAAATACAACAATAAACAAAACGAGCAGAGAGAGAGAGAGAGAGAGAGAGAGAGAGAGAGAGAGAGAGAGAGAGCATATAGAATAAGGAACCCTTGGTTAAATAAGTACATGTTCATTATGGTCAAGAAGAAAAGTCACAAGCATACTCCTGTCCTAAAAGTTCATCCACTCGGTGCATAATCTCAAAACTTAAGAGCAACATATAATTAAAATAAGATATAAGCTTGTTTTGAATTGGAACCATGGCTGAAAGATGTATAAATATTACCATAACATATTACTTCAGGAGCAACTTACTTGATCCCGGCTTTTCGACCTCCCTAACAATGTGAGTCATGCCAGCCTTGTAACCCAGGAAAGCAGTGAGCTTGCAGGGCTTGCTGGGGTCATCCTTTGGGAATGCCTTCACTGCATACCAACATAATACCAGTTCAAGTTTAAAGATCACACACTTGACAAAATATACATATGTTTAATAAATATATTTGACAGCCAATCTTGATTAAGCCATAGAGTCAAACAGTAACATCGAAACTATTGAACCAGCAAAAACATGATATGCGAAAACCACCTTTCAAATTACCAAATATAACAGATAAAGGTACCTTTTCCCCTGTGACGAGCAGCCCTCTTCCTGGGAAGAAACCCAAGGGATCCATGCCTCGGATGCTCAAACTTCCTGTGCGACATTTCCTCCTCCTTCAACTACACGCACAACATCAGTTTTTCTCACTAATTTATAAAAAGCTATCTAAACCAATCAACCTTAAATTATCAAATGAAAAAGAAACCAATCAATGCCCCGAAAAGCACATTGAACAATATGCCTACAACAATTAGCGTCTGTATCGAAACATAGCTCGCTATAATTGCTTTGTCCAAATGTGAAACGATTCTGACATCAACTACCGGAAAAAAGAGAAGCTCAATACAGAGGCCAAAACTGTTCCAATCAAATGTGGAATATGCGAAAGGAAAACTTCAAACAGGTGCTTTTACCAGAATCTATATGATAAAAGTGATAACAAATGAAAATGCTGATGGCTTTAGGATCAGCTAATTGAGAGACGGCGTTTATGGAGAGAAAATTAGTGGAGGATTGGAGAAATTACCTTCGGAAATCCTGCCTGCGGCTGGTGCGACGTGAGAAATTGATGCTGGCTAAAACCCTAAATACTTAAAAAGGTAGAAAGCGTCCCAAAATTGCCCGTAGAATCCCCAAGTTTACTTTAATTCACGAGAAAACCTCATAAATAGTTCTTTTTAAGAAAACCACCAATTAGAACATCTGAATATGAGAAAAGGTTATAGTCACCTGGCCCGTGGAAAATTTAGAAAAATATTATAAGTTTAATAATTTATTTCACAAATAATTACATTTTAGAGAAATTCCAAAAACATGTAAGCTGTTATTGTCAATAGCGCCCAATACGCTCTAAGGCTTCATTAGCAATGGCGTCTTAGAGCAAAAGAGCCAAAGAGAATTGAAACCACTCACCAAAGTCATTGTCCCTTTGTCACTAGTAGCAATTGCGCCTTAGACATCTTAGGCGCCAATAGCAATGACGCTTTAGGCCAAATATGGTTTCAGAAAACCATTTGTGCAACCATAAACTCTAAACCTTACCTTAATTCTAACTCTAACCTTAAACCTAACCGTAAACATAAACCATAACCCTAATTTTAAACCATAAACCCTAAACTCAACCTCAAACTCTGATCTTAAATTCAACCCTAAACCTAAACCATAACTGAAACCTCTTTGGGCCTTACGAATGAAGCTCAATAATTAGGTCTCCCCTCTTCTTGAAGAATAAGGTGTGATCAGCGTTGCTTTGTTTATGCCCATTCTACTTTATAACCATCGTGAATCTCTCGAACCATGGAGGAGGAGACTGTTTTAGCTTGTATAGAGCCTTCTTAAGTCCACAAACCTCATTGTTCTGAAACTCACCTGAAAACCAAGGTGGGCTTTTATATAGACCTCCTCTTTTAATTCTACGTGTAAGAAGGCGTTCTTGACATCAAATTAATGGAGTGACCAATCACTGTTTGCAGCTATTGAGAGCAACACTCTAATAATATAAATCTTTGTGATTATAGATAACGTCTCTGAGTAGTCAATCTCGTGCATATGTGTATACCCATTGGTCTTATATTGCTCAATGTTTCCATGTGTCTTATATTTAATGGTGAAGACCCATCGACACCCCCAATGGTGTCTTCCCTTTCGATAACATACACTTCTCTCACGTTTCATTCTTTTTTAGAGCTTACATTTCTATATTTATTGCTTCCCACCACTCCCTTTTTCACTAGCTTCTTTAACTGTTTGCTTAGAGGACTCTGAGCACAGGGAAACAAACAACATTTTTACACAGTCTACAATCCTCCCCACGTCACATGCACTAAATATCGAGAGGACCATGATTCCTGCTTGGGTGAGTACTATTTCGGTGGTTTACCTCTATTTCTTCTTGGAGGAAGAACATGTACCTGTTGCTCATACGAAATATCAATGCCATCCATATTATGTAAAACAGCAAGTTCTTCTTGGCTTGTAAGCCTTCTTTTGTTGGGAGAGACTTGCTCGGCGGCGCCATTTATTCACTCTGTTAGGATAGTTTTTAGATACCTGAGACTATATAACTAATATAATGGCTCACTTGTAAGCTCCCCTTGACCCCTAAGTTGGTTGTCAAAAAAATATTCAGATTCACGGAAGACAAACTACATCATGATATGGATCCGTTGAGTGACTGGATTATAATACCTATACCCTTTCTGATGAGTAGCATGCCCAACAAACACACATTTCTAGAACAGGGATCTAGTTTACAACGTTCAATTTTTAAGATGCGTATAAACATAGAACATCCAAAAATATATGGTGAAAGAGTAAGACCTGATGGAATGGTGGTTTGAGTAGCTAGGGTTTGTAGCGAGGTTTTAGGATGAAATTTTTTTGTGGAAAGACGATTTAAGAGATACGCCAATATGGCTACGGCTTCAAGCCATAAGATTTGGGGAACATATAACTTAAGCATCATGGCTCGAGTCATTTCAAAGATGATGTGATTTTTCCTTTTGGCTACTCTATTTTGTTGTGATGTGTTTGAGCATGTGGTTTGATGTATAAGTCTGTGTTTATGGAAGAAAGTGTGCATAGATTGATTAACATATTCTCTCCCATTGTTTGAGCGAAAGATCTGGATTGTAGTGTTATATTAAGTCTGGACCAGTTGGAAGAAATTAAAAAACATTTTAGACACATAAAATTTTTTTTAAAGAAGTATATCTAAGTCATGCGAAAAAATCATCGATGAATAACACAAAATATTGAAAACGACTATTAATGGGTACAAATATTGGCCCCTACACATCAGAATATATAAATGGAAAAATACTATCGACACGAATATTATTCGATTGAAATGTAACACGGTGATTTTTGGCACATGTACATGTTTCGCAGGATGCAAGAGTTGTTTTAATGATAAATAAACTAGGAAAATATAATTTAAGATAACTAAAAGACAGATGACCTAGATGTTGATGCTACAACAATAGTTGTTGACTAACCGTCCTCTAAGCGAGCATATAGGTCTTCTCGCTCAGTGTCACACCCAATTATCTCCTTCATATGAATATTCTGCAATAGGCAAAATCAGGATATGTGAGTACAATGCAGTAGAAATCCTTCGTTACTTGGCTTAGTGATAATAAATTGGAAGATAACGTAGGCACATATAGACAGTTATTTAAAGTCAAATGTGATAAAAAACAATAAATCCCCCTTCTTAAAATGGTATCAACTCTCTAATGGCTGTCTTTATATAGGATTTTGTTGGTGTTTAGATGTGTGTAAAGTCTTTAGGATCGTAGGTCATAATATCGTTGGCTCCATAGTCAAATATTCACTCGTAGTTTTTTCGAGACATATACGAGACCTGAAACTAGTATGGTGGACTTCTGGTAAATATCTCGGATCTAGGGTCATAGATATAATTTTTGAACTTTCTCGGATGGAATGTGAGGATTCCAGATATGTTGGGTTGAATATGTAAAATCAGAAGCTTCTGGAGGTGAACATGTAAAATTAAAAAGTGTTGGTGGTTAATATATACTTTTAGAAACTTCTAAGGGTGAATATGCAATTTTAAAAACATGTGGGAATGAATAATAAGTTTCTAAGAGTTTTAGCTTAATACTTCCTTCACTTTCATTCGGCCGCCCCCTTCTTATTTTCTCTGTTGAAGCTCTCCTCAATTCGGCCATGGATTTTGTCTGTTTCACCGTCGCCTCCGCGCCTCCTAGGCTTGCTACCGCCACTCGTGCTAGTGCCTGGTGTGGTGCTCACTACGGTAGCACCCTACTCTGGTGCCACCCACCCAGCTGTCTATCTCTTTGGCCCATGGTAACTCTACTCACTTCATTCGAAATATTAGGCTAATTAAAAGCACGTTTCTCTCATGTGCTTCTTCATCATGCAATAAGTGTAGCTGAGCTTTGATCTGTCCTCTTTTTCGCTACCTTGTAATGATTGTTGTGAGCGAGGTACCGCTGTCGTTTGTCTGTTTAGTTTTCTCTCGGAGTTTCAATCTAAGACCTATCTCAAATGATGCTTCTATCTCTACTGAGGGGACACCTTTTAGTATCACCATCGGAGCTTTCTCCCTTCGAATGGCTGTATAGGCCGCTTCTACATGTGATAAGGGTTTCTTTTTAGTAACTCGCTTTTGACTGCCTCAAATTTGCCATCAACCACAATCAATAAGGATATGTGTTGTTCTTCTTGGATGTTGTATTGTAGATTTTGATGTCTTCAGAGTCCTTCAGTCCTTCATTGGATTCGGGTCCCTTCTATTGATTGTCATCCACACACTTTGAAGCTTGTTCCAACAGTCTTCAAGTGTGCCTCCATTTTACATGATTGAATTGGCCTTCTTATGAAGGTCAAAGATCCGTAGATAAATGTCAGTCCGTCCTAAAGTGTCTTTTCGATTTGATACTGTGATATATTGTTCACCAAACTTAGCAGATGTTTTGAATTAACTAAGGGAACACGCAATGATCATTCTGTTTCCACTACTTGTTCTGTGGTTGCCGGAGGTGGAGGTACACCAGTGATGTTCTGGCTTATTCCCCTGCCTCCAACCGCCATGCGCATAAGTGTTACCCATGACGAATAATTTTTACTGTTGAGTTTGAATCATGTTGACAAATTATCATCATTCAAGTTTCTTGGCAATGTGCCAAGGCTGTTTCTTAACAAATTGACTAGTTGCATAGTCAATCCAGTGTTGACTTTTACCGACTTTTAACATTGTCTTAGTTTTGTAGGGGAGTGTAGAGAATTGGATTAAGGCAACATGTGGATGGTTTTCTTCGATTGAGATATTGTTCCATTGATTTAAAGGACGGGGTGCTATTTTTGGTCTTGGTCGTTTGGCCAAAAAAAGTAACATGACAGTGATGAGTATTTTCATAGTCTCAAGACTTCTTTGTTGAGTTGTATGGTGTTTGTTTGTTTGTCTCGGGGGCTGCCAGACTCTAAGAATTGTGGTTTTGGTGTTGCGACATTTGTTTTCAGGTGATGGTGGCTTGATTTGTTTGAATGGTAGGGAAAGGGTTTTGGACAATGATAAACTTGTGTTTCGAGTCTCACGTGTTGAAAAATATGTTTGGATACTTTTCAAGGTCATGATTTTTAAGTGTTGAATACTTAAAATGTCACATGATGTTATAAATGATTAAAAGTTGAATAAATGAAGAAAAATGACATCGATCTCTCACGTTATCGTACTTCAATTGATCGATGTACATCGAACCCTCACATCGATCGATCCATGTAAGACAGAGAAAAATCAAGACCTTAATGTGATACATCGATCTCTAGATCTGAGACACATCGATCGATCTATGTACATCTAACCCTCACTTCGATCGATTGATGTAGGACATAGGCAAACTCTGAAACTCACTGTGAGACATCGATCTCTCAAGCAGAGGCACTTCGATCGATCGATGTCTAGGATTTTTAGAAATATTTTTTCTAAAATGTGATAAAATGGTCGTTTTCATTTGTACATGATTTATATATGTTTATCATGTTGTTATTATGTGTTTTCGATGAATATAAATGTTGTGACTAATGTGTCTTGGAAATTTCTACAACTTACCAAAAAGGGCAAAATTGGTATTTTGAGTTTTGTAGGTACTTGACACGGTAAAAATATTTCAAGGATACATTTAACTCTTATTTATCATCACAAAGGTGTTATTATATCTATTTCTGACTATCGGAGTCATTTCTAGAGTTTTCTCTCACTAGAGATATTTTGGTCATTTTACCCTCGAGGGCAGTTTTGGTATTTTTACTCAAGGAATCTCTTGATTATCTTATTATCTTCATTGTGCAGTCTATTTATGGTGCTCTTGAGGATTATTTGGTGGTTTTTTATTTTATTTCTCTATTTAGTGATATTATCAACATCGACAATATATGTGACGGTTTTTGTGTCACACTTTATTTTCTTCTTAAAGACACTTATGGATATGTTATTGAGGTTCTTAATCATAATTTTTCATAGATTTTAATGGACTTATTGGTGCAAAATTCATCACAACATGCAAAGAGAAATTGTGAGAATTTTGATGTTATAAGTTGACATAATCATGTCAACTCTTATTTATTATTTTCTCTTCAAAAATCTGAGTTTGTACACATATATACAGCCTCCAAAACGTCCATAAACAGGTGAAAATGATGGTGTATTCATTTTATAACATGATGACAAGTGGACGAACCAAAAACAAGCTAGTTGGCAATTGGAAATTTCATTTGAATACCCAACGGTCATGGCTGATTTTGGAGCAGATTTTTGAGTCAAAATGGCAACCACACATGTCCTATTCTTGTGCCAAGAAGTTGAGGGTTTTTTGGATGAATATGTCATTTTATCCTTGGGTATTATCTTCACTATTTCCATGTTATTTTTGGAAGACAAATTTCGGCCAAATGGTGTTCTTAGGTGGACCAATTATTTTGCTTGATGTTGTCAAGTGTACAAGGTGATTATGTGGCCAACCAATGATGTGAAGACAACTAAGACTTGATGATGAAGATGGTGACACATAGACCTATTTCACACTATAAATAGGAGGCAAAGGTGAAGAAGAGAACACACAACTTTGAAGCAAAATTGAAGATCATTCTTGATATTCTCTTCTTCTTCTTGATTCTTTCTTTGTGTAGCTAAGGTGTTTCATTTCTTCTTGTTGTTGAGCTACATTATACACGCCTTTATGGGTTGATTTTGTAAGATTGGTTAGCCAAGTTTATAAGGCTACACCAATAGGTGATAGAGATGTTGCAACCAAGAGTTGCATAGAGGTGTTTATCCAAGTCTTGAATAAGGTTGATGTTTAACCCAAGGATCAAGCTTGGTTTTTGTTGTATTTATGTTCATACCATAGTGAAATCCAAGGAAAGGTATTCCTTGGGACTAGAGTAGGTCACATTGACGTAATCAGGATAAATCTTTAGTGTTCTTGTCTTCTTTCTAATTTTCTGTTTTTCTGCCCGTTCACTGCATTTTTCACCTAATTTCACACATCTTGAAAAATAGCAAAACACTTTCAAAATTCGTGATTTTATGATGAAGTTATACTTCAGATTGTTATCTTTCATTTGCAACAAGTATCACTTGATTTGAGCAAAGGAAAGTTAGTCTTTTTAGTCGTTGCAAAATAACTACTCCATTCTGGCTGCAATCTGAACAGTTTCAAGAAAACTTAAATTCTTTTTTCATCAAGCATAGTTTCAAGTTAGGGCCTTTTGGAAACATAAACTAGACATCCTAAGGAGTATTTTGACATAAAGATCAACCTTTTTTGTTGAGTAATTAAAGAGAAACATGTTTTCAAAGTTCATCACTATTCTGTTCAATTCTGTTTAGATTGACCATCTGAGTCTTTTTATTTGGTTGAACGGTCAAACGATCATATTTTTGTCTCATTTTTGGACAAAGTCTAGTAAAGACATTACAATTAATTTCTAAAAAGTTTTATAATTTTGGAGTTGTGTACACTTAATTTTGAATTTTTCAAAAATGGGTACTGAATCTGAGGAGGTATCAGATTCTGTTTTCAAAGAGGATTTTATTCAAGGGTAGTAGTATAATTTCCGCTAACCACTATTCACCCCCCTGTAGTGGTGTTTACTGCAGGTGTATGGTCCAACATCACGGACCATGGATTCTAATAATACCATGTTTCGTTGAATGAAAATGTATTTTTATTAAGATTTCATACAATATATAAGGTCCTACTTATAATACAAAATACAACCAATACAATAAATGATAAGATAAACTCGAATCCCTAATTATGGTTAAAACCCCATATCAAATATCTCCAATCTAAGAGAATCTTATTTTTTTAACAATAACCTTTACCCTTTATCACAAAAATGATATCAATCATCTCATTCTTTTGAAAGACAACGTTGACGGGGCTTGCTTCCAAAGAAACCATAGGCAAAGTCCACTTTTTGAGCAACTGTTCCCCATTAACATAGACCTCTATCAAATGTGCCTTTTTTGCTTAACCTTTCACATTCCTTATCTAGTGGATATCAATATAAAATCGTGTAAGCTATAGATACAAGAAGATATATTTCACAAGTACACAACATGATCTTTAAGGTCAAACAAAAATCACACAAACTGAACTTCAAATAACAAGGAAATAAATAAAAGAATCAATGGGCAAACACGAAATATCAGAAATTGGAATATTACACACATATTTTTGAAAATTTAGGCAAATATGGTAATCAAACTGAGAGAAATGAAAACTGAAAGATGACAAACCAACAACACTAAATAGAAGTCTAAGGAAATGAAAAGACCATCAATATTATAGTTCTCAAAAGATAATATTTCTTTTGTAAAAAAAACTAGCTTGTAGAAAGAATTAAGGTATAATAACAAAACAAAAAAATAATGATAAACCACGAGAGTGAATAGCCAAGACGTAACAATTATTACACAGTCCTTAAGAACAATTTTGGCTCTACCAGTGAGCAAGATAGACTACGTCACAAAGGCTTTCTAAAATATAATGGCTTAGTCTTTTCGTTTGCTCTACAAGAGGAAGATTGAACTTGTCTATTTAAAGTGTTTAATACCAAAGAAAGAAGGAAAAAACAAGAAAGAAATTTTGCAGGTTTTCACGAAGACTTCAAAAGGTTTTCAAGGATCATTCCAAAGCATGTCAAAAGCATATCAAAAGTATTGCTTCAAAACCTTTTGAATCTTGCATTTGTAGACTTCAATTCACAAGAAGTTAGTTAATTTGACACTATTAGGAAATCAACGAGATCATCATCATCGTCATTCGTACCCAGTATATCCCAACGACAGCCACAACTATCGTTAGGGTCTGGGGAGGGTAAGTGGTAGACAGACAATACCTCTGTCCCAAGGGATAGAGAGTCTGCTTCCAGTGAGACCTCCGGTTCTATATGTACCTGCATAAATGGCATAATAATAGAGATATGATGTGCTAGTGTATTAGTGAGTGAATTCAGAAAATAGAAAGAAGAGGCTTTCGATATTAAAATACACATAACGTGTATATGTACAAGTAATGTAATGTAATGCAAAACAACGGTAAAGCATAAGCAAACAAGTGCACAATCAACCTAAAGCGTAGATTCAAAAATAACCTCTTGTAGATTCGAAATCTGCAGACGAAGGAGGTGCAATGATACGATGACCCTCTGTCGGTGTCCACACGAATGCTTTTGATGGAGTCCTAGCTTTCTGGAACGGCGCGGCTACAAGAACTCGTTTTTCTTCCAAAAAACGAATGAGGGTTTTCTGTTTTTTTCCTCTTTGATCACAAGTACAGATATAACAATATATATATATATATATATATATATATATATATATATATAAACCTTAAAATCTGATTCGAAATTGGATTAGTTAAGGCCTATCAAAATCTATATCAGATATGGATTCTGTCTGTTAGGATTGGATAAGACCATTCAAAATACATATCAAATATGGATTCTGTTGATATTATCCAATAATATATAAATATTTTTAAAACATGAAATGATAATAATAATTAATATTTAATATTAATATTGTCAATATTACTCATATTAATCTCAGCCTATACACATTCTTGTGTGTGACCCGATAGACCTATATTAATTGGCAGTAGATTAAATCTGTATTAAACCAACAAGTTTGGCCTCTAGCAAGGCATGATGACTACTCAACTAATACGAGTACAGTCTAACTAGCCTAATAATAGTACATGTATTAATCCATTTGTCACATGATATCTAGTTTGAACATAAGTCATGGACATTGTCATACTTATATTGCTCAAACGTTAGATTACTCGATCTCCAACTAGACTGATAAAACAAATGATATTGATCACATTATCAATTCATTTAAGTACGTCCATGCATTTCACAGTGTCACTTATCGAGGGGCCCACAGGATATCTCTCTCAAAAGAGATGGACAAATTCTATCTTGATTGTTCAATATCCTCTACATAATTTCTATAATATTCAACCATGATCTTTATTATTATCCAATTACGGATAATGTTTTATCTTTTCAAAATATAACAGTCCTTATGTTGGAAACTATGACAATCTCAAGTCCAAAGATTAAAACATAACTATCATGAGATTTATTTATGACGCTAATCCATGCAGTAATCTCATGATGGGTCTATCCAATACATTGCTCTTTAACAAATATCTATGAAATTGATTTGTATCATCACACACATAATCATCTCATGATCATCAAATCAATACTCATACTGGTTATAAATCATTTTATCTCTATAACAATAATAAAAGAGGGACATATATCATAATTGTGTAACATACTAACCAACAATAATGATAATAAAACCTCTTTATTAATAACAAATGTATAACATAAAGATCCAAATCAATGGTATGGGGCACATACACTAACAGACATCTCTCCGCAAAATTTAACTTCTAAAGATAGTTTATAACTGTTCAAGTTTGAAAGAAAGTGTCCTAAGTTGCAAAAGTTGTATCATTTTGAAAGGAGATGCCTCAAGTTCCAAAAGTTGTATCATTTTATGAAAATACATTAGAAATTTTCTGTTGTCTGCACCGACCGAACGTTTGACCAATTTGATCGATGGCTGGATTCAAAATTTTTGAACATTATAACTCAGAACTCATCATCAAACTCTGGACTGAATGTTCGCATTTGGTGACTAGATAGAAACTTCAGAATTGAATAAAGCTCAGAGACCGCATGATAAGCTCATCACCAAACGTACGGTCTCACTCATCGAATGTTCATTCACCTCAGAATTTAGAATATTTAGAGTATCATCTCATGCATCAATTCAAGTTTTTTACTTTGTCCTCTGATCAACTTTCTTACATATTTTTGTATAAATTTGGAGCACTTTCTAAAGCATTTTTATATATATTTTTCAAAAATCTCCCACATGATCCAACATTTATGTAAAACATTCATGAACAATTAAACTAACCACTTTTGCATTAATCGAAGGCAATGACACATAACATATACAATGTCTGGCGTCTTGAATCATCATTAGTACCCATGGAGTTATATAAATGGAAATAAGATGACATAAATGTCTTGCATCATATTTCACTACTGTTTATATAAACAACTAAAAGACATAATATTGTCTACTTCAAACAAGTTTATGGTTTGATGTAATATCAACCATGCATCCAGTCCCAGGATTTCATAAGCGTTCCAGTTATTCCAAACTCTCGTAGGAAGTGGCACCACCTCCACACTTATATAGGTGAAATTCATCAAGTGCGTACTGCTCACACTACCATAAAGAAGGCTTTGAATTTCATTAAGAGATTCTTAAAATCTCACATTCATCAACTTACAGCAAGCACTATCTAACATGAACACCATAGGAACAGACAAGTTTGATAGTGCTGATTGGAACTCTTCTATGACTTGTTTTTACCACAATGAACCTCGTTCGTAGGATCTCTGATAATAGTAGTTGGATTGCCATAATGGAGACCTCACATTAAATAGAATAATCTCATCCCTCTCGATGTCACAAAAACTAATTTACACTTGTAGGATCTGCAAGGAACCACTAGAAGGGAGAGGTTGAATAGTGGGTGCGGAAAATGTGGTTTTTAATATTTGTTTAAATCAAAAACCCAACTTCTGAAAACAATTTCTTTTTTCAAGACCAGTTCTAAAACGTTTTTAAAACTAGGTTCCAGGTCTTCAAAAATTTTGAAATTTTGAGAGAACTTAGCCTCAGATGTTATAAGTGTCTCCTAAAAATTTCAGATTTAAATTCAACCTCTAACCCCTTGAAAATTCGTTGATGGTCAGATTGCACAAATCTGTCAGAACTGGTAGTCTGTTTTGAAAAATTAATTCCTATTTGTCCTTGACTCCAAATGCTCTGAAAATTTAAAGATTAACCCCTTATAAGTTGTATTTAAATGGGTTGAAACAGTTTTGAAAAATTCTTTTGGGAAGTTAGTCAAATACGATCAAAGTCTCAACCTTTGCAAGCCTGAAAATCAGACTGCACTAGTCTCAGAACTTTGGACGTTTGGATGACTTATACTTATCCAAAAGGGTTGAAACTTGTGCCAAATTAACCTTAAGACGTGTGGCTATGATTCTGAAAAGTTTCGTAATTTTTGAAGTACGTTTACTATTTTTACGAACGTGATCAAAACCGATAAACAGTGCTGAAACAGAAAGTAAGTGCTGAAAGTAAATGACACCAAGAATTTTATACTGGTTCGGTTATAAACAACCTACTCCAGTCTTCGAGGACACCTTCCTCGGTTCACACTAATCACACAACACAAAATCACCTTACCACAGGGTTGATGGAGTTATACACCAACTCCAACCCTTTACGAACCTTGTATGTTGAATACAATGCACACGAACACCACCACCTTGCAAGTCTAAGATTGATCACACCTTGATCAATCTTTTACAATGATAAAAAATATGTGGTGGTCTAGATGAAGCATATTCAAGTATATGAATGTAAGTACAATAGGCTTATAGGAAGAAGAAAGAAAGAAAGAGTAGAAAGAAGAAGTAGAAAACGTTTTTGATCTTTGAAACTTGTAAGCCTTGTCTTATATTTTGTTTGTTCTCCTTCTTCTCATTTTATCCACATCTTGGCCGCCCCCCCTCCCTATGCTTCTTTCCTTCTTGAAAATTATCTTCTAAGTCCTTGGAAGAGTATATGGCATCATTGTGACATGTCTTTGCTTACTTGGCATCTTCTCATTGGATGATCATTAAAGTTTTGCTTACTTGACACTCAGTGATTGGTTGGATGTTGTCATCACTTGATGACTAGGAAAATCTGAGAATACCACTTAAAACATATGCCAAAATCATCATAAAATAGTTAACATAACTTCCAAGATCATCAAATAAATTAAGCAAGACATTTTTCTCCAAAAAGAGGTAAACAATTCGGCCATAAGGATGCTGAAATTTCAGCATGTGAATCATTAGTCTTTTTCAAATTGTTGCCAAATTTTCTTTGATTTATTACTTGAAAATGAATCACCATTTAGTATGCAATATTCTCTTCTTTTATGGAATAAAATTTACACACCAATAAGCCCTCAAAATCGGCCTAGATGCATTACACACATGCTGAAATTTTCAACATGTGTGATATTCAAGAATATCCTTTATTTAATCCATAAAATATTTAAAACACTTCCAAATTGTCTTCTAACTAATCCATCTGAATCAAGACACAAAATATGAGCCATAATGAGAAGAATTCCGGCCAGCTCTTTAGTTCACATGATGAATTTTCAGCATGTGTCACAATTGTGAAAAAATTTGAAATATTACCTTTTGTAATTCCTTTCTTTAAGTCACCAACATTGCATACTTTATTCTTGACCAATCAAGATGCCAACAAGGCTCCACATATGATCCAACTCAGCTGATATAGGCGTGTGACATAGAGTTGTGCATGTGCTGAATTTTGTTTTTGCAAACTTTGTAAAATAGTGCACATTTAATAATACACACATGGTATATTCCAATCAGCCCTTAATTGAATTTTCTAGAACACTTTAAGATGTATGAAATATGTAAAAAGTGTCTAGATACATGTTGTATGATGTGCCAAAAACGTTCCATGTGTTGTGTACGTAGAAAAATCGAATTTTCGATGTTTATCGATTACCCGATTTTTCTCTAATTAAATTCTAACTTTTTGCACATGTTATATATATTATGTTACACATAATATACATAAATTAAACTTTAATATTCAGCACTTGGCTGGTCTTAAAGTGGCGGCTTACACATGTGACAAAATTGAAATTGGAATCTCCACAATTTGGCCTTAATGTGGGGTGATTTGTGTGTGCCAACATGGAATGATTTTATGGCTGTAAATATCATCATACCCACGAAATTTATTGATATTTTTGAGGTGTAGGGGCTGCCATCTATTTATGGCAAGTACGTGACACGTTGGTGAAGTTTCGGTATTCGTCCGATACGACAATTTTCGGTTTAGAACCTTTTAACGTGTCGTATTTAATTTGTCATCACCATGACTTATATCATATGATATAAGACCTGAATATACTCATAAATATGAGTTAAGTATGGTGGTGTGACGTTAACGTACGTAAAATATATACCGTGTCGGTAGTACGTTGGAATATGTGTGTATGTGCATTTTTCATAAAATTGAAAATATATATATACATATATATAAATGGCGTGTATATAGTATGGAGAGGAGAGTGGAAGACTTTCCTTTCTTCACCTTGTTGCCTTTGTGTCTTTTCCAAATATTGCTTCTTTTAATGAACTACTTAGTTTAATTAACTAAGTACTTCACTTAATGAACTAGTTTAGTTCATTAACTGTGGCACCTGAAAATAGTTCAAACACAACAAATGTTTGCCATTTGATGTAAGCTTTAAAGCTTCATGGCTCGTTAGTACGACAATAATATATATGAACTATATAAGGCAAGTTTCATCTAACAACGTGTCATGTCATAAAATATGTCATGCATTTCTTTGTAACACGTTATTTAAATCATGCATTTTGAAATCACTCAAACCCCTTTTTCTCTACAATCTCCCCCTTTTGATGATTTACAAAATAACCTACATACATGATTTAAATCTTATCACTCCCCCTTCAATCGTGCATAAATTCAACTCATGAATTTCAAATTTCAAATTCGCTCCCCCTTGATTTATGCAATTAATCATTCTCTCTCCCCCTTAAATCATGCATTCTCTCCCCCTTTATTTTGGAAAGACAATCAAAAGCGCATGTAGAGATGAAAAAAATCATGCATTTTAAATAGTATCAAATGCGCGTTCGTAAGGGTTATTTATTCAACCCTTTGAAAATGTTTCTTTTGGTACCCAAATTTGGGTGACCTTTTTAGGTCTTCCAAAAGGTGAGAAAGGTGATGAAAACGCAACATAATATACGTTAGGTACAAATGCGTTTGGCCTTTGGCCAAGAACTCCTTTATACACATTATATGTAGGACGTTTTTGATATGTCCTTATGTTAGTGTGCGTAGTGTGTAATCTAGATGGATGAAATGAATGTCGTGTATGCATCACTTGTTTCTTCTCATATCTATATGGTATAAAATTGTATTTCTTATGATATGAAGAAGAAGTATGATGAGATGTGGGGAGAGGGGGTCTTTGCGTCATCTTAGACGCCGTATTTGGTTTTGGAGTGTCTACTTTCTTAGACACTACAAACTTGGTTGGTTTAATGGATACTTCGTTTGTCTCAATGTATCCTAATCCTGTTTTATCACTGTCATGTTTTTGTGATAAAATAATGCGATCTAGTATGTTAGATCCCGTATCAAATTATTTCATCATTTTCTCTAAATCCGTATTCCTTGATTTCAAGTTTGAAATCTCGGATTTCATTTCAGTGTTCTTGGATGTCAATGATGAAATTTCAGACCTTAATGAATTTATGATGCAAGACTACTCTTCTTTTGAATCGTTTAATTGAGACAAAAGATTTGTGTTAGAAGATTCTAACAATTTCTTGTCTTAATTAACCGTTTCTTTTGTTTTGCAAGAGTTCTAGAAAACTTATGTAATTCAAGATATTCAACATATAAATCATCATAAGAAAGTTCAGAATCAGAGTCAGAATCAGAATTTACCTCATTTTCAAATAGTTGAGGCATTTGGCTTGACATATCTTTTTCCTCGGTTTCGTGGCTAGTGGTTGCCATCTCACACAGATCATTGGATCTTCTTGCTGTGAGTGTTCCTGCGCTCTAATACCAATTATAAGATCTGCAAGGAACCATTAGAAGGGGAAGGTTGAATAGTGGGTGCGGAAAATATGGTTTTTAAAATTTTTTTAAACCAAAAATCCAACTTCTGAAAACAGTTTCTGTTTTCAGGACCAGCATTAAAACGTTTTTAAAACTAGGTTTCAGGTCTTCAAAAATTCTGAAATTTTGAGAGAACTTAGCCTCAGATGTTATGAGTGTCTCCTAAAAATTTCAGATTTAAATTCAACATCTAACCCCTTGAAAATTCGTTGATGGTCAGATTGCACAAATCTGTCAGAACTGGTAGTCTGTTTTGAAAAATTAATTCCTATTTGTCCTTGACTCCAAATGCTCTGAAAATTTAAAGATTAACCCATTATAAGTTGTATTTAAATGGGTTGAAACAGTTTTGAAAAATTCTTTTGGGAAGTTAGTCAAATACGATCAAAGTCTCAACCTTTGCAAGCCTGAAAATCAGACTGCACTAGTCTCAGAACTTTGGACGTTTGGATGACTTATACTTATCCAAAAGGGTTGAAACTTGTGCCAAATTAACCTTAAGACGTGTGGCTATGATTCTGAAAAGTTTTGTAATTTTTGAAGTACATTTACTATTTTTACGAACGTGATCAAAACCGATAAACAGTGCTGAAATAGAAAGTAAGTGCTGAAAGTAAATGACACCAAGAATTTTATACTGGTTCGGTTATAAACAACCTACTCCAGTCTTCGAGGACACCTTCCTCGGTTCACACTAATCACACAACACAAAATCACCTTACCACAGGGTTGATGGAGTTATACACCAACTCCAACCCTTTACGAACCTTGTATGTTGAATACAATGCACACGAACACCACCACCTTGCAAGTCTAAGATTGATCACACCTTGATCAATCTTTTACAATGATAAAAAATATGTGGTGGTCTAGATGAAGCATATTCAAGTATATGAATGTAAGTACAATAGGCTTATAGGAAGAAGAAAGAAAGAAAGAGTAGAAAGAAGAAGTAGAAAACGTTTTTGATCTTTGAAACTTGTAAGCCTTGTCTTATATTTTGTTTGTTCTCCTTCTTCTCATTTTATCCACATCTTGGCCGCCGCCCCCCCCCCCCT
>AP025058.1:17464429-17648857 GCA_036186865.1 Eustoma russellianum | reverse complement strand
CCCCCCCCCCCCTATGCTTCTTTCCTTCTTGAAAATTATCTTCTAAGTCCTTGGAAGAGCATATGGCATCATTGTGACATGTCTTTGCTTACTTGGCATCTTCTCATTGGATGATCATTAAAGTTTTGCTTACTTGACACTCAGTGATTGGTTGGATGTTGTCATCACTTGATGACTAGGAAAATCTGAGAATACCACTTAAAACATATGCCAAAATCATCATAAAATAGTTAACATAACTTCCAAGATCATCACATTGTAGGATCTGCAAGGCACCACTAGAAGGGGGGGTTGAATAGATGGTGCGGAAAGTGTGGTTTTTAAAATTTCTTTAAACTTGAACAATTCAAGTTCTGAAAACAGATTCTGTTTTCAGGACCAGTTTTAAAATATTTTTAAAACCAGGTTAGAGGTCTTCAAAAATTATGAAATTTTGAGAGAACTTAGCCTCAGATTTTATGAGGGTCCTCTAAAAATTTCAAATTAAAATTCAACCTTTAACCCCTTTAAAAACCGTTGATACTCAGATTATGCAAATCTGTCAGAAACGGTAGATGGTTTTGAAAAATTAATTCCTATTTGTGTGAACGTCCAAATGCTCTGAAAATTTGACCACTAACTCCTTATATACTATATTTAAATGGGTTGAAACATTTTTGGAAAATTCTTTTGGGAAGTAGGTCAAATATAATCAAAGTCTCAACCTTTGCAAGTCTGAAAATCAGACTGCACTAGTCTCAGAACTTTTGATGTTTGATTGACTTATACTTATCCAAAAGTGTTGAAACTTGTGCCAAATTAACCCTAGAACGTGTAAGTATGTTTCTGGAAATTTTTGTAATTTTTGAAAATCATTTACTATTTTTACGGATGCGAATAAGAGGGATAAACAGTACAGTAACTGAAAAGTAAATGCAGAAAGTAAATGGCACCAAGATTTTTATACTGGTTCGGTTATAAACAACCTACTCCAGTCTTCAAGGAACACCTTCCTTGGTTCACACTAATCACACACACACAACACACCTTACCACAGGGTTGATAGAGTTACACCTAACTTCAACCCTTTACAAACCTTGTATTGTAAGTACAATTCGCACGAACACCACCACCTTGCTAGAATGAAGATTGATCACACCTTGATCAATCTTTTACAAAGATATATGAATGGTGGTTTATCTCAAGCCTATTCAAGTTTGAAAGATATAAAAACAATAGGCTTTTACAAGAAGAAAGAAAGAAAGAAGATGTTGGAGAAGAAGAGCTAGGCTTTTTGATCTCTTGAAATTGCAATGCTTGTTCTTATTTTGTTTGCTCTCTTCTTTTCTTTTTAATGCTTGCAGCCGTCCCCCTTGAGTGTGTTCTCCCTCTTGAAAATTATCTTTTAAGTCCTTGAGAGAGTGTAAGACATCATTGTGACAAGACCTTACTTACTTGGCATCTTCTTATTGGATGATCATTTAGTCTTTGCTTACTTGGCACCTCCTTATTGGTTCAACATTGTCATCATGATGACATGGAAAAAATCTGAGATATACACTTTACCATGTGCCAAAAATCAATCATAAAATCATTCCATAAATCAAGAGATACATCATAAATTGCAAGACAAATAAATTCTTCCATATCAAGTGAGAAAATCGGCCATAATAGCACTCTTGCCATGCTGAAAATTCAGCATGTGCATCATGGGGATAAAGTTCAAATCATTATCATTTTTCTTTGAATTTTCATCATAAAAATGAATCAACAACTTATGGTAGGTATTGCTACCAATTAAGAAATGAACTTAGACACAAATAAGCTTAAGAATTCGGCCACACCATGTCTTCACACATGCTGAAAAATTTCAGCATGCGTGATATGTAGAATATCACACTTTATTATTTTACATAATATTCAAATCATTTCCATAACATCATCAATTAATCCTCATGATTCAAGACACAAAATATCTGCATTTTTAACTAAAAATTTCGGCCATAATACAACATACATGCTGAATTTTCAGCATGTGTCATATATGTGACATAGTTTGAAATGTTACCTTTTGTAGCTCCTTCCTTTAGGTCACCAACTTTGTTTAATTGATTCTTGACCAATCAATATGCCAACATGCCTCCACATATGCTCCAAATCAGCTATTATAGGCGTTGGTAATGTGTTTGACATGTGCTGAATTTTATTTTTGCTAACTTTATAAAATAGTGCACATTTAATAATACACACATTTAATATTCCAATCAGCCCTTAATTTAATTTTCTAGAACACTTTAAGATGTATATCATATGTAAAAAGTGTCTAGATACGTGTCACATGATGTACAAGAAAAACGTTCCATGTTATGTGCGTGGAAAACCGAATTTTCGATATTTATCGATTACCCGATTTTTCTCTAATTTAAATTCCAACTTTTGCACATGTTATATATATTATGTTATACATAATATATATAATATATACTTTTAATCTCAGCACTTGGCTGGTTTAAAGTGGTACCATTAGCATGTGACAAAATTAAACTTGGAATCTTCACATTTTGGCCTTAATGTGGAGTAATTTGTGTGTGCCAACATGGAAAGTATTTTTGGCTGAACATATGGTCATGTGCACGAAATTATTTATGATTTTTCAAGTATAGGGGCTGGCCATTTATTTATGGCAAGTACGTGACACGTTGGTGAAGTTTCGGTATTCGCCCGATACGACAAATTTCGTTTTAGAACCTTTTATCGAGTCGTATTTAATTTGTCATCACCATATCTTATATCATATGATATAAGACCTGAATATACTCATAATTATGAGTTAAGTATAGTGGTGTGACGTTAACGTACGTACGTAAAATACATAACGTGTCGGTAGTACGTTGGAATACATGTGTATGTGCCTTTATTTAAAAAATCTGAAAATATATGTGATATATATATATGTGTATATGCGTGTGCATTAAAGGATGGGGAGGAGGAGAAGACTTTCCTTCCTTAGCCTTGTTGCGTTTGTGCCTTTTCCAAATGTAGCTTCCTTTAATGAACTACTTAGTTTATCAAACTAAGTACTTCAGTTAATGAACTAGTTTAGTTCATTAATGGTGGCACCTGAAAATAGTATAAACACAACAAATGTTTGCCATATGATGTAAGCTTTAATGCTTCATGGCTCGTTAGTACGGCAACATAATATATAAGCTAAATAAGGCAAGTAATGGCAAGATATCATGCACTCATGTACACGTATATATATATTGTGCACGTTTATATATATATATATATATATATATATATATATATACATTTAAGTTACTTATTTTGAAATCACTCAAACCCCCTTATCTCTACAATCTCCCCTTTTGATGATTTTCAAAATAACTTGTGTACATGATTTAAATGCTATCTCTCCCCCTTTAATTGTGCGCAAATTTGAAATTTGAATTTCAAATTTCAAATCCGGCTCCCCCTTGATTTGTGCAATTAAGGTCAATCAGTGTCTCTCTCCCTCTTAAATCATGCTTTTCTCTCCCCCTTTATTTTGGAAAGTAAATCAAAAGATTCCTGTCAAAAAGGAAAGTAAATCAAATAATGTCAAATCAAATCATATCAATGGGAATCATGACTAATTTAGAGCGAAGAGATTCATATGTGGCTTGATTTAAGGCCTTTGTAAATATATCCGCTACTTGTGATTCTGTGTGTACGTGATCTATGACAATATTACCATTGTTCACGTGATCACGAAGAAAGTAATAGCGTACTTCTATATGCTTAGCCTTAGAATGTAACACGGGGTTCTTAGACAAATTTATTGCACTCATACTATCACAATATATAGGAATTTTATTTACGGTAATTTCAAAGTCCGAAAGTTGTTGTTTTATCCACAACAATTGTGTGCAGCAAAGGCTAAGAGCCATGTACTCAGCCTCAGTAGTGGACAAAGCAACACTTGCTTGCTTTTTGGAAAACCATGAAATAAGGGAATTTCCTATAAATTGGCAAGTTCCGCTCGTGCTTTTTCTATCTATTTTGCAGCCACCATAGTCTGCATCAGTGTAAGCATGTAAGTCAAATGTACAATCCTTATCGTACCAAAGACCTAAGGTGGGCGTATGTTTAATATAACAGAATATTCTTTTTACTGCATTTAAGTGTGACACCTTAGGTTGACTTTGAAAACGAGCACACATGCATACACTAAACATGATGTCAGGCCTACTAGCAGTTAAATATAGCAAAGAACCTATCATAGATCGATATAATCCATTATCAACGTCTTTACCATGTTCGTCTTTGTCTAATTTAGTAGTGACACTCATAGGGGTTGGGGATGGTTTCAAATTTTCAAAATTAAACTTTTTGATCATGTCATTAACATATTTTGCTTGGCTTATATGAATTCCTTTACTCGTTTGCTTAATCTGCAAGCCAAGAAAATAATTAAGTTCACCAACCATAGACATTTCAAATTCAGATTTCATGCAATTTTCAAAATCTTTAACAAGTCTATGTGAGGTAGATCCAAAAATAATGTCATCTACGTAGATTTGAATAATAAGTAAATCTGATTTTTCTTGTTTCAAAAATAGTGTACTATCTATAGTACCACGTTTAAAATTACTTTCTAAAAGGAAAGTAGCAAAACGATCATACCATGCTCTCGGTGCTTGCTTTAGGCCATATAGTGCCTTCTTTAGTTTGTACACGTGATCTGGATGTTTCAAATCTTCAAAACCGGGTGGTTGCTTCACGTATACTTCTTCTTGTATGAATCCGTTTAGAAAGGCACTTTTTACGTCCATTTGATACAATTTAAAGTCTTTCATGCAAGCAATAGCAAGTAAGAGTCGTATAGCTTCTAAACGTGCTACGGGTGCAAATGTTTCATCGTAGTCAATTCATTCTTCTTGATTATATCCTTGTGCTACAAGTCTCGCTTTATTTCTAACGACCTTTCCTTCTTCATTCATTTTATTCCTAAATACCCACTTTGTGCCTATAATAGTCTTATCTTGTGGACGTGGCATTAAATCCCATACATCGTTTCTAACAAATTGATTAAGTTCATCATGCATGGCATCAATCCAAGAAGAATCACTCAAAGCATCATGCACATTTTTGGGCTCAATTTCAGAAATCATAGCATGAAATTCATTTATTTCATCCGAAGTAATTCTTCTACGTGGTCGCACACCGTGAGTGAGATCGCCTATGATGAGATCATGTGGGTGATCTCTATGCCATCTTGGTTGATCATTTTCTAAGTTATCATGTATTTCTATGTGATCATGCATTTCTAGTGTATCATTCATATCATGCATATCAAAAGAATCATCATCTTCATTCAAAACGGGTTTCAATTCAAAATCATCGTCATATTCCTTATCTTTATCAATCTCACCAAATTCATTGAATTTAACATGAATAGATTCTATAATTTGTCTAGTGAGAGGATCATAACATCTATATGCTTTTGAATTTATGGAATATCCAACAAAAATGCACTCAATTGATTTGGATTCAAATTTATCTAAATTATCTTTTGTATTCAAGACAAAACATTTGCATCCAAACACACGAAAATAGTCAATCTTAGGCATGCGATCATTCAAAATCTCATAAGGCGTCTTGTTTATTCTCTTTCTTATAGATAGGCGATTTACAATATAGCATGCACAGTTTACGGCTTCCGCCCACAGAAATCTAGGCAATTTATTTTCGCAAAGCATAGTTCTAGCGAGTTCTTATGTACGATTCTTTCTTTCTACTACTCCATTTAGTTGTGGAGTTTTTGGTGGCGAAAACTCATGTTTAATTCCTTTTTCTTCACAAAATGAAATCATCTCTTTGTTTTTAAACTCACCGCCTCTATCGCTTCTTATCCTTTTCACATTTACACCGTATTGATTTTCAAGTTGTTTAATTAATTTAGCAATCTCAACGGCGCTATCATCCTTATGTGCAAGAAATACAGTCCAAGTATAACGAGAAAAGTCATCAACAATTACGCATGCATAGTGACGCCCACCAAGGCTTGTAGTGCGACTAGGACCAAACAAATCGATATGCAATAGTTCTAATATTCTAGTCGTGCTTATTTCATTTTTCGGCTTAAGTGACTCACGTGTTTGTTTGCCTTTTATGCAAGATTCACACAACTGAAAGTTGTCTAAATCAAGCGTAGGCAATCCCCGTACTAGGTTCTTTCGTTGTAGTTTTTCTAGTGTGGAAATGCCAATGTGTCCTAAACGTCTATGCCATAAATTCACATTGGGTTTATTTGACATAAAACACTTAACTTTAGCGTCTACTACATCATCCATAGATAGCGTAAAAATATTGCCTTCTCGTTTTCCTTTTAAAACGATTTCTCCATTTTTATTTATTATGTTGCAATAAGGGTGAGTAAAACACACATTAAAACCATTGTCAACAAACTGAGAAATGCTAAGAAGATTGTAGGATAAGTTGCTTACCAAAAATACGTTGGAGATTTGGAGTGTGTTCGGATTACCAATCGTACCTTTTCCGATGATCTTGCCTTCGTTGTTGTCTCCGAAGGTCACAGATCCGCCTTTTGTGACCTTCTTTAGTTTGGTGAATAGGCTCGGGTCACCCGTCATGTGTCTCGAGCATCCACTATCAAGGAACGATTTTATAGATGTATCTTTCGATGTGTGGGCTCCCTGCAATGTGAAAAGGTGATTTAGGTACCCTTTTAATTTTGGGTCCTTTCGAGTTAGTTAATCACCTTTTGGTAAAGGTACCTTTCGGTACCCATACTTGGGTGATCCTTCTCGGTCTATCAAATGGCAAGAATGTAGATGAAGGTGCGATATAATAGACATGTGGTGCATGCACTTTGGGCCTTTGCCCAAGGACTCCTCTATACTCACTAAATGAAGGACGTTTTTGATATGTCCTTGTGTGTGTGTGTGTAGTGCGTGGATGATATGAATTTCGTGTATGCATTATTCTCTTCTTTTCATATCTATAAGGTACAAAGTTATATTTCACATGATATGAAGAGGTGGGGCGTGAGGAAGGGGGCGCTTTCTGCGTCATCTTAGACGCCACTTGCGGCTTAGGGGTGTCTACTTTCTTAGACACAACAAACTTGGTTGGTTTGATTGATACTTCGTTAGTATCAACGTATCCCAGTCCAGTTTTGTCGCTGTCATGCTTTTGTGATAATATGATGCGATGCAGCATGTTGGACCCTGTGTCAAACTGTTTCATCATTTTCTCTAAATCGGTATTTCTTGATTTCAAATTTGAAATCTCGGATTTTATTTCATTATTTTGCGTGGTTAATGATGAAACCTCTGCTTTTAATGTGGTAATGACACATGATGACTCTTTCTTTGAATCGCTTAATTGAGCGACAAGATTCTCCTTAGAAGATTCTAACAGTTTCTTGTCTTCAATTAATCGTTTCTTTTCTTTAGCGAGAGTCTTAGTGAATTTATGCAATTCTAGATACTGACTAAAAAGATCATCATAAGAAGGTTCAGAGTCAGAGTCAGAATCAGATGATACCTCATTAGATGCTTTGGAGGCAAAGCATACTTGTGCGGTCTCCTCTTCGGTCTCAGTTTCAGAATCTGATGAATCACTCCAGGTGGAGGCCTTTAGAGCACGTTTCCTTTGTTTGGGTTCTGAGATTTGTTCCGCTCCTTGTCAGGGTACTTAGTAGTTTGCTTTTCTTTATTTGGGCAGTCATATGATAAGTGTCCGAGTTTGCCACATTCATAACATTTAACGTCTTTATCGTTTGACTTGTTCTTATTTCTCTTAGTAGTAGTACCCTTATTTTTGTTTCTAAATGACCTTCTCATAAATTTTCTCAATCCTTTAGCCAATAGAATTAGGTCATCATTATCCGATTCGGAATCACTATCCTCTACGTGATCGAAGGGGGGGGGGAGACGTATTCATTTGATTTAAAAGCAATAGCTTTACCTTGTTTAGATGATTCCGATTTCCGAATCGTGAGTTTATTCTCATAAACTTTAAGTGATCCGATTAGTTCTTCCATCTTTATTGATTTAGTTTCCTTGCTTTCTTCTATTGCGGTCACTTTTGGGTCCCATTCAGAAGGAAGGCTTCATAGGACTTTCTGTACCTTTTCATGCGTAGTAAAAGCCTTACCAAGAGACTCAAAAGAGTTGTAGATGTTAGTCAAACGAATATCCATATCTACAATAGACTCATTGGGCAATAATTTAAAAGACTCAAGTGTGGACATGAGCATGTTAATTTTTGACTCTTTTACTTGACTCGTGCCTTCGTGTTTCATTTCTAATATCCTCTACATTTCTTGTGCACTCGAACAGTTTGACACATAACTAGACTCACTTTTACTTAACTCGTTTAAAAGCAATTACATAGCCCTAGCATTCATACTAAGTTTCTTTTTATCATCACTCGTATATTCTTGTCTAGTTTTAATAACTTCTAAAGTGACTCTGTCTACGGTGGATACATTAGATGGGACATAAGGACCATCTTCAATGATTGATCAAAGATCTATATCTATAGCCATAAGAAAAAGCTTCATCCTAAGTTTCCACTGAATAAACGACTCACCGTCAACAAGTGGAGGCCTTTGGCTCGACATACCTTCTTGCTCGGTTTTGAGATTTGTGGATGCCATCTCACTAAATCGTTGGATTCCTTGAAGTGAGTATTCATGCGCTCTGATACCACTTGTAGGATCTGCAAGGCACCACTAGAAGGGGGGGTTGAATAGATGGTGCGGAAAGTGTGGTTTTTAAAATTTCTTTAAACTTGAACAATTCAAGTTCTGAAAACAGATTCTGTTTTCAGGACAAGTTTTAAAATGTTTTTAAAACCAGGTTAGAGGTCTTCAAAAATTATGACATTTTGAGAGAACTTAGCCTCAGATGTTATGAGGGTCCCCTAAAAATTTCAAATTAAAATTCAACCTTTAACCACTTTAAAAACCGTTGATACTCAGATTGTGCAAATCTGCCAGAAACGGTAGATGGTTTTGAAAAATTAATTCCTATTTGTGTGAACGTCCAAATGCTCTGAAAATTTGACCACTAACTCCTTATATACTATATTTAAATGGGTTAAAACATTTTTGAAAAATTCTTTTGGGAAGTAGGTCAAATATAATCAAAGTCTCAACCTTTGCAAGTTTGAAAATCAGACTGCACTAGTCTCAGAACTTTTGATGTTTGATTGACTTATACTTATCCAAAAGGGTTGAAACTTATGCCAAATTAACCCTAGAACGTGTAAGTATGTTTCCGGAAATTTTCGTAATTTTTGAAAATCATTTACTATTTTTACGGATGCGAATAAGAAGGATAAACAGTACAGTAACTGAAAAGTAAATGCAGAAAGTAAATGACACCAAGATTTTTATACTGGTTCGGTTATAAACAACCTACTCCAGTCTTCAAGGAACACCTTCCTTGGTTCACACTAATCACACACACACAACACACCTTACCACAGGGTTGATAGAGTTACACCTAACTCCAACCCTTTACAAACCTTGTATTGTAAGTACAATTCGCACGAACACCACCACCTTGCTAGAATGAAGATTGATCACACCTTGATCAATCTTTTACAAAGATATATGAATGGTGGTTTATCTCAAGCCTATTCAAGATTGAAAGATATAAAAACAATAGGCTTTTACAAGAAGAAAGAAAGAAAGAAGATGTTGGAGAAGAAGAGCTAGGCTTTTTGATCTCTTGAAATTGCAATGCTTGTTCTTATTTTGTTTGCTCTCTTCTTTTCTTTTTAATGCTTGCAGCCGTCCCCCTTGAGTGTGTTCTCCCTCTTGAAAATTATCTTTTAAGTCCTTGAGAGAGTGTAAGACATCATTGTGACAAGGCCTTGCTTACTTGGCATCTTCTTGTTGGATGATCATTTAGTCTTCGCTTACTTGGCACCTTCTTATTGGTTCAACATTGTCATCATGATGACATGGAAAAAATATGAGATATACACTTTACCATGTGCCAAAAATCAATCATAAAATCATTCCATAAATCAAGAGATACATCATAAATTGCAAGACAAATAAATTCTTCCATATCAAGTGAGAAAATCGGCCATAATAGCACTCTTGCCATGCTGAAAATTCAGCATGCGCATCATGGGGATAAAGTTCAAATCATTACCATTTTTCTTTGAATTTTCATCATAAAAATGAATCAACAACTTATGGTAGGTATTGCTACCAATTAAGAAATGAACTTAGAGACAAATAAGCTTAAGAATTCGGCCACACCATGTCTTCACACATGCTGAAAAATTTCAGCATGTGTGATATGTAGAATATCACACTTTATTATTTTACATAATATTCAAATCATTTCCATAACATCCTCAATTAATCCTCATGATTCAAGACACAAAATATCTGCATTTTTAACTAAAAATTTCGGCCATAATACAACATACATGCTGAATTTTCAGCATGTGTCATATATGTGACATAGTTTGAAATGTTACCTTTTGTAGCTCCTTTCTTTAGGTCACCAACTTTGTTTAATTGATTCTTGACCAATCAATATGCCAACATGGCTCCACATATGCTCCAAATCAGCTGTTATAGGCGTTGGTAATGTGTTTGACATGTGCTGAATTTTATTTTTGCTAACTTTATAAAATAGTGCACATTTAATAATACACACATTTAATATTCCAATCAGCCCTTAATTTAATTTTCTAGAACACTTTAAGATGTATATCATATGTAAAAAGTGTCTAGATACGTGTCACATGATGTACAAGAAAAACGTTCCATGTTATGTGCGTAGAAAACCGAATTTTCGATATTTATCGATTACCCGATTTTTCTCTAATTTAAATTCAAACTTTTGCACATGTTATATATATTATGTTATACATAATATATATAATATATACTTTAAATCTCATTACTTGGCTGGTTTAAAGTGGTACCATTAGCATGTGACAAAATTAAACTTGGAATCTTCACATTTTGGCATTAATGTGGAGTAATTTGTGTGTGCCAACATGGAAAGTATTTTTGTCTGAACATATGGTCATGTGCACGAAATTATTTATGATTTTTGAAGTATAGGGGCTGGCCATTTATTTATGGCAAGTACGTGACACGTTGGCGAAGTTTCGGTATTCGCCCGATATGACAAATTTCGTTTTAGAACCTTTTATCGTGTCGTATTTAATTTGTCATCACCATATCTTATATCATATGATATAAGACCTGAATATACTCATAATTATGAGTTAAGTATAGTGGTGTGACGTTAACGTACATACGTAAAATACATAACGTGTCGGGAGTACGTTGGAATACATGTGTATGTGCCTTTATTTAAAAAATCTGAAAATATATGTGATATATATATGTGTATATGCGTGTGCATTAAAGGATGGGGAGGAGGAGAAGACTTTCCTTCCTTAGCCTTGTTGCCTTTGTGCCTTTTCCAAATGTAGCTTCCTTTAATGAACTACTTAGTTTATCAAACTAAGTACTTCACTTAATGAACTAGTTTAGTTCATTAATGGTGGCACCTGAAAATAGTATAAACACAACAAATGTTTGCCATATGATGTAAGCTTTAATGCTTCATGGCTCGTTAGTACGTCAACATAATATATAAGCTAAATAAGGCAAGTAATGGCAAGATATCATGCATTCATGTACACGTATATATATATTGTGCACGTTTATATATATATACACACATTTAAGTCACTTATTTTGAAATCACTCAAACCCCCTTATCTCTACAATAAATTAAGAAAGACATTTTTCTTCAAAAAGAGGTAAAACAATTCGGCCATAAGGATGCTGAAATTTCAGCATGTGAATCATTAGTCTTTTTCAAATTGTTGCCAAATTTTCTTTGATTTATTTCTTGAAAATGAATCACCATTTAGTATGCAATATTCTCTTCTTTTATGGAATAAAATTTACACACCAATAAGCCCTCAAAATCGGCCTAGATGCATTACACACATGCTGAAATTTTCAGCATGTGTAATATTCAAGAATATCACTTTCTTTAATCCATAAAATATTTAAAACACTTCCAAATTATCTTCTAATTAATCCATCTTAATCAAGACACAAAATATGAGCCATAATAAGAAGAATTTCGGCCAGCTCTTTAGTGCACATGCTGAATTTTTAGCATGTGTCACAATTGTGACAAAATTTGAAATATTACTTTTTGTAATTCCTTTCTTTAAGTCACCAACATTGCATGCTTTATTCTTGACCAATCAAGATGCCAACAAGGCTCCACATATGCTCCAACTTAGCTGATATAGGCGTGTGACATAGAGTTGTGCATGTGCTGAATTTTGTTTTTGCAAACTTTGTAAAATAGTGCACATTTAATAATACACACATGGTATATTCCAATCAGCCCTTAATTGAATTTTCTAGAACACTTTAAGATGTATGAAATATGTAAAAAGTGTCTAGATACATGTTGTATGATGTGCCAAAAACGTTCCATGTGTTGTGTACGTAGAAAAATCGAATTTTCGATGTTTATCGATTACCCGATTTTTCTCTAATTAAATTCTAACTTTTTGCACATGTTATATATATATATATTATGTTACACATAATATACATAAATTTTTTAATATTCAGCACTTGGCTGGTCTTAAAATGGCGGCTTACACATGTGACAAAATTGAAATTGGAATCTCCACAATTTGGCCTTAATGTGGGGCGATTTGTGTGTGCCAACATGGAATGATTTTATGGCTGTAAATATCATCATACCCACGAAATTTATTGATATTTTTGAGGTGTAGGGGCTGGACATCTATTTATGGCAAGTACGTGACATGTTGGTGAAGTTTCGGTATTCGCCCGATACGACAATTTTCGGTTTAGAACATTTTAACGTGTCGTACTTAATTTGTCATCACCATAACTTATATCATATGATATAAAACCTGAATATACTCATAAATATGAGTTAAGTATGGTGGTGTGACGTTAACGTACGTAAAATATATACCGTGTCGGTAGTACGTTGGAATATGTGTGTATGTGCCTTTTTCAAAAAATTGAAAATATATATACATATATATAAATGGCGTGTATATAGTATGGAGAGGAGAATGGAAGACTTTCCTTTCTTCACCTTGTTGCCTTTGTGCCTTTTCCAAATATTGCTTCCTTTAATGAACTACTTAGTTTAATTAACTAAGTACTTCACTTAATGAACTAGTTTAGTTCATTAACTGTGGCACCTGAAAATAGTTCAAACACAACAAATATTTTCCATTTGATGTAAGCTTTAAAGCTTCATGGCTCGTTAGTACGGCAACAATATATATGAACTATATAAGGCAAGTTTCATTCAACAATGTGTCATGTCATAAAATATGTCATGCATTTCTTTGTAACACGTTATTTAAATCATGCATTTTGAAATCATTCAAACCTCTTTTTCTCTACAACACTTAGTTCTTACCAGACAACTCTCATAGACCACTTTTTCTATGATTTGCCCCAAAGATATTTTACTAGTCCACTCTCATAGACCTCATGTTGTATATGATTTACCGCAAAGAAACTCATGAGTATTCACAACTTCGTGTCAATCATCAAATTATAACACATTCTCAAACCGTTGCCTCTCAGTGATTCCTATCAACGGATCACTTAACAAACATCTCACTAGTCCATAAAGACTAACTAGAAACAGGCACGGAAACATTGAGTCTCGTTTTCATCAACAAACAATCAAACTTGAATACAACAAAATGTTTTCATGAACTAACTCATCAAATAAATATAATCAACATTCGTCATACACATCTTTATAATGGAGTTAGTTTTATCAACAAACAAATTAATTTCATATACATTAAGAAAGCCTATCATGCACATAAGCTCAAAAAATCTTCAACCAATTAGAACAATAAGCTAACAAATATTTTAATGTAGATCTAATTGTCTTCTTCAACGTTTTAAACTTCTTTAGAAGTTATACAACATATACAAGTCATTCACGTGTTTAGCTTCACATGTTAAAAATAACTTTTACTTTCATACAAGCATGAAGAACTAAACTCTCTCATTTCTCCATAATCTCATGTCTACATTAACTACAAAACCTCATTCTTTGAACCAAATTCAACATTCATTTTATTACATGAATACTATCAACCATACAACTTTAATTAGTCTTCAAGTAACAAACTACAAGTTATGGTGTCATTCAACAATAAACATAGGCTTAACTCTCTATGTTCTTTTAGAGTAAACTCCAACAACTTTCTTATGAACCACGATTCATAAGAAAACAACCATTTCGATCTTTCATTCATGCCTAAGACTCAACAAAATCATATTTCATTATCACTCTTACATTTAGTTTAGCGTTCCGTTTACATGCTACACTAGAAGCAAGTCTTACAACATAAAACTCCTTAGCATTTAAACAAAATCATCCAATTCCTAAGACAAGAAATTTACATGTACATATATGTTCCAACATAAAACTACAAAAATAACTACTCTTAGATATTTCATTTTCAACAAGAATCTTTATTCTCAAAAGGTGAAACAAACTATCAAGCTTCAATCTCTTAGATTTTTCACTCAATCCACAAAAAGGTTTTAACATTATACACAACTAGCATGCTTCACATTTGAATGTCTAGGCAAATTTCTCTTAAACATGAATTCCAAAACTTCTCTTAGTTCTCATGATCTTGTCTAGCATAGCACAAGATAAATGAATCAATCACATTCAAAGTCAAAATGGAAACCTATCAAGATGCAAAAGATGACATATTATAGTATAAAACAAACAACATTAGCCTTATTTAGTAGTCTCTGAAACTAAATTCCCACATATAATAGGAACACAAAACACACTGCCAACTCCATCCTCATAGACAAAATTGATTTTAAGGGCACCTTCAACTTTCCAACTACTTGGATTTCTTGTGCATTCTTAAAGAAAATCTACTTACCAATTTTTGTCTCTTGAATTTCAAAAATTATCTATTGGTTGCAGTGTACTTGGTAGACATAACGACCACCATCCATTCTATTACACTACCAACAAGGTTATCTCAAAGAAGATATGATCGTAGTTATCTCCTTGTCTTTCACCAACTTGACATTTTCAATGACTTTTCTTCTTTGTTTGTTGTCAATAATCATGTTGATGTTACTTTTGTTGCATGTCCATCTCCTGTTTTTGTGCTTCATTTGGTTAGCACTAGAATTATTCCATGTTTGACGTTGTTTGAGTCCAAGTCCACTGTTAATAAAACTGGCTACTTTTGGGATGAATGTTCCACAACCAATCGTTCAAAACTCATTCTTGTGCATGTATCCTCATGGCTCCAAGCTCAAATGCTACAAAGAATTGCTCAACCCATCATGTTAGCCTTCATCTTAAATCTTCCAACATATTATTCTCCTTTGGTTCTTTAAAGAACTGTTCTTTTGTAAACTTGTGTTCAATATCTCAAGAAAACTTCAACATCCACATGTTAGAAGAAATAGAAGTATTGTCATGATGATCTCTTTGTAAAAGTGGTCTTTCTTGATGATGTCTTTGTTGAAGATTCAACTCCCACAATTTGCCGGAATAAAGATGAAGAATGACAACATATTAATCATCTTTGCTATCCTTTTCTTTTTCTTTTTCTTCTTCATGATTATCGTATTCACCAAGAATGAGAACTTCCTTTTTCCTTCAAGAATCTCTTCCTTTTAAGTAATATCATCTTCCACAAAGCTTTAAGATTACAACCAAGTCAATCATAGAATTTTCGGTGTACATCGACATCTTTAAATAAATCTCATGGCATGACTTATTTCTTCACACGGTTCAAACTTGGACATATTGTGAACAGTGGATTGTTTGGTAGACATAGAAACCAAAAATTGCTTTTAAGATAGTTGGAAATGTAAGAAAATATGGTAACTAAGCAGAGAGAAACGAAAACTAGAAGATGGTAATCCAACAACACAAAATGGAAGTCTAATGAAATGGAAGAGACCATCAAAATATAGTTCTCAAAGATAAAATTTTCTGTGTAAATACACTAGATTGTAGAAAGAATTACAAAAGTATAATGACCAAACATAAAGATAATGATAAACCAATAGAGTGAATAGCCAAGAAGTAACAAATGTTACAATGTGTTTAGAAACAATTTTGCCTCTAATAGTGAGCAAGGTAGACTATGAGACAAATGTTTTCCAAGATATAACGACTTCTTCCTTTCGTTTGCTCTATAAGAGGAAGATTGAACTTGTCTATTTGAAATGTTTAGTACGAGCGGAAGAAGGAAAACGCATGGAAGAATTTTTGTAGGTTTTCACAAAGACTTCAAAAGGGTTTCAAGGATCATTTCAAAGCATGCCAAAACCATACCAAAAGATTTTCTTCAAAACCTTTTGATCCGTATATTTATAGACTTTAATTCACAAGAAAGAAGTTAATTTGATGTCTTTTTGCAAAATTTACTTCCAAAGTTAGTTTATAACCGTTCAAGATTGAAAGGAAATGTCCCATGTTGTATCATTTCATCAAACGAGAACAGAAAATTTCTGCTGTCTGCACCGACCGAATGTTAGATTCGAAATTTTTGAACGTTACAAATCAAAACTCGTCATCAAATTCAAGACTGAACGTTCGGTAAACGGCTTTACCTAACATCCGGTGAAACTTTTGTTGACTGGACAAAAACTTCAGAATTGGATGAAACTCACAGACTGCTCTCTGAGCTCATTACCGAACGTTTGGTCTCATTCACCGAATGTTCTGTCACCTCGGAATTCAAAAAATTCATAGTATCATCTCACCCACCCAATCCAAGTTTAATTTCATTCTCCGATCAACCTTCGTACGTATTTTACATAAATTTGGAACACTTTTTAAAACACTTTTATGTGCTTTTTTCCAACACACGTCAAACAAATCTACCATGCAGAAGGTATGTGTCAATAGCAATGATACAAAAGTTCCTCAAACACAGTCAATTAATCACTAATTCCCCCCCCCCCCCCCCAAAAAAAAAAATAAAATAAAGTCTAAAAGAATGTCTATATACATCACCAATTGGGAGAAACAACAGATTAAACCGTAAAATATGAGCATCATCCTCAAAGCAAAGTCCCATTTTAACAATTCTGCAATGTGGAAAGCTCAGTCAAATAGAATGACTACAGACAATATCATCAACATGCATGAAGGTTAAAGTGAAAACATCACACCACAAATTACCCAAGTATGAGCCAAAACCCAAATCACTGTGGCATACTTCTTGCAGGTCGGATTCTCTCACTGGAAGAGAATAGTGAAAGATGATCGCGCGAAACGTGTCTAGAAGAGAGACTGTAAGGTTGGGTCAGGAGGTGGCTTGTAAGGGCGTGTTTGGTTAGTAAAGAGACGATGACCTTCATCCAACGTTAGGGGATCCCCTGTGCTATCTTTGAGCTTCTCCAGCTGCATGTGGATCTCTTTCTTACCCTTTTCTGTCTCAAACTTTTTGGAGTACTTAGTGAAGGCCTTCTTTTTGGATTTAAACCAGTTCTTGCAGAACCTCCTTTTAACATCCTCACTAAAATGTTGTGCCCAAACAGTGTGCAATGAGCGAAGGTCATTAGGAGTCTTGACATATCCCACAACTCCAACAATAACCATAGGAGTTTCAATAATACTAACAGCCTCGCATGTCTCCTTGTGAAGCTCTCTAATTACAAACATTAATCAGTTCATGTTATGAAAAGTTATGGAATAATAACAATTGAAAAAGCAGCTCTATGAAATAATATTTCTTCGTTACAATATCATCGTGATTTAATAGAGCATATTAATGATCGCAATTAAATAAAATAGATTAATGAACATTTGATTGCTAGGCGCCAGACTAACGTGTCATCCTGAAAAGCATCTTAAATGCGTCGTGTTCCAGCTCCTAATACTGCTTGTGTGTATTAAAAACCAATACTGTATAAAACATCATTCAGAATGACGCTCTAATTGTTTGATGAAAATTTTCAATTTATATCACATTTGTGATTTTTCTGAGTAAAATTATATTTTTTTTAAAATTGCCCATTGTATCAGAGTTTTAATAGGAAAGAGCCTTTTCTCAAAACGGGTTCGGATCTGAAGAAGCTAAAACGGGTTCGGATCTGAAGAAGCTAAAAATGAGTCAAAATATGAGGCTTTTAATCACGCGTCGCTACGTATACTAAAACCACTTTTTTTTAAAGAAAAAAGTGCAGCACCCCTTCTTTAAAAAACTACTTTTGTACACTTGGCGACGCGTGATTGGAGCTCTCATAACTCGGATCTGGACCCTCTCAACATAGGCAACAACGTTATCCCACGTGACCCATGGAAGAAAAGTATTTTCCACTCAAACCTCATCATTTCTCAATCTAAACCCTCAATTAGTCTATTTTAAATCTAAACCGTTCATCAGAAGCTCTCATCAAGAGCGGCATGGCATGTTGCATACTTCAAAAATTTCAAACTTTCATCAGCCTGTTTAAAATCCCAACATTTCCCTCTCAAAAACAGAAATCCTACCGTTGGATGCCTTTTTTCAGTTCCTCACAGTCACAAACTTCTGTTTCTCTTGTTTGGAATCTTGAAACCAAATCTTCATTTTACCCTCAGATCTTTTCCTGAAGCTATGAATCCCATCTTTCAGGCTAAAAATTAATGGGCTTTCCTTGATTAGGCTTAACTAAGATGGATTTCCATGGCATGAAGCGCAAAGAACTTCAAGCATTATGCAAGAAACACGGTATTCCGGCAAATCTAACAAATGGCGAAATGGCCAATCGTCTCACCGTCCTTTTTGCGGTATTTTCCCCCTTTATTTTTTTGGTTTTCTTGTTATATTTTAATCAGACTGAGGAGGGGTTTATTTACCCAGTAATTCTTATTTGAGGTTTTTTTTTCTTCTTTTGTGGGTTTGTAATTTTATTAGTTTTTGTTATCAGGGGGAGGAAAGGTGGAAACTTTAAAGAGGACTATTTTGAAGTTATCTAGTGAAAACAGGGGTGAACATGAGTCTGATGTTGAAAATAGGGGGCAAAAGAAAGTCAGGTTTAGTCCAGTGAATGAGATGTGTGAGTTCGAGAAATCGGCGATCAAGTACATGGAGGTAAATGCGCTAGGTGGGCGAAGATCACTGATCAATGGTACAGATATAGTGGAAAGTGTCCTTGGTGTAATTGAAAAGAAGGGTGGAAAACGGGGTGTCAAGGGAGAAGCTTTGCAGAAGAAATCGGGTATTTCTATAGATGATGTGGTTTCAAATGATGTTAGTGATGGCGAGTGTACAGTGGTGACCAGGAGATCCCTGAGGAATAAGAAGGTGGAGGATGAGAAAATTGAGAAAATGGAAGATATAACCAAAGTTTTAAGGACAAGTCTAAGAGAGAACAAATTCAGTATTTCTACGGATGATGTAATCCCAGATGATAATAGGGATGATGGTTCTAGAGTGGTTACCAGGAGATCCTTGAGGCATAAGAAGGTGGAGGATGAGAAAATGGGGGAGATGGAAGATGTAACCAAGTTCTTAAAGAAAAGTGTAAGAGGGAGGAAATTGGAGAAGAAAGGTATTGGAGCTGATGGGGAGGCTGGTGAAATGAGAGAGGATGCTGTACCTGTGAATGCCTACTATGAGAAAGCCTTGTGGAGGTCAAAGAGGAATGTGAAACAAGTGGAAGATTACAACTTGTTGACTGGAAAAAACACTGAGATTGAAGTGGTGATTATAGGAAGGCCTAGAGGAAAAATTGCTGCTGCTGAAACCAATGATTTGAAGGCCAAAAATGATGTTAATATGGTAGCTCAGGAGGGTATTGCAGCTGTAAATGCTGACAATGACAAAGCATTGAGGAGGTCAAAGAGGAATGTGACACAAACGGAGGATTACAACTTGTTGGCTGGAAGAAATACTGAGACTGAAGTGGTTGGAATAGGAAGGTCTAGAAGAAAAATTGCTGCTGCTGAAACCAATGATTTGAAGGCCAAAAATGATGTTAATATGGTGTCTCAGGAGGGTGTTGCAGCTAGTGAAAATGTGCTGAGGTCTAAAAGGCATGCTTCTAGACACGAAACTTCAATTGTTCTGGATAACGTAGGTGGTGAAACAAATGGGAAGCAAGAAGCTAGGGAGCAAACGAGGAGTCCTGTTAATATTCGGCAAGAAAAATCTGCCGAAGTTGATAATGTTTTCAACGAAGGACCAGTTCGACGATCACTGCGTTATGCCAACAAAGATGAGAAAGTTGCACCAGATCTTATACAAGGAAATGCTCTGCGAAAGAAGGAAATATCTAAGGAACTCCTAAAAGATACAGGAGTACGAAAGGAACCCCAAAAGCAGAAGGAAAGAGCAAAGGAACCTAGTTTAGCAGCTGAGAGTTCCTTCTGTGAGGAAGTGACATTCAATGAACAGTCTAGTATTTGTGTTCAACTGACAATGCTGGACAAAGAATCTCCAGTTGGGGAAAACACGAGAAGATCGAGAAGGATTGCTGCGGAACATGGGCCTCCTATTGTCATGGATAATGTCGCTCGTGATGCTAATGTTAAGCAAGAAGCTAGAAAGCGCAGGAATAGTTGTCTTAATGTTCAAGAAGTGAAAGCTGCTGAGGTTACTAAAACATTTGGAAGACCTGTTCGAAGGTCATTGCGTAATGCTAACAGAAATGAGGAAGCTGCACTAGAGCCAACAGAAGAAAATGCTCCAGAAGAAGTTTGTGCAGGATCAATCGCAGCTCAACAGGAGAAAAACACCGAAAGATCATCAGAACCAAGTATAAAAGCTAAGGGTACCTCTCCCAAGAAAGCTACAACCAAAGAAAATTGTAGTTTTTATGTTCAGCTGACTATAGCAGAAAAAGAAGGTAATTCAGTTGGTGAAAGCATGAGTTTAGAACCGCATGCTTCTACAACTGAGCCTTTAATTATGTTGGATAATTTTGTTACTGATACTACTAGTGATCAACAAGAAGCCACAAATCACAGAGGATGTCCTAATAATGTTCAAGAAGAAGAATCAGCTGAGGTTGATCAAACTTTAATCGAAGGACCTGCCCGAAAATTACATAATGCTGATAGAAATGAAGCTGCTGCACCAGAGTCTTTAAAACAAAATAGTCCCCAAAAAGAGAAGGAAACTTCAAAGAAATCTCAGAAAAAGAAGAAAGGATCAACAGTACCTCAAAAAGAGAATAAAAGAAAATTTGAGGGAAGATCTGACAGGCTAAGCTTAGAAACCAATTACTTCCCCGAGCAGTTGGCAACCCAAGAACAACCAACCAAAGGTCAGCTTAATCTTTTTGTTCAGATGACTATAACAGAGAATGCAGACAGGATGGGGGATCAAAGTCCCAATGAAGCTGAGCTGTTTGTTGAAGATATAATAGATAACAGAGAGAAGCAAAGGAAAAGTTCCGGCCACGGGACTTGCTCAAAGAAAATGGCATTGGAGGTTGATTCTATGAAGGAAGGGAAACTTCATGAAGGTACCGAGTTGTCTCTTCCTGAACTGGCGGATTTGCAGGATGACAATACAGAACTACAACTAGAAACTTCACCATCTGATGGTAGGGCTGCTGCAGCAGTGGATGTAAGCATGTCAAAAGAAAAATATAGAATTGAAATGTTAAAGGGACATTTTCATTTCTCTAACACTGAGGACCAGGTTGCTTGTTTTTCAAACAAAACCAGAGTCTCACATGATGGTGCTTTTGCTGAGCCAAGAACTTTTGAAGGGCCAGGAGCCAGTGTAGGTGAAAGTTCTGCGAATAAGTTAATTGATACCAATCACAGTGGTTTAAACAATCAATCAGGCCCTGTTGGTAAGTATTTCTCAAGTACTAAATTTCTAATGTATCGGAAGTTGTAAAATTAACGTTTTCTAATTGATTTGCAGATGAACCTGAAAAGATATTATCCAGGGAAGAGCTGTCTGCTGGTAAACAAGTATTGCTACTTACACATTTGATTGATCATGTTTCCCAAGTCGATGGAAGTTTCACAAAAAAGAAGAGAGAAAGTGTGGAACAAGATGGTAAATGTAGGACGGCTGAATTTGGTCTTATTAATAAGATAGTGTGAATGTGTGACTCAATGTTTGTCTCTTCAGGCTCCCAGACTACATTGACAGAAGAGTCTCAGAAAGGTAGAAGCTCTGGTACTCCTAATTCTATTAGAGATGTTGGAACCGCTACTATTACAGAAGATACTTGCAAAAGGGATTCCTTAATTTCTGAGGGGGCCATGAAAGAACAGGAATCTGGAGCTTATCATTCTGCACATCTTGCAGAAATGGATGATGATGGTAAGCAAATTAACATGTGCATACCTGATATATTTTATCATAATAAAAGAACTAATATCAAGTTTCAGGGAATACGGAGGAACTGACTAATATTATGAACTCTGGAATAGCATTAGTGCAAAGGGCAACTTCATCAAGCACGGGAAGGGACATGCTTGATGCCGAAGAAGTGAATGAAAGATACAGAAACATTGACAAAGAATTGACATGGGATGAAACCAAAAGAAATGAGTACACACTGCTGAATGATCAGCATGATCGCTCAGAGAGAGGTCAGGAATCAGATTCTCCTGATTCTTCCAGAATAAGTTCCTCCACCATTCCAAAGGATGGGAACCTCAATGCTGGAGAGTATTCTTCTAAGCCTGCTGATTTTCTAGAAATGGTTTCTGAGTCCATCTTGGCAACTAATGAAACAATGGAATCCAGAGGCACTGGATCTGAAAGGGAAAACATGTCTCAAATTGGGAAAGTAGAATCTCATGAGGCCAACCCCAGTTTGGAGGGCTCAGGTAGCAATTTCTGTTATTTCCCCATTTTCTACTCACATGTAAAAACGATTTTGGCTTGCAAAGTTAATTGAACCTTTTCCATTCCAGGTGTAAAAGTAGATTCTGGAATGTCGGCAGAGAATGAGGATTATCGTTCCCAATATTATGCTCTACATGACAAAGGTGATAGTTCAAATGAGACTGGCCCTACTTCAAATCTTTTTAGTCATGTAATTTTGTTGAATCCTTTGAATCATATGCTCCCGTTGTCATCAAATTTGTAATTGTTGTAATCTCTTTGCAGAAAGTTCAGAGGTATTTTCAGACAAAATGGGTGCTGGAAAAGATTTTTACCAGAGGGAGCAATCAGTTAAACTTCTCAATCATGATGTCATTGGAAAAGATTTCAATCAGAGGGATCAGTTGGTTAAACTTCTTCATCATGATGCTGTCACGAAAGATTCAAATGAAGATGGAAGAGAGATCCTAGACTTAAAAATGGATCATATCAGAGATGGTGATGATACTGTTACTGGTGCTGAGTTGGACACGACGGTATTAGCTTTTGAAGACTTACCTGCAAATACTATTAAAGATAGGTGTGCAGGTACAGCAAATCAAATTCTATCTTACTGTTTATTTATTTATTTATTTTTTTTTTTTGGGGGGGGGGGGGGGGGTTGTTGGTATAGTGCATGTTTCTTTTATGGATAATGAATCCATGTCATTTGTGATTGCCATAGACTATATATTTTTGAGCCCTTGTCTAATTGAAACATTCATTTGTTATTCTCCGACTTTCAATGATTGTGCAAGCAATTTCTGGTACCCGGGCTGAAAAGTGTTCCTTCTGATTTGGTAGATAACAATATAAGATTCAATTTTGGATTGCAATGTATACTGATTAATCTTTACTTTCACTGTCCTCTTTCCATGTTAAATTGCCACTCTGTTGGCATTAGAAATCACATACAAGTTTTAGGCCTTATTTAAGCACTATTGTGAGAAAATTGTCCCATATCAGAATGGGTGACATCCTTGATAATATTTTTTTGAAGTTTCAGACATTGAAGGAAGTATATCTTCTGGTACCAAAGGCAAAGCAGAAAAGGAGAGCCATGAAAGGTGCAGTGGAGGTGAAAGCACAGCAATAAAGGCAGTGGAGAGACATGCCAACGACCCTGCAGATGTTTGCTCCCATGTAGTGGCTTCACCAGGTGAACTATTGAACTTGTTTATCTAAAATTTCTGTGTCTTGTGTGTGCTCACTTGGATGCTTTGCTTTCGTATCAGCATTAGAGTTATCATTGCAAAACTATATTGGCTGAAATAAGAGTAGAATCTCAGATGATTGAAAAGAACAAATGCAATCAAGTTGATTGTTTGGCATAATTTTCAACACTTGATTCTCAAAAATGTAATGGATCTAATCAGGTGAAGAACTTGCAAGTTTGTTTGCTACACCAGTTTCCTTGTCAAGCACGAAGGAAAAGTTGCACGCCTATCATCGTGGTGGAATATCATGTGCCAGAAAAAGTGTGGAAAAGACAGAAAGTATACAAAAAGAACAGTCCTGTCTAGATCCTGAAGCCTTTAGTAGGGATGAACAAGGTCGGTTTTTCTTTAGTTTATTTTCTTTTCCTTTCACAATTGTCGAAAGAATGTTTGGTTTAATACTTCTTGAAGCACTTCAGAAATGAATGTGCTTACAGGTGAAGCTGAAGGTTATGGAACCAATGATGCTGAAGTTGAAAAGAGGCTGTCAAGAAGTGCTTCTTCTGCTATACAGTTGACAAAGCCTAATTTAGGTCATGAAGAGAAGGCTAGGCCGCTGGACTTTCACTACCCCATGGGTACCTGCAAGCACCAGCACAGATCTGAGCCAACTCATCCTTCGAGCATTGTCAGGTCCAGTGACTCGGAATATGTTGACAACCTATCACCAAGCTATGATATTGGTCATGATCACTTGTCCTGTAGCAAGTTAATGAATGACACAGATACAACAGTTTTGGTAGAGAGAGAGACAAAAAAGATTCAAGAATCTGATGCTTATACTGATGTTAGCCAAAAAGGCAAGCTATCAAATGAACAAGAATTGCATGAAGCAAAGGATGTGATTCATTCTGCAAAAGATAAGTTCGATTTGGATAGCCAAAATCTTGCTGATTTGCAATATTCCATTGCCAAGGATTCTCTGGGATTGACGGAAAGTGATGTTACTGATACAACAAAATTTGCTAATGAACTGCCCTTAAGCATTGAAGCTTCCCATGGCACCTTGTGTTATGACACCTTAACAAATGATGCAGAAACGGTCGTTTTGGTAGCGCCAGAGGCAGAAAACATTCAAGGAACTGATGTTCATATTGATGCTATCACAGAATACACGACTTCAATTGAACAAGAAAATAATGAAGTAAAGGAAGAGATCATATCTGTTGGCAGGTTGGAGAGCCACAGTCTTGATGAGCCCCATTTTTCCAGCAAGGATCTTCTGGGAATTAGGGAAAGTGATGCTGCTGATAGCATGAAATTTCCTAATACTATATCGCCAATCATTGAAAAAGCCCACAACAGCCGGGAAAATGTCTCCTCAACACAGAAGGCGGATAATATGGATTTGCTAGAGAAGGTTCAAGAAGTTGATGATGATGATGCTTCCAGAGGACACAAAGCACCTTTTGAGCAAGAGGGTGACGAAGCAAAGGAGAGTCATTCTACTATGAAAAATATTGAGTCGGACATCCAATGTGTTAATCCGCAACCTCCACTCTGCTGCGATTTTGTGGAATCCAAGGAAAGTGAGAGTACCGATATCATGGAAGTTGCTCATAGCCTGTCGGTGAGTATTGAAACTCACCATGATTCGTTGCATTGTGAATCCTTGGTAAACAATGAAGAAGTGATGACTTTAGTAGAGTCACGCGAAGAAATGGTTCAAGAGACTGATGAGAGTGATGACGTTGACAAAGAATACAAGGCATCAATTGAACATGAAGATGGCGAAGAAAAAGATCAGATTCATTTTTCTGAGAAATTTACCGAGTTGGACATGCAAGAACTTTTAGAGACACAATCTTGCCTCCACGAACATGGCCAGGAACTGGAGCGAAGTTTTCATACCATGAGCATGTATACTGATTCAGGAATCGCTAATAACTTCTGTGCAAGCAATGAAACCGCCACTGGCCTCTCGTACAATGAACCACTAACGAATGATGCAAGAATGACGATTTTGGATTTAGGGGAACAAAGAGTTCAAGGAACTGCTGACTGTGCCGCAGACAAGAAATACACGGCACTAGTTCAACACCATGAAGAGAAGGATGAAACTTATCCCAAAACTAAAATGGTTGAGTTGTGCAGCAAAGAGCTTCTTGTTTCACAATCATTCAATTGTGAGGATTGTTTGGAGCTGCAGGGTTGTTGTGTTGCTGATACTCTCAAGGTATCTAGTGATCTCAAATCCCCAAGCACTGAAGATGCTGTCGACACCTTGCTCCTAGAAATATTGCCAAAGGGTGCCAAAGACCAGGGGGCTTTTCTGGAAACCAGAGCAGAAGAGGTGGAAGACAGAAATACTAGTTCTGGTGCTAACAATGCCAGCCAAGAGTCTGAGGCGTTAGCTGTACGAGAACACAATGATGTGAAAGATGCTAAAGATTTAGCCGAGACTCTCAACCAATCAATGTCAGAGGCACCCAATCAATGTCTGCAATATATATCTGGTGCTTACTTGAATCATCTGCGTGTATCTTTTTCTAGCTTCTCTTTTAATGGTAGTCTAATAAATCTTTTGCTTTTCTGCAATAATTTTGAAGAACTAACTTACAGTCTGATTCTAGAGCTCTGTTATGCTTTCCAGATATGGATTTAGTCACAGCTGAAGGACACACTTCTCAAGAAGAAAATGAACCCTCAACAGATATATTTGATAAGGTTGAGTTGCTGAACATGCCAGACCTGGCTTCTGTAGAACATATGGGGGCTGATGCTGGTACCTGTGAACACAGTGACTTGCAATGTAACGCCTACTTATCACCAAGCACGGAGAATAGCAGTCATTTGCTACATATTGAGATGGTAAAAGAAAAGGATGAAGAAACTGTTCATGGTTCTAGTGAAATGAAAAAACCGGTACTTGAAGCGGCAGATATGATGGAAACTGATGGGAAAATTAGCAAAACAACAGAAGCAGTAGATGAAGGTATGCATGACTTTGAGTTTCACATGGATACACAGTTTAAGAAGAATGAACTGCATTCCGCTACAGTGCTCATGATTAGTTAATTATTCATATTCTTGTCTCACACTTGCAGCCTTTGGAAATCAACTGATTTCTAGAAGCAATACAGTTTTGACACGAGGCAACAATACAGCAATGGAAAGTGAAGAAAAGCTGGGATCAGCTTCTGTTAGGGAAAATGTCAGGACAATCTTAATACATGGAACACCAAACAAAGTCCTTATGACAGCTGATATGAAGGAGAACATAACAGGTTCCAAGCTAGAAATTGTAGGTAATTTGACCGCAGTGAGGCCTGCTAGAAAGAGGACTGCCTTGAAAGATCTTGGGCAGCAGTAAGAGGGATTCCTGCTGGCTTTCTCTTCGTGTAAAGATTGGGCATTAAAGTTATTGTAGAAAGAAAGGAAGAAACTTCTGATGTAATCTGTAAGCATATCTCATGCAAATGGTTCTGAACAATTGATGTGTCTGTTGTTTTTTTTTTTTTTGTTGGATAGCAACATGAAGGTCAAAAGTACTACAGGATTAATTACCTAACAGTATGCAGCTGCAAACTCAAGGATTTTTGGCCTCTTGACTTCATTGGCTTGATTTCTTGATTCATTGTTTGTATGAACATTATACTCTTTTGTTATTCAAGTTGAAGCAGTTTGTTTTGGTATTGCATCTATACCAAAGGTAGTAAAGCAAACTGTACTTGCTCACATTTAACTAATTTTCTTTCTCTTGTGTTTACCAAGTCTTTTAGCTGGCAAGACGTCCTCTCTGGAGAAGATCTTAATAGAGTGGCAAGGAATATTTCTTTTCACCTGAAAGTATGATTGAGTCTCCCTATCCGTAAAAGTTGACGTACACTTGCTCCTGAAAGCACTCATTCTGAATGCTTCAAATCAATTAGCTGAACTGGAATGGTGAGTTGATCACAATTTAGGACTGCATACTATTTTTTTATTTTCTTCTTGAAGATAAAGCACTATAAAGCAAAGAATTCCTGCATCCACAGAGATTTGAGTTTCAAGAGATGGACAGAGTTTCAAGAGATGGATTGCTATAGGATATACCTGTTTTTGTTTTGTTCTGTTTTGTTGTTTGTTTTTTTTCCCCCCCCCCCCCCCCCCCCCAAATTATATCAGCTTTAGTATGAAGAGAAGGTCTTGGCAGAAGGCAATTCAAGAGGTAGTAGTATTGCATAAACAATTCATAATTGTGGATTCTTACAATTGTTGGCAGGTTTATAACTTCTTGGTACATGTGAATTAGTCTTTGCCATATACATACAGTGCATAAGGTTAGGTTGGTCTGAATAGCTATAGTAAGCATGAGTCTGAATAGCTACAGTAAGCATGAGGCATTCACTTCCAAATGCCATAGATACTCATTTGTTGCTCATTACTTTTCTCATCAAATGAAGACCGCTTCTTATACAAAGTGTAGAGTAAGAATGCGTACATTAGATTGCAGAAACAACCTCTTAAACAAAATATAGGGTAAGTATGCGTACGTCAGTCGCGAAGCGATCCGGTCTCTTCCCAAACCATGTGCAGACGCGGGAGCCTAGTGCAGCCGGAACGTTCTTTTTATTTTGGCACTTCCTTACATGACACCTGCGAATCATTTCGGAAGGCCAAATCAATCATTTTCCTTCATCATGCTTTCCTCTGCCTCCTCCTTTGAGAAAGCAAAATTTTCCAAGCCTGCTTAGAACTTGTTTAGTCAGTAATGAATTGACGAAAATCCACGTATCACAGTGACCATTGTTTCAAATAGCTACCATTTCCATAATTACTTGATCACTAAATGATATTTACAAAATAATACTAATTAAAAATATTCACAAGTTTCCTCTCAAAATAAATACCCCAAATCTCCTAAGGTTTGCAATAAGAAATTAGGAAACAATATTTATGTAGCGCCCCGCTCCCGAGCCCTAGCATCGGGAACAGTGCATCCGTCGTAGCCTACTAAGAGGACTACAAAGCGTCGTTCAAACTTTTTTGCACGTCAAAACTGACGTAGATTTTTTTTTCGCGGAAACGATAATTTAAGAAATAAACATCTTGATTAAATTAAATCCATCAGAATAAAATCGAGTACAAGGGTTGACGAGACCCGCTAAGTCAAATATGAAATACTAAAATCAAATAATAAATGTAGGTGGAGGTCTATCTGACTATCCCAAGAAACAAGCTCCCGTTCAACAAGATCCCTTCTCGAGTCCAGCTCACTCGTCCTACTCGCGTAATCTGTTCTACCCTCGATAATCATATATACTCGTAGTCCTGCTCACCTGTGGAGGGGTGGAGGGGGGGTGAGTGATGGGAGTCACTCGTAGGTTACCCGTCTCTCCCGAAAAGGGACTGTCACATACTGAGTCGGGTAACAATTAAGCACATAAAGCACATAGCAGATGAATAAAGCTATAAAACATAAACACATGCATAATAAAGCAAATAAAGCATAAATAAGGAAATAACACATACCCGACCCGATCCGTATCCCAAAACATAGCGCTGAAACAACTTAATAACAAGACAAATAATCACAACAATGATAAATGCAATGCGCAAGTTCATGATGCATGCACTTCTATCTCCGTGTCACACGCAGTCATTTAATATCACACGCCATGCTCATTCTTTTCCATGTTATGCTATGCATGTCCCGGGTCCTATCGGATGAAGGTAACCATTATTACCAACACCCATCACACGCCTCGTCAGGCCACACGGCTCATAGGCCAAATGCAATGCTCGTGTCATGAATGCGTCACACTTGCACACTTCCGTTTGTCCTATGTTGCATGCTCCGTTCTATGTTGCGTATTACCTATATTGCGTAGTTACCCTATGTTGCGTGGGGTTCATTACTGTATTTTATCTTCTACCGTTATTTTATCTTTCTAGACTTTATTTTAGGTTTCTACACTTTATTTTATTTTCCTAGGCTTTCAAGCACTTTAAATTTATTTATAAATATTTTGATCTTCCCCTACTATTTTTCTTTCTTTTACTTTAATTTATTTAATGGGTTTCTAAATTTTCTTACTCTTCAAATAATATCAATATCAATTTATAATTTAACATCTATTATCTATTATTTGCGTATTTATTTTAATTTTATTATTTTTAATTTTTTTTATATTTTTTTCCTTCGCAAGGTCATTCACAGCGTCTCCTCTTTTTTTTTCTTCTAATTTTTGTTTTCTATTTATTTTATTCAATGTATTATTTACTAAATACTATTTTACTAATTGTAACAATTTGTTATTAAAAACAGAACATGGCTTTTTTTTCTTCTTTTCTTGCAAGGTCTAGCCCCTTAAAATGTTGGCCCTTTTTCTCCCTTTCAGTCGGCCCCATTATTCCAGCAGCCCGCCCAAATAGTCTGTAGCCCAACATTTTATCTCTCTCTCTTTTTTTTAATTTCTGTAAGACTTGGACTTTACCTGTTCTGGCCCTTCGCGGCCCAATCCGAATGAAATGCGCTGGCCTGCTGGCCTTCTGGCCCCCCAGCGCCCCTTCTATTTTATTTTCATCACTTCAGTTTACTTTTGGGCTGTCCAAGACCTGGCCTGCCAAGACTGGCCCTTTCTGCTGAGGCAGGCCAGTGGCCTTCTAATTTTTTTTTAAAATTTCTTTATTGTTTTTTTTAATCTTTTAAATATTAATTTTCTTTAAAAACCCATAACTTCTTCGTTTTAACTCTGATTTACCCCAAACAAGTGGGGTTTTTCTCATTATAACGCGAGCAACACCATGGTGCTGGACACGTCAGCGCGTGTCCGGCACGCGCCGTCGGGGCCGCGTGTGGGCCCCACGCGCCACCCCTGAAACGCGTGTTTTCTGACGTTCTGAACCCGACCCGGCCTATTTCCGTGCTATGTGATCTATATCTAAGGCCAATCACGCAATTCCACACTAATCACGCAATTTCATACCAAAACATAATGAAATCATGATAATCATAAAAAAATAGTCATGCAGTGAAAATCAAATAATTCCCAAAACAGAATGTGAGGGAATCCAAAGCAATCCGACAGAGGGGATGGTAACCTACCTCTTGAATGAAAATCCACTGACAACGGAGTTAGATTTGATGTGGGTTGTCAATTCTCCTTCTCTCTTTCTCTCTTTTTCTTCTTTTTCCTTTCTCTTTCCCTTGCTCTGCTCCCTGCCGCAGCTTCTCCCCCTTTCATCTTTTTATTTATTTTTTTTGTTCCTTCTGAAACTGCCGTATGGGGGGAAAATATTTGGGGATTGGGGGGTTTTTAATTTAGGAGAGGGAGATATTTGGGGGATAATGGAAGAAATTAGTGGGTGGGTTATGGGTAGTTTATGGATAAGATTTGATTTAGGTTTTAAATTCAATTAATTAATTAAATCTAAATCTTTTTTTTCCTTCTCAATTACGGTTACAACAATTTATCACATAATAAAGTTAATATCTCAATTTAGGGGGGAAAAAATAATCTCTCAATATGAAAAATAGTCTGGACAGTTAGACAACATACCTTGTGTTCTTCCTCTAGTGCTAAAGGGACATAGCCTGATAGATACATGCAAGGAATAATCACTTTGAAATAGGGAGGTTGGAAGTTCAAATCCCTCCGGAGACATTTGAGGTTTCTGATTTACATCTTTACACTTCCTGTGAGACCGGAGGTGACAGAGACCTTTACTGATTGAGATACAATCTTTTTATAGCACTTTAGGTTTTTGCTCACTTTTTTTTTTCTCCCAGTTGGGCCTTCAAGCTACTCTCACTTTCATTGGACAAATGGTGTCTCCGGAGGAGTCAAAGCCTATTTCTTTGATTAGTTTATCTTTCGTTGATAAGCGTGTGAAAGGTGAGAGAAATAAAATTGAAACTGTTTTTCGAGTATACAACAAGAACAATAACATCATCCTATTGTCGTATATAGCGGGATACAGGAGTCGGATGTATGCAACAATACCCACGTGTTAGAAACACATAAAGTTGTTTCCCGATGACCTATAATGATGCGTCAAACTATGTCGATCAATTGCTACTTCACAATAAAAGAAGCGCAGTCAATTTAGTGAGTCATTTTGCTTTATTCCATCATATTCCAAAGTCAAGGAAAAGTGTATCATTGACTCTATTAAAAATGAAGTATATGAAATGAAAATTTTCTGAGTATATGAAATGAAATTGAAACCAGAGTATATGAAATGAAAATTTTCTGAGTATATGAAATGAAATTGAAATCCCCCCAATATATGATCTGCATGCAATGGCATGGCAGATCCAAACCAGGACACGCGTAGCATAAAAATAATACGGATATCTGAGCTTAAATGCTAACTGTCTGAATCCGACCTAATTAGATACTGAGTTACAGGTCCAGTTTGTACTGGACTTATTGTTTGGATTTCCTATTAACACCTTATCAATGTAGAAGGTTGCTGGGTTCATCATCTACATCTTTCACACAGTTCTATGAAGTTAAAGTAATACAAACTAGGGTTAAAGATTTGATCTTTTGGTCGAAAAACTTAGATGCTTTTGTGGGGGAGGCTAAAGGGGTGGGTTGGTCTGGAGTCGAGATTCGAGAAGAACTACTAAAAAGGAACAAGAAGCAATGATGGCTAAATTGCTAAAGCTAAATGGTCTGAAACCATTAATAAATAATATTTCTTTTCTCTTGTTTTCTTCTTCTAGCCATACATAAATGCGGATGAGATAAAATATGAGGTTAAATATGAGGCGTCCAATCACGCGACGCCACATGTATAAAAAGGCCCGCTGTTTACTTTTTCTTTTTTTAAAAAAAACTCTTTTATACACGTGACGTCGCGTGATTGGAGACCTCATATTTATCCTCATATTTTACCTCTCCGATCTCATCCCACATAAATGTATATATGACCAAAAGACACTCAATTTTACACCATTTATTTCCGCGCGTTAAAATTTATTGAGATGTCACATCCATTCCTCACATGAATCACCGAAATTTCTTTCATATTTACTTTTTGAACTAGCATTGGTTTATCCTGAAACTCCAACGGTAACCAATAATTGATATTTTATGTTAAATAACTGGATGCCAGTCTGCCAGCATGGTTATAAGAGATATTGAGCAAGAATGTATTTTCATTCATACATAAATGTATACATCGGTATACCCTCCTAAATAGGGTTTCTTGGACTTTACAACTTGTAGTTTGGTACAACTCAAACACCTATTTGTTACAACAAAATAACTACAAGATATCAACAACCTAAATTGTAATTTGAATAATGATAAGGCTGTTGCAACAGCCTAGGCAGCGTCCGCCTGGAGGAAAAGTGATTATTGGACCGTGCACCTGCAATAAACACCACTAGAGGGGGGGTGAATAGTGGTTAGCGGAAATTACACTACAACCCTTTGTTAAAAACCCTTTTGAAAACGGAATCTGAGACCACCTCAGATTCAGAACCTATTTTTCAAAAATTCACAAACAATTGTACACAACTCCAAAAATTATGAAATTTTCCAGAATTGAACTTCAATGAGTTAACAAGACTCTGTCCAAAAAACAGACAAAAATAAGATCATTTGTTCCTTCAAACAAATAAAAAGATTCAGATGGTTAATCTGGACAGAATGTTGCTGATTTTGCAAAACGTGTTTCTCTTTGAATACTCAACCAAAAAGGTTGATCTTTATATTAAAACACTCCTTAGGATGTATAGATGAAGTTTCCAAAAGGCCCTGACCTTAAACAATTCTTGAAAAATACAGAATTTCAGTTTTCTCAAATCTGGTCAGATTGCAGCCAGATTGGAGCAGTTATCTTGCAAAGACTGAAAGACTAACTTTCCCTTGCTCAAATCAAGTGATTCTTGTTGCAAATGAAAGCTAACAGTCTGAAATATAACTCCATCAAAAATCACGAATTTTGAAAATGTTTAGCTATTTTTTCAAATTATGTGAAGTTGGATGAAAACTGCAGTCAAAAACAGACAGAAACAAAAATAAAGAAACAAGAGAAGAACACCGAGGATTTATCCTGGTTCGGTCAATGTGACCTACTCCAGTCCCAAGGAACACCTTTCCTTGGATTTCACTATGAAATGAACACCTTACAACAAGAGCCAAGCTTGATCCTTGAGTTATACACCAACCCTACTCAAGACTTGGATAATCACCTTCTAAGCAACACTTAGTTGCAACTCCTCTAACACCTATTGATGTAGCCTTATAAAGATGGCTAATCAATCTTACAAATGAAGCTCAAGAGGCTTGTAGCTCACCACAATACAACAAGAACACCTTTGCTACAATGAATAAAACAACAACAACAAGAAGATGAAGATGAAAGCTAGACAATTCAACAAATGCTTGTGAGCTTCAAGTGTGTTTCATCTTCTTCACCATTGCCTCTATTTATAGTGTGATTTGAGCCTTGAAGATAAGGATGCCAATGTATCACCATCTTCATCATCAACTCCAAATGTCATCACATCATTGGTTGGCTTTGTACACTTGGCAAAATAATATACAATGATTGGTCCACCTTGACAACTTTATGTGGCCGAAAATTACACCTTGGATTTGTCTTGGAATTATCTTGAAACCAAGAAGATAATAAGGCCATAACCACTCCACCATCTTCTCAACTCTTTGACAAGATAATAGGCATGTGAGATTTTACCAATTCAAAAAAACAACTCCAATTTTCAGCTCCAAAATTTAAGTAGCCGTTGGCTACATTTCAAAAGTGATTTTTTTCTTTTCTTTTTCTTAATTAAATAAGAAAGGATAATACCACCAAATTATCCCCAAATTCAAGCATGATAATAGGACATGTGAGAGCTCTATTTTACTTCAAAAAATCTGATGAAAAACCCTCCAAGAACAGCCATAGCCGTTGGGTTTAAAATAAGAATTTCCAAGTTGACATTTTTGCCAACTAGCTCTTTTTTGGTTTGTCCACTTGTCACCAACTCATAAAATGAATAACGTATCACCTCCAACTGTAAACACACGTTTTTGACCATACATATTTGTGTAGCAACTCAGATTTTTGAAGAAGAAATAAATAGATAACAATTGACAAGATTATGTCAACGTGTAACACCAAAATTCCCCAATATTTCTTCTTATACGTTGAAATCATTTCCACACCTTTGACAGCTTTAATATCTCTGAATAATGATGATAAATGTCCTCTTATCACACATATAAGATGGTCTTGAAGAAAAATTAGAATGTGACATCTCAAATCGTCACATATCCAGCTATAGTCAATAATATCATCGGTTGGGAGAATAAGATACAAGATCACCATATTATCTTCAAAATAATAATAACACAGCTCCAGAATGAAGATAATAATATGCTCAAGAGATTCCTTGAGTGAAAATACCAAAAATACCCTTGGGGGTGAAATGACCAAAATACCCCTGGTGTGAGAAAACTCCAGAAATGATCCCAATGGTCCGAAATAATCATGATACCAACTTAGTCATGATAAATAGTATAAGAATATGCTCTTGAAATATTTCCACCATATCATGTTCCTACAAAACTCAAAATACCAATTTTGCCCTTTTTGGTAAGTTGTAGAAACTTCCAAGGCATGTTAGTCACAAGATAATAATAATCACCAAAAAAACATAATAATCACATAATGAACATGTATAATTCATGTACAAATGAAAACAATCATTTTAACACATTTTAGAAAATTATTTCTAAAAATCCTAGACATCGATCGATCGAAGTCCTCAGCTTCAGAGATTGATGTCTCACAGAAAGTTTCAGAGTTTGCCTCTGACCTACATCGATCGATCGAAGTGAGGGTTCGATGTACATCGATCGATCGATATGTCTCAGGTTTAGAGATCGATGTCTCACAGAAAGGTCTTGAACTTTTCTGCCTTACATAGATCGATTGATGTGAGATATCCATGTACATAGATCGATCGATGTGCAACAACCTGAGAGATCGATGTCAACTTTTTCAACTTTTAATCACATATAACACACATGTGTGACATTTTTAAGTATTCACCACTTAAAATCATGACTTTGAAAATTATCCAAACATATTTCTCAACATTCTCCCCCTTTTGGATGATTTTCAAAATAACCTAACATGATTTTAATGTCACAACTCATAACCAAAAGTTTAAAAAGTTTAACCAAATATTTTCAACTTTGAAATAGTATGTTGCTCCCCCTCAACTCATACTCTCCCCCTTAACCTATGCTCCAAAATTTATACCAATTAAAACTTAGCATATGATTCATCATGACTTACCAACTAAAATCATGACTTACCAACTAAAATCATGTTCTTATTCTATCTCCCCCTTTATTTTGCAAATCATGCAAAAGATAGAACTATACAATGGTATCGTAAGTCATCATTCCTAATTTGGCTCGTAAGTTTTCAAAAGTGGCTTTATTAAGGGGTTTGGTAAAGATGTCAGTGATTTGGTGATCAGTTCTTATATGGTTTATCACTATATCCTCATTTTGAACATGATCGCGAAGAAAGTGGTATCGCACCTCAATGTGTTTGGCCTTAGAATGAAGCACCGGATTCCGGAAAAGATTGGTTGCACTTGTGCTATCGCAGAAAATTGGAATCTTTTTCATTTTAATGCCAAAATCACTAAGTTGCTGTTTAAGCCAAAGTATTTTGGTAGTACATAAACTCAAAGCAATATACTCGGCTTCAGTGGTAGAAAGAGCTACACTAGCTTGTTTTTTAGAAAACCAAGAAATCAAGTTGGTTCCTATGAATTGACAAGTACCGCTAGTGGATTTTCTATCTAATTTGCAACCACCATAATCAGCATCACTATATGCGTGTAATTCCAACTTAGCGTTTCTATCATACCAAAGTCCTAAGTGAGGTGTATGCTTAAGATATCTAAAGATCTTTTTCACTGCATTGTAATGTGATACCTTAGGACAAGATTGAAACCTAGCACACATACACACACTAAACATAATATCAGGTCTTGATGCAGTTAAGTATAATAGTGATCCAATCATAGACCTATAGAGTGTGTCATCAAAAGGTTTACCAATTTCATCCTTATCAAGTTTGGTACTAACACTCATGGGGGTAGTTGTAGGTTTCAACTCTTCAAAGCCAAACTTCTTAATCATATCATTGACATACTTAAGTTGGCTAATGTGAATTCCGTGAGGGGTTTGTTTGATTTGAAGTCCTAAGAAATAATTCAACTCTCCTACCATTGACATTTCAAATTCTGACTTCATACACTCTTCAAAGTCTTTTACTAAGGTAGGGTTGGTTGAACCAAAGATGATATCGTCAACGTATATTTGAACTATTAACAAATCATTGCCTTTTCTTTTTAGGAATAATGTGCTGTCGATGGTCCCCCTTTGATAATTATTTGCAATAAGAAAGTTTGCAAATCTATCATACCAAGCTCTTGGAGCTTGTTTTAAACCATATAGAGCTTTCTTAAGCTTATAAACATGGTTGGGATTCTTTAGATCATCGAATCCAGGGGTTTGTTTGACAAACACCTCTTCTTGGATGTAACCATTCAAGAACGCACTCTTGACATCCATTTGGAAAAGCTTAATGTTACTTAGACTTGCAATCGCAAGTAACAATCTAATTGCTTCTAGTCGTGCAACGGGTGCAAATGTTTCTTCATAATCTATTCCTTCTTGTTGATTATAACCTTGTGCGACTAGTCTAGCCTTATTTCTTGTAATGTTTCCTTGTTCGTCCATCTTATTTCTAAAGACCCATTTAGTTCCTATGATAGACTTGTCTTCAGGTTTAGGTACTAAGTCCCACACGTTGTTCCTTGTGAATTGATTTAATTCCTCATGCATAGCATCTATCCATGATATGTCACCTAAGGCTTCCTTTACGTTCTTAGGTTCTAATTGTGAGATTAAGCTATGTCCTTCAAGTTGATTTATATTTCTACGTGTTCTAACCCCAACACTTGGATCCCCAATGATTAATTATCTAGGGTGTCACCAATTTCTAGATTGACTAGGTTCAGCCTGGTCTTGTTCAAATGTTTCATTGGTATGAACATTATCATATGTAATTGGATCATTAGTTGTATCTTCCAATTGCAAAGTCTTTTCATTTATTTCATCTAAGGGTTCATGCATGTCTTGTTCAGGGGGGGTTGGTTCTAGATGATCAAGTACAGGCTCAAGTAATACATCATCATCAAACATATTTTCAACATTTGTTTCTTGTTTATGTTGATGTTTATCACTAACTTCAAAGCATGCATTTTCATTGAATTTCACATGTATGGATTCAATTATTTGTCTAGATGTAGGATTATAACACCTATATGCTCTTGAGTTAGTTGAATACCCAACAAATATGCATTCAATAGACTTTTGTTCAAATTTATCTAGATTATCCTTAGTGTTCAACACAAAACATTTACATCCAAATACTTTAAGATAATCTATCTTGGGTTGTCTATTGTTTAGCAATTCATAAGGTGTTTTATTTAATTTCTTTCTTATAGTAAGCCTATTTATAATATAGCATGTACAACTAACGGCTTCAGCCCATAAATACTTAGCTAATTTATTTTCACACAGCATTGTCCTAACAACTTCTTGAATTGTTCTATTTTTACGTTCAACAACTCCATTGAGTTGTGGTGTTCTAGGTGGTGAGAATTCATGTTTTATTCCATGTAGTTCACAAAATTTGATTATATTTTTATTTTTAAATTCTCCACCTCTATCACTTCTAATCCTTTTAACATTTTCTTCATAAATGTTTTCAAGTTGCTTAATAAGGGTTTCGATTGCTAATGGAGCATCGTCTTTGTGTGTAAAGAACAATGTCCATGTGTAGCGTGAGTAATCATCTACTATGACACACACATAGTAGTGTTCACCTAGACTTCTTGTCCTACTTGGACCAAATAAGTTTAAGTGAAGCAATTCTAGTACATGACTAGTACTCACTTCATGTTTCGGTTTTAAAGTTTCTTTAATGTGTTTTCCCTTAATACATGTTTCACACATTTGAAAATTATCTAAGTCTAACTTAGGCATTCCTTTAATTAGATTCATCTTAGACAATTTCTTAATAGTTGAAATTCATATATGGTCTAGTCTTCTATGCCATAAATTTACATTTAAGTCATGTGATATTAGACATTTAACCTTAGCATCTAACATGTTATCTATGGTAAGAGTATAAATATTACCATCTCTATTTCCTTTTAAAACCGTTTCTCCTTTTTCATTTATTATATCACAAGAATTGGGAAGAAAGGAGACATTATAACCACAATCTATAAGTTGAGAAATACTAAGTAAATTATAAGATAGATTGCTTACTAACAACACATTTCGTATTTGAAATGTGTTAGGGTCCCCAATTGTTCCTTTTCCAACAACTTGTCCTTTGTTGTTGTCACCGAATGTTACTTTTCCTCCATTCTTGATATGTTCCAATTCGATGAAAAGTTTGGGGTTCCCCGTAATATGCCTCGAACATCCACTATCTAAAAACCATTTGGTTTTTAGATTCTTTGACTTTGCCTCCTTCTTGCATTCCTTGCGTTTATCCTACAATGGAGACAAAGTTTTAGGTACCCTTTATTTGAGTTCTTGAATGTTAGAGGCATTATTCTTGTTTAGATAACCCTTATGTATCCAAACTTGAACATACCTTTTAGGCACATTTTTAGCATGGTTAAAATAAGAAGGATAAGCATATAGATGATTATTCCACATAAGTGAAGATACATTGTTATACATGTTGTGCCAAGGTTGATAATCATTATAGGATGGCCGAATTTTATAATGTGCATAAGGCATGCGATTTTGTTTCTTGAATGGCTCAGTATAAGTGTGTTCATAGGCATTTCTATAAGACTTATAAGAGTGTTGACTATACTTAGGTTCATAATAAGTTGGATGCTTTTTATTATGTCTAGTTGCATTTGTATACATATAGGCATAGTTTCTAGGTTTTCTAGATGCAAAGTTTGGCCTAGATGTATGTTTATGCGTGTGTGTGCTTTTATGGGTGTATGTTGCATTTTTGCCTTGATATAAGTAGAAGAAGGTGTAGAAGAAGATGTAGCAGGCAAAGTTGATTTTATTGTATTATATGGCAACTTTGTACTAGATGAAACAAACTTAGTCTTTTTATTCACTTTTTCATTTTTTTCTTTATAGCCTAAGCCGGTTTTATCATTACCATACTTTTGTGATGAGATGAGTGTGTCTAACATGTTTGTACCGGATTTAAATTGTTCTAACATTTTTTCTAAGTTAAGTTTAGAAGACTTAAGTTGCACTATTTCATTTTCACAACTTTCTAACTTGGATTTTAACATTTTATTTTCCATTTGTAACTTTTGTTCATCTTTCCTATATGATTCAATTTTATTCTCTAAAGAATCAAGAGTATTAGTAGACTCTTGTTTAAGAGATTCTAGTTGATCGGAAGATTTCAAGTTGGACGTCTTCAACTTATCATTTTCTTCAACTAGTTTCTTCTTTTCTTTAGAGAGCCTCTTACAGTGAGCATGCATTCTTAGGAATTCTTCATACATTTCATCAAATGTTATGTCACTATCAGAATCACTATCAGAAGAAGAACATACCTCGTTGGATACGAAGCAGACTTGAGCTTCCGCAGTTTCGGATTCTGAGTCGGATGAGTCGCTCCATGTGCTCACCTTCATTGCTTGTTTCCCTTTTCTTGCCTTAGACTCCTTTGACTTTGTCATTTTGAGCCTCCTTGTCCTTGGCTTGTTTATTATTGTTGTTGTTATTATTATTTTTCTTCGTGGGACAGTCGTATGAAATATGTCCTTTTTGACCGCATTCATAACACTTTAATTCTTTATTATACCATTTGTTTGTGTTATTCTTCCTAGGTTGAGAAGAAGAAGAAGAAGAATTACGTTGTCTATTCCTATTTGGACGTTTGAAAAACTTTCTAAGTTTTCTAGAGATCAATATCAAGTCATCGTCTAATTCAGTATAACTATTACTATCATCGTTACTAGCATGTGTTTCGGTTGTTTTGAAAGCTATTGACTTACCGGATGACTTAGACGATTCAGACTTTCGTTGGTTCAGTTTTATCTCATAGACTTTAAGAGACCCGATCAATTCATCCATTTTAGTGATTGACTTTGTCTCCTCGATTGCAGTCACCTTTGGATCCCATTCAGCAGGGAGGCTTTGTTGCACCTTTTGAACCTTTTCACTGTTCGAAAATGACTTTTCTAAAGCTTCAAGGGCATTGAAAATATTAGTAATCCTCAAATCCATAAATGTTATGGATTCGTTTGGCAACATTTTGAAAGTCTCTACTTCAGTCATAAGCATGTTTATTTTTGACTCTTTAACACCACTAGTACCTTCATGCTTTAATACAAGTGATTTCCACATGTCGTGTGCGCTTGTGCAATTTGACACATATCCTGCTTCAGAAGTTGTAAGTCCATTTAAAAGTAATTGCATAGCTTTAGCATTCATGGACATTTTCTTTTTATCATCCGATGACCATTCACTTTCATATTTTTCAACCTCTTGAGTTACTCCACTAACTTGTATAACTTTCATTGGAATGTATGGCCCATCTTCAACTATAGACCATAAATCGATGTCTATAGCCATTAAGAATAGCCTCATTCTTAGTTTCCAATGAACAAAATTATTGCCATCAAAAAGAGGAGGACGTTGTGTAGACATACTGTAGCGACCCGTCCCGAGCCCTAGTACTCGAAACGGCTCACCCGCCGTATCTCGCTAAGGAGAATACAAGGCGTCGATACAAATCAACTACACGTCATCATAATAACGTAAATCGATGTCAGCGGAAGTCATTACTAAAATCCTCAATAAAATAATCATCATCATCTATACAACGTCTAAGAATTTCAAATGAATCCAATAGACAAATGTATGTAAACACTAATATCAAAAATACATAAACTTCGAATATCTAAATAACTGTCTCAACCAATCCTCGAAAGTCTTTTTTGAATACCTTAGTCTCGAAATCTCCCGTCTCGATCTTCTACGGTATACCAACTCCTGTGTAAGCGTACCCTAACTTCTCATTCCTGCAAAACTGGTGAATGGTGGTGTGAGCCAAAATCAACGGGCTCAGTAAGCAACCTACATATACTTGTTATAGAAATCATACATGAAGAAGCAAATACAAATAACCTTTATAGTTAACATACATGTCCTTAGTACACAAATAATTTCACTTAATTATCTTAACAGTTAACACTTCCAAAAACACAAAATAAATTAATTCATCAGCTCAATCTCAATTACTGTGATGCATGCTCCTCTCAAATATGACATACACAACAAATAAATAATCACATAACAAAGAAGAGAACAATACATACCAATAAAGTAGACAAACTTCGGAAGGTAGGTCATTTCACATAATAATGCGCAACTTCATGATGCATGCCTTTCCCTACGTGTCACACGCAACAACATCATTGTCCCATACAATATGTTCCTTTCTTTTTCATGATATGCTATGCATGATCCGGGTCCTACTATTCACTCCGTAACGTGGAGTCAGCGGACATCGCTCCGTAACGTGGAGTCAGCGGACAACGCTCCGTAACGTGGAGTCAGCGGACAACGCTCCGTAACGTGGAGTCAGCGGACATCGCTCCGTAACGTGGAGTCAGCGGACAACGCTCCGTAACGTGGAGTCAGCGGACAACGCTCCGTAACGTGGAGTCAGCGGACAACGCTCCGTAACGTGGAGTCAGCGCCAAATAATCCGTAAGGGATGCAATGCTAATGCACGTGTCATGAATGCTGCACACACATAATCCACGATCCGGCGCATACATGCTCCTATATATATCCGCGCCCATACACGTGCATATATACTTACATATATACCCCCATTTTATTACGGTGTATTCATACTCATACATATGCTCGCGTCCATACACGTGCATATATACGAGCATGTATACTCCCACACATCCATTTACATATGCGATACACATTGAAAATCGTACAACCATACATACGCCCAGTTCATATGTACATACATATCCCACATATATACACAACTAGCATATAAAGAAAATCCAATTACTGATATGCAACACACAACACACTGATGCATGATACACATAACAAGCACAAATAGACCACTTACCTGACCACAAGCCTTGTATATTGCTTATAACCGCCACGGCTCGGCCACCTCGTGATGCAGTAGCAATCAGTCTCTACCATGTTTGTTTGGAACCAAACCCAACTATACAATATATTTCCAACACGATTTTCAAATGTTCGATATTCCAAATATTTTCCGAACGACCAATTTCGATTAAATCAAACATCAATTAATTCCAAATCATATCCCATACGATTTTACAAATATCAAATATGGTCACATATCAAATTACGATGTCTATGTCCTAATAACCATCACTCACATACGTACAAGGATTTCCCTCCATATATCGCCACATACGTACAAAGATTTTCCTCCGTTATACTTTGCAAAATCTTTCGGCCAGTTTCATAAACATAGCAAAATTTGCAAGTCCAAACCATATTCATAATTACATATATATATGCGGACAAAAGCTCAAGCAGTATAAATCATTTATATAAGTATACAAATATACACGGCACATCACTTTTAAATTCATATGTTAAAAACAGTGTTGCACCCAAAATCAATATATACACACACAAAAAAACTTGTTGGACAGTGCTTCTTTTTTTCTTTTTTCAATTCGATTTGTTTTTAAACGTGAGCATCACTTTTGCAAACCACATTTCAGAACCTCAGTGATCCCACATCGATTACAAGGCATTCACAATATAATAGGAAATTTGTTCGAAATCGGTCAAATGTCATATTAACATTTTTTTTGGAGAATGTGGATCTTTATTAATAACCAAAAATATCAGAATGTTTACATCATCGCTGCTACATCACGTAATTCCTATAGAAATCAAACTAGATGTATGTACATAGGCTAACAATCTAACTCGTTCTAGTATATCATGGACGATAACGTTCGAACTCGGCATATGGTTTATGCTTCCGTGTGTCACCTGGTTTCTCCAATACCATATATTATGTAATGCCTCCCGGAATACATAACACCATTGGAAACCCATGGGTGAGTATCGTGTATTATCCACATTCATGAAGATCCAATCACGCGGGGAAAGAAGAAGGAGGAATTTTGTCAAATCCTCTTTATGAATCAGCCGGGTCCATACCTTCCGTACCCATGGACAGTCCCTGAGTGCGTGTAGTACATTTTCAGTCGAAGAACCACAGATTGTGCACTTATCATCGGTAACAAGCTGTCGGTGCCGAAGATGGCATAACGTGGGAAGTCCGTCCTGACATATCTGCCATAGGAATAAATTAAGTCTCATAGGCCCTCGCATGCTCCATATCTTAAGCCAACCGGCGTGGGGTGGGGTTATGTCCGATAGTAAACAAGTATATGCACTCGATACAGTGAATTTGCCAGACGCCGACCCTTTCCAACGATAGGTGTATCCATTGTCATCATCATGTGTATTGGCCGATTCTATCCCTGCTCGTAATAATGGAACTGTGCTCCGGATATGACGCCATAGCGTCGAGGCCGTATGATGTGTATGTGCTTGTAAAATGTCTCCATACTTGTGTCTCAGAACCTGCACCCAAAGTTTTCCTTGTTGCGTTAATATTTGCCAGCCTAACTTTGCCAACATTGCAATATTCATATCTCTTAGTCTTTTGATCCCCAATCCTCCGTTTTGTTTCGGCTGACAAATAATATGCCACGGGCACCAATGTAATCTCTTATTGCCATCCATTTCTCCCCATATAAATTGGCGTGAAATTTTCTCAATCTCATCAATCAACCCAAACGGTATTTTAACCGTTTGCATGGCATACGAGGGCATTAACGATATCACACTTTGTACTAAAATGCCTCTTGCCGCAAAGGAAAGTGTTTTCGCACGCCATGCATTCAGTTTCGTTCGTACCTTGTCTACTATAAACCCATAGGTGCGTTTTCCTGCTCGTCCATTTAACAGTGGAAGGCCCAAGTAGTTTCCAAAGTCGGTGGTGCAACGAATACCATGCATGTCGAACAGATCCGGATGAAAACGTCCATAGATATTTTTCGACACAAGAACTTGCGATTTTGACAAACTTATACTCTGTCCCGATATATCACAGAAATCCCACAAAACCTTCTTTATAGTCTCAGCAGTCCGGTTATTTGCTGCCCCAAATAGCAATAAGTCGTCGGCAAAGAAGAGATGTGATACTTTTGGTCCGGTACGAGATGATCGCATGGGTATCCATTTCCCTTCTGCAACTGCGTGGGAAATTCTTTGGCTAAGTGCCTCCATGCAAAGAAGGAATAAATACGGAGCTAGCGGGTCCCCTTGACAGACACCTCTTTGTGGCTGAAACGGTTCCAACTGCTGCCCATTCCATATAATCGATAGTGAGCCTGATGAGATGCTGTACATAATCAAATCAATCATCGTCTGGTTAAAGCCAACTGTGTGAAGCAAACGTCTAAGGAATGGCCAATGAACTTTATCGTATGCTTTCTCCAAATCGATCTTTAGAGCCATATACCCTTTCCTTCCTTTCTTCATCCTCATAGAATGGATTAGTTCCTGCGCTATTATAATGTTGTCTGCTGCTTGACGCCCAGGTATGAAGGCGCATTGGTTCTCCGAAATAAGTTTGTCGATTACTCCTTTAAGCCGGTTTGCGATAACCTTCGAGATTACTTTAACCACCACGTTCGTGAGTGCAATCGGACGAAAATGGGATGCATTCTCCGGCTTGGACAGCTTAGGTATCAAAACGATGAGGGTTTTGTTTAGCTCAGAGGGGAAGTAGCCTTGTTGAAATGCCCTCTGTACAACATCAATAACTGACGGACCCACAATAGTCCAGTTATTCTGGTAGAAGATCGGGGAAAAACCATCTGGACCTGCTGCCTTATACGCACCCATTTGAAAAATGGCCTTCTCAATTTCAGTCGTACATACTGGGCGGTTAAGCATGCATATATCCGATTGGGACAGCGAGGGTAGGGTGATATCAAAATAATCCATATCCCTGATGCTGGCAGCCTTAAATAGGTTCCTGTAGTGATTAAGAATAGAAGATTGTATCTCATCTTCGTTGTGTAGCCATGTGCCGTTTGCATCTTGGAGTGCGGTAATGTAATGATGTCGTCGGTGGGACTTCATAGCTGCATGAAAGTTTCGGCTGTTTCGTTCTCCATCAAAGAGCCACTCTTGCTTATATTTTTGTCTCCAAAATACCTCTTCCTGTCTTAGAATATCACTATATTCCTTCCGTAATTCCGTTTCCAATCGTAATAAATATGTAGATGGCCGTATGGCAAGTGATCGTTGAATACCCGTCAGCCGGGCAATACACCGTTTCCTCCTTTGGATCATGCTGCCAAAGACATTATTTTTCCATATTGACACTTGTTCCGTAAAGTCTTTCAATGTTCGGCTGAAATCCCCAGGATAGTGCACCCAAGTCTTCTCCAGGAATGGTATAAACTCTTTGTGTTCCATCCAGTTGGCTTGGAATCTAAACGAACGGGATGCTCTAGGTTGCTTTACACTCGCATTCATCGTCAGGAGAAGTGGGTGGTGGTCTGATTCCGTTTTAGGTAGGTGCTGCAATTTGTAATCCAGAAATGTCTGCTGCCATGCTACATTAGACCAGGCCTGGTCAAGTCTTTGCTCAATAAGATGGTGAACTGCCTGTCCGTTTGACCAAGTAAATCTTGGTCCTTCAAAGTCTAGCTCCTGTAAAGTGCATTTGTCCACCATTCGCTGCATACGCTCCACGCCATGTCCTCCGACTACTTCCCCCCCCCCCCGCTTGTCTTCTTGGCGGAGGACTTGATTAAAATCTCCAATTAGTACCCATGGGATGTTAAGGTACGGTGATATAGCTTCAACATAATCATAAAAGGATTCTCTGACTGATAGCACCGGGGATGCATATACCAATGAGAGGTTCCATACGATCTGCCCGTTTTTCTGTATGCCAAGCGTCATCATTTGTGCCGTAAAAGATAGCACACGTAAAGTGATACTGGACGAATCCCAGAAGCACCATAATCCACCTGAATAACCACGAGCTTCAATGCATGCCATATTGGTAAAATAGGTACGCTTTAGGATGAATTGGGCTCGGGAACTAGGAACTCTTGTCTCCATCAGGAATAGCACAGTGGGTCTATGATCATTCACTAAACGAAGAATCGCTCGAACAGTATTAGGTGCACCTGCACCACGACAATTCCATGATAAGATAATCATTTAAACACTTACAGAACTTATCCTCTGGCCCATGTCATGGTCAGAGGGGGTGGTGCCAGCAATAGCCATTAGAGGCTTGTCGTAGGTCATATCCTGGGGGGCATCAATTGTCATATTAGAAATTGTTCCTCGATCTGGAGGTTGGTGCTTGGTGAGGTCCGCTTCCAACAGTGTAACATCATATAACGCTTCAGAGGCTGGGTTTGAGGAGTGTGCAGTTACCCCATGCGTCCTCATGTCTAGTTGCTCAGAAGTATTAGTAATGTCGTGTAAGGGTGGCAGTAATTTACGGTTATGATTGTCTGTGGAGGAATCCTGTGGGTTGATCTTCACCTGCCATGCACTTTGATCTACGTGGGGCCGAATGTGGCTCTGGCCTACTTGGTTCGTCTTATGTTGTCGTTCATCTTTACGATTGTTGCGTGGAACTTGAATCCGCACCTTATGTCCCTCTTTCATTGGAACACCCTTTGCTTTACGGCCATTTGTCTTAGCCATTTGATCCTTTGTGGTAGCGCGAAACTGGACAGAGGGTCCATAGTCCGTCACCTTTTGTAATGCTGCGATCATGGCCTCATTTTCTTCATCCAAATGGTCTTCGTTCTCTTCATTTGCAATAGGATTGAACCTAGACCCACTGTGGCCATTGCGTGTAGCATGCTCTGCTTCCCTACCCTTTTGAGTCATCGAATGCATCTGAGGGGCAGTAGCCCCATCCCCGTTGTCAAAACGACTGTCACCTGTGTTATACTGTCTGCGCCTTCTGTTACTCTTTGCCAACATCCATGGGCCAAATGGTTCCGTTGGCATTGGTGTGTTTGGCCGTTCCGCTGCGGTTTCTGTAGTCTCCGGATTGGTTTCTTGGACAGTTGGGCATTCCTCCTGACAGTGGCCATATTTACCACAAGCAAAGCATATTTGGTGCAAACTTTCGTATTCCAGTTTAAATGGTGTGCCATTGAGCATAATTGTTGATGTTAGTGGCTTACCCAAATCGATTTGTACACAGACCCGTGCGTACTTGCCCCGAGATACCTTCATTGTACTTTCATCTACCTTTACTGCTGTGCCCAACAAGTCCCCAATGCGCATAAGGATTTTCTCATTAAAGTACTCAAGGGGCAGCCGGGGTATGCGAACCCACACAAGGGTGGACGAGAGGTGTTGATCAGTGGCTAGGAACCCAGGTCTGAATTTGGACACTGTTAAATAATGACCTTGTATTATCCACGGTCCTTTCTCAAGAGCTACATCATATTCTTCCTTTGTATAGAAGCGAACCACGTAGAACCCATCTTCTAGATCGATAATGTCCAGTTGCCCATTGGGAGTCCACATATCAGTTAGACGTTGTGACAACAAACGATACGATATGGTACGTCCCAACAGCTTCACGATCACCGCGCGCCGCCAAGGTAGCCACAGTTCTTTGCATTCGTCTGGAGATATATCTAGATATACCCTCCCGGTCACGTTTTTGTCTGAATCATCTTTAGGGGGATCAGTCCTCATATGATGCCGTTCATCTTCAAAGTCACTATCTTCCCCCTCCCCTACGTAGATTCGCATATTGTTGAATGTAGACTCCAATGGGGTTTGACGAAGCAGATCTGCCCATACTGTGTTTGATTGCCATGAGTGACTGGTTGGAGAAGGTGGTGCTCCTTCCGCTTGTCTTTTATATTTTTTCACACTCCTTTGCACTTGGTCCCTTTCCTCAGTACTTTTCTCCATCAGGTTTGGATCCATCGGAGAAGATAACCGGCAGTTTCAGCCGGCGGCTGTAACGCCGAGGCCGTTTTCGCACGTAAATATCGGTTACGTTTCTTTCCGAAAATTACGGAGCGATTTTCAAGGGTCTTTGTAAACGTCATATTAACATTTCAATCAATATATTTTGCTTTTGTTGCTTTCTCTTTTTTTAAAAAAAAAAAACCCATGACCGTTGCCCAAGGTGTTTCTGCTTACCAAAATAATTACGCATATGGCATTCTTATATAAAGTCAGCATATATCACACATACATATATACAATAATCTATCCAAACAATATACGAATGCATGATTCGAATTTCATACCAAAATAACGTATAGATTTTTGCAAAACATAGCAATTATAGAAAGATTACTTACCTAATTCACGTATACTATACCGTAAGATTGAATCTAGGGTTGAATAGGATACGAATGACTCTCCTTTTCTTCCCTAATATACCTCGGCTGAAGGGCAAAAAGGATGCAGCGCTGCTTTTTTTTTTTCCTTTTTCTTGATCGCTGGTGGAAGCCAAAAGTTTGGACAGCAAATAAAGGTATTTGTGATTAATGTTGGCTGATGGTGGGTAATTTGAGGGGAAAAAAACAAAAGGTTTGCTGATTTTTTTCCCCCTTTCTAGCCAGGGGCGGCAGGGAAAATCTGAAGATAGGATGGTAGGGTTGAGTGTGTATATATATAGGCTAGGGTTTAGGTTATTCTATTCTAGTGTAATTGGGGATTAGTTTAAATTCAAACTTCTTCTATCTATTTCATAACTATATTAGAATTTTAAGTTTTAAACTTATCAATTTATTTTCCTTTAATACTTTTTCTACCGTGTGTATGTATCTAGCTTATCTTTAATATATATTGTTTTAAGTGTAACGTGTGTGCATGTGTAATGCATGACATGCAATTTACATAAAAACGACGGGGTATAACACATACCTTCCAACTTACCTTTGTGAGAAACAATAGCCATAGTATGTACCTTAGATTTGAGACAAGCAGTATATAATGAATCGTTGTTTCTTGGCCTTGTATTGTTCGTACGGTGTTGAATCTTGCTTCTTTTGAGTGGTGTTGGTCTGGCTCTGATACCAAATGTTGGACCGTCCACCTGCAATAAACAACACTATAGGGGGGTGAATAGTGGTTAGCGGAAATTACACTACAACCCTTTGTTAAAAACCCCTTTGAAAACAGAATCTGAGACCACCTCAGATTCAGAACCTTTTTTCAAAAATTCACAAACAATTGTACACAACTACAAAAATTAAGAAACTTTCCAGAATTGAACTTTAATGAGTTAACAAGACTCTCTCCAAAAATTAGACAAAAATAAGATCGTTTGTTCCTTCAAACAAATAAAAAGATTCAGATGGTCAATCTGGACAGAATTGGACGGAATGTTGCTGATTTTGCAAAACGTGTTTCTCTTTGAATACTCAACCAAAAAGGTTGATCTTTATATTAAAACACTCCTTAGGATGTGTAGATGAAGTTTCCAAAAGGCTCTGACCTTAAAAAATTCTTGAAAAATACAGAATTTCGGTTTTCTCAAAACTGGTCAGATTGCAGCCAGATTGGAGCAGTTATCTTGCAAAGACTAAAAGACTAACTTTCCCTTGCTTAAATCAAGTGATTCTTGTTGCAAATGAAAGCTAACAGTCTGAAATATAACTCCACCAAAAATCACGAATTTTGAAAATGTTTAGCTATTTTTTCAAATTGTGTGAAGTTGGGTGAAAACTGCAGTCAAAAACGGGCAGAAACAAAAATAAAGAAACAAGAGAAGAACACCGAGTATTTATCCTGGTTCGGTCAATGTGACCTACTCCAGTCCCAAGGAACACCTTTCCTTGGATTTCACTATGAAATGAACACCTTACAACAAGAGCCAAGCTTGATCCTTGGGTTATACACCAACCCTACTCAAGACTTGGATAATCACCTTCTAAGCAACACTTAGTTGCAACTCCTCTAACACCTATTGATGTAGCCTTAAAAAGATGGCTAATCAATCTTACAAATGAAGCTCAAGAGGCTTGTAGCTCACCACAATACAACAAGAACACCTTTGCTACAATGAATAAAACAACAACAACAAGAAGATGAAGATGAAAGCTAGACAATTCAACAAATGCTTGTGAGCTTCAAGTGTGTTTCATCTTCTTCACCATTGCCTCTATTTATAGTGTGATTTGAGCCTTGAAGATAAGAATACCAATGTGTCACCATCTTCATCATCAACTCCAAATTTCTTCACATCATTGGTTGACTTCGTACACTTTGCAAAATAATATACAATGATTGGTCCACCTTGACAACTTTATGTGGCCGAAAATTACACCTTGGATTTGTCTTGGAATTATCTTGAAACCAAGAAGATAATAAGGCCATAACCACTCCACCATCTTCTCAACTCTTTGGCAAGATAATAGGCATGTGAGATTTTACCAATTCAAAAAAACAACTCCAGTTTTCAGCTCCAAAATTTAAGTAGCCGTTGGCTACATTTCAAAAGTGATTTTTTTCTTTTCTTTTTCTTAATTAAATAAGAAAGGATAATACCACCAAATTATCCCCGAATTCAAGCATGATAATAGGACATGTGAGAGCTCCATTTTACTTCAAAAAATCTGATGAAAAACCCTCCAAGAACAGCCATAGCCGTTGGGTTTAAAATAAGAATTTCCAAGTTGGCATTTTTGCCAACTAGCTCTTTTTTGGTTTGTCCACTTGTCACCAACTCATAAAATGAATAATGTATCACCTACAACTGTAAACACACGTTTTTGACCATACATATTTGTGTAGCAACTCAGATTTTTGAAGAAGAAATAAATAGATAACAATTGACAAGATTATGTCAACGTGTAACACCAAAATTCCCCAATATTTCTTCTTATACGTTGAGATCATTTCCACACCTTTGACACCTTTAATATCTCTGAATAATGATGATAAATGTCCTCTTATCACACATATAAGATGGTCTTCAAGAAAAATTAGAATGTGACATCTCAAATCGTCACATATCCAGCTATAGTCAATAATATCATCGGTTGAGAGAATAAGATATAAGATCACCATATTATCTTCAAAATAATAATAACACAGCTCCAGAATGAAGATAATAATATGCTCAAGAGATTCCTTGAGTGAAAATACCAAAAATACCCTTGGGGGTGAAATGACCAAAATACCCCTGGTGTGAGAAAACTCCAGAAATGATCCCAATGGTCAGAAATAATCATGATACCAACTTAGTCATGATAAATAGTATAAGAATATGCTCTTGAAATATTTCCACCATATCATGTTCCTACAAAACTCAAAATACCAATTTTGCCCTTTTTGGTAAGTTGCAGAAACTTCCAAGGCATGTTAGTCACAAGATAATAATAATCACCAAAAACACATAATAATCACATAATGAACATGTATAATTCATATACAAATGAAAACAATCATTTTAACACATTTTAGGAAATTATTTCTAAAAATCCTAGACATCAATCGATCAAAGTCCTCAGCTTCAGAGATTGATGTCTCACAGAAAGTTTCAGAGTTTGCCTCTGACCTACATCGATCGATCGAAGTGAGGGTTCGATGTACATCGATCGATCGATGTGTCTCAGGTTTAGAGATTGATGTCTCACAGAAAGGTCTTGAACTTTTTTGCCTTACATAGATCGATCGATGTGAGAGATCCATGTACATAGATCAATCGATGTGCAACAATCTGAGAGATCGATGTCAACTTTTTCAACTTTTTCAACTTTTAATCACATATGACACACATGTGTGACATTTTTAAGTATTCACCACTTAAGATCATGACTTTGAAAATTATCCAAACATATTTCTCAACAGTGATGGCAGTGGCTATATCTTAACACGCCCCCGCAAGAAGGTGGTTCCGTCGGAAATGCCAATTTTGGATCAAAGAAGTTTGAAACGAGCTTTAGGAAGAGGTTTAGTGAGGGCGTCCGCAAGTTGATTTGCCGTGGAGATGTGACGGACTGAGAGTGAGCCACTTGCCACTTTTTCACGCACAAAGTGATAATCAAGAGCGAGATGTTTCATGCGACTATGAAAAACTGGATTAACTGATAAATAAGTGGCGTTTAAATTGTCACAGTAAATAGTTGGTGTTTGAGATAGAGAAACACCAAGTTCAGATAGAAGGTTGGTGACCCAAGTGACATCGGCAGCAGCAGCGGCAACGGCACGGTACTCAGCTTCAGTGGACGACCGGGCAATAGTTCGTTGCTTTTTGGAGCACCAGGAGATGGGATTGCCACCAAGAAAAAGTACAAAAGCTGTAGTAGAACGATAAGAATCATGATCGCCTTCCCAGTCAGCATCAGAAAATGCCCGAAGAGTGAATGGTTGATGGCGGCGCAACATAATTCCGTGATGAATAGTGTGCTTAAGATAACGAAGTAGGTGTTTGGTCGCGGTCTAGTGATTTTGTGTGGGAGCATGCATAAACTGAGCGAGTTTATTAACAGCAAAAGCAATATCTGGCCGGGAGAGCTGGAGATACTGCAGACCCCCAATGAGGATGCGGTACTGAGAGGAGTCCGCGGGAGGTGTGCCGTCGGCAAGGGTGAGGCGGCCAGTGGCGGACAGTGGTGTCGTTGCAGCCTTGATACCTGTGAAATGAAACTTTTCGAGAAGGTCACGAATATATTTGTGTTGAGACAGATAAAGACCTGCGGGGGTGAACACGGCCTCAATACCAAGGAAGTAGTTCAAGGGGCCCAATTCTTTTAGTGAAAACCGTGCACCGAGGGAGTCCACAAATTTGCGTATGGAGGCAGAACAATTTCCTGTGACAAGCAGATCATCGACATAGACAAGGAAATATATAACTGTGCGGCCACAACGATAGATAAAAAGAGATGTGTCAGACTAGGAGTTAGAAAACCCATATTGAAGAAGAAACAGCTTCAACTCGTTATACCAAGCTCGAGGGGCTTGCTTAAGACCATAGAGCACACGCTCAAGATGACACACATGATTAGGGTGGACCGGATCAACGAAGCCTGGTGGTTGAGTCATATAAACATCTTCTGTCAAGTGACCATTAAGAAAAGCATTATTAACATCTAAATGAGAAATGGACCAGCCATGACAAAGAGCAACGGAAAGTACTACACGAACAATGGTGGGCTTGACAACCGGACTGAAAGTGTCATGATAATCAATACCCGGACGTTGATGAAACCCCTTGGCAACTAACCGAGCCTTATAACGCGCAATAGAGCCATCAGGATGATGCTTAATGCAAAAAACCCACTTACAACCAACAACATTATGACCGGGAGGCAGAGCTACAAGAGCCCACGTGCCATTACGAGCAAGGGCAGCAAGCTCATCATCCATCGCAGCACACCACTTAGGGTCACGAAGGGCTTGTTTGACAGTGGTGGGTTCAAGTGTAGGAGGGAGCGGATGTTTGGTGGTGTGATTTAAAGTAACGTAGTCAGGGAAGGTCTTGTGTCGAAATATTTGATTACGAGGGTAACCATGGGATGACCAGGCGGAGGGGGTGGGGTTTCGGATGTTGACGCAGACTGAGGGGAGGTGGGGGCCGAAGACGTGCGGGATGGGTCTGAGGATGGTTCGGTGCTGGGTGGCGTGGTGTGGGGCAGGGGGCTGTAAGTAGAAGAAGCCGAAACATACCTGGGAGGCGCATAACCTGCTCCGGGCGGAATGGGAGGTGACGCAGCCAAGGGTGCCGCAGGCACAAGCTCTACAGGCGGTTGGAGAGCAGCAAGCGCAGGAGAACACGCAGCCCAAGTAGAAGTGGATGGAGGCGGCTCAACAGAAGATGATGGCTAGGCAAAGGGAAAGTGGTGCTCAACAAACTGGACATGCCAAGAGAGATAAAGCCGATTGGTGGATATGTCAAGGCACTTATATGCATGGTGCGTATTAGAATAGCCAACGAACACACACGGCTTGGAACAAGGAGCGAGCTTATGTTCAGCATAAGGCCGAAGCCAAGGGAAGCAGAGACACCCAAAGGCACGTAAAGTGTGATAAGTAGGGGTTTAGAAAACAGGGACTCATATGGCGATTGGTTTTGGAGAAGCGGGGTAGGCAGACGATTGATAAGATAAACTTCTGTAAGGAACGCATACAACCAAAACTTGGTTGGTAACGAGGAATAGTGTAGGAGAGCTAGTCCAGTTTCAACTATATGACGATGTTTGCGTTCAGCAGATCCAACATGTTCAGGAGTGTATGGTGGTGAGACACGTGGTTGGACACTCTCAGACTCGAAAAATACTTTAAGACCTTTGTATTCAGTACCCCCATCGGTGTAGAGTGTAACAAGGGGTTGATGAAAAAACTTCTCAACCATTCTTTTGTATTTGGGAAAAATTATTGAAACATCAGTTTTGCGAGACATAGGAAATATCCAGACATATTTCGTATAATAATCAATGAAAAGAATGTAATAACGATAACCATCAATGGATTCAACCGGGGAAGGACCCCAAACATCCGAGTACACTAGATCAAGCGGTCTACGACTTTTGACCGAAGAGCTATGAAATGGTAGCTTGTGACTCTTATTACTAAGACATGATTCACAGAAAAACTTATTGTTCGAAGCATCAGATGAAACAGACACATTATTGTGATGACGCAAAAACTGAAAAACACGAGAGGAAGGATGTCCAAGACGGTGATGCCACGTGGACACAGAGGACTTGGCGAGAGTGAGGACGCGCTTTGGGGCTGGGTTGGATGCGTCGGACGGTTCCAAAACATCCGCAGGAACTGACGCTTCTCATTCGTAGAGATCACCCTTGGTCTGTCCGCGAGCAAGGTGCGACCTTGTTTTAAGATCCTTCACAACAAACGCAAAAGGAAAGAATTCAATAGATGTGTTGTTATTCTGACAAAATTTAGAAACAGAAATTAGATTTTTATTAAGGAAGGGAACATGTAAAACATCAGACAGTACAAAAGACTTGGAACGAGAGGGGATGATAGAAGAACCAGTATTAGACATGTTAAGACCAGTGCCATCTCCGAGAAAAACGTCATGTGGACCCTCATAAGGTTGGTGATGGGAAAGAGTGGTAAGGTCGTTAGTGACATGGTGGGATGCGCCAGAATCTAGAATCCAGTTCTGTTTGGGGCTTGGTGTGGTGAGATGGACTGCGGGCTGCTGTACTTGTTGCAAGGACCGTTTGAGAGAGTAGCACTGCCGAGCTGTATGTCCACGCTTCTGACAAAACTGGCACGTCACCCCAGCCTGAGAAGGGTGGCGTGTGTTCCTGTGATTGGGGTTAGACGCGGACTTCCCAGAGAAAGGCCGACCATTGTTGGGACGGGACATGCCTTGCGTGGAGTGCATGTTCCCATTCCGAGAAGTTTTCAGCTGAGTTGCGTGAACAGTAATAGAAGACCCACTACGAGCCTCTTCACGCTTAAGGAACGCTTCATGTTCAACTAGTTTATCATGAAGTTCTTCAAAGGTGATAGGAGTGTCACGAGCGCAAACAGCAGCAGCAATGTCGCGAAAATTGCTGCCAAGACCATTGAGAGCGAATATGGTGAGATCATCATCACTGATGTGAGTGTCAACCAGGGCAAATTCATTTGCAATGCCTTTAAGGCTCTGAAGATAGTCAGAAACTGACTGAGTGTCACATGTGAGATTAGTCAGTTTCTCTTTGAGGTTCATTATGCGAGAATGGGATTTGTTCGCATATAACTTATGAAGCCGCATCCACGCATAACGCGAGGTAGAGGCCGAGGCTATTAATGGAACCACAGTTTCTGAAACAGATGCAAGTGGAGCATGGAGCAGCATCTTATCCTGCCGAACTCAGATAGCATAATCTGGATTAGGCTGCTTGGCATCGTCCTTGTCACAGGTGTGTTGTGGTGGACAAGGTTTGCTATCATCAAGAAACCCCATGAGATCATACCCATAGAGTAACGCATCGAACTGAGCTTTCCACGAAGAGAAGTTGTTCTTCTTTAGTTTGAGAGGTAACTGTGCTACTACATTGATGGCAATGACTCCATCAAGAGAGCCATGCTTGGTGGCGGAGTTTTCTGCCATACCGAAACACGCGGCGATGGAAGGAAAGCAAGAACTCGTTAGAGTCGTTAATGCTCTGATACCATATAAGAGATATTGAGCAAGAATGTATTTTCATTCATACATAAATGTATACATCGGTATACCCTCCTAAATAGGGTTTCTTGGACTTTACAACTTGTAGTTTGGTACAACTCAAACACCTATTTGTTACAACAAAATAACCACAAGATATCAACAACCTAAATTGTAATTTGAATAATGATAAGGCTGTCGCAACAACCTAGGCAGCGTCCGCCTGGAGGAAAAGTGATGGCGGTGGCTATCCCTTAACAATGGTGAATGCCCCTTTCAACTTCAGCAAGTGGATTTAAGAAAATTTCAAAACGGGTGTTTGGTTGAGAGTTTCTCATTAAGGATATGTGTTTTGAGGAATCCAAAATCTATAAAAGTTGTTTGTTTGGAGAAATAGAGGGGTATGAGTTTCGGATTGATATCCAAGTATTTGGTAATGAATCTCGTTTTTTTGATATATACTAGCTCCTCTTGTCTATCGATATGGGAAAATGAGGGTATGGTCAGTTAACGCCGACCATTGCCGCCGGTCCGCCGCTGGCCGCTGGTCACTATTCCTGCCGGTCAAATTTTTTGGACACCAACTCCGATACCCATTTCAATTCCGATACGTTCCAAACATCATCAATGTCAATCATACTTATTCCCACATCAATACCAAACAACTATCACTTTTATATACCCAAACATATATACTCCAAACTCATACACTGCCATACCCATTTCGATTCGGATTCCGATATCCAAATACGAATCAAAGGCCACCTAAATGGGAAATGAGTTAGAGTTGAAGGTAACTCTTGATCCGGCTATCTCGTTAATCGGTATTGTTTTTTTCTTTCAATGAAACTTGTGCATCTGAACAAAGGGTATGGATTCCGTGATGCTGACAATAGCTGGAATCGTCAGATGCATCCAGTCAGCGTCTGACACGTGGCACTGACGCAGGGTTTAACTGGGTTTAACTTTTTTTTTTTAAACAGGGCGACACGTGTCAGGCTTTCATTGGCCGCGTCTGATGCGTTCCCCTGACGCGCGTCACGGAATCTCTTTCCCCTGAAAAAACAACTTAACTAGTAAAAGCTGTTGACTTCGAAACCGTAACCTTCATTAGCCGATATAACCCGCCAAAGACCAATAAGTATTGAATTTAAAACTAGGAAGTGTAAAGTTCATTTAGTTCGTTTGTCCTTTTTACGTAACTTTATAGTCGTGATTTAATTTATGCACTTAACAATTATATCTTGTATACTATGTATCTTTGTTATTTGATATCATGTAATATACCATCTGTCGAAAGAAACAAATGAAGTTATTAAAATCTAATATGACTGTGAGTCTAGGATCCGAATTTCTTTAAATAATTGTATAAGAGAATAAGACGCTAAACGTGGTTTCATTTAAAACATATAGGTGCTGAATTGAACAAGTATTCCGCAAACATGCAAATTTTGGATTTAAAAAAAAAAGCAAAAAAAAAGGAAAAAACCTAAGTACAAGTACCATAATAAAACATTATGGTCGTAAAGTAATAAAATAAACCGTGACTCTATTTTAATTTATTATTGACCATTGACAACGTATTTTGTCCAAATGTTTGTTTTTTATATAGTTGCTTTTGTTATCGTATAGAGAGCATGATATAATTAGACCGGAAAAATGATTTGATCAATGACCTTCACTATTAATATAGGTTTTTTTAATAAAAAAATATCGTTGTCTTTTTTAAATATCGTTATATTTGATTTTTTAAGCTATTATAAATGGTATTAGGTTAAAAACGCACCCATTAAAATTTCTTTAACAACAACAATATTACTTTATTCTTTTACAAGCTCTTCTATATGGCAGAGTATGGAGCGTTTGATGTACGTAACCATACCCATGTGTTAGAAACATACCTAAGTTATTTCCTTATGATCCATAATGAAAATTACGTCAAGCTGTATGGATCAACTGATACTTCACAAACGCAGGCAAATTACTAATGATCCATAATGAAAATTACGTCAAGCTATATGGATCAACTGATACTTCATAAATGCATGCTAGTTACTAAGTCATTTTGTTTTATTTCGTCATGTTTAAAAGTCAAAGAAAAATAGAAAATAACATATTAAAATTTCTTCGAAGCTTGTATCATTAGCCTTTTCCAACAAATAACAACGCAAAGAGTCTCGTCTTCTTGCACAAACCCGCCCAAAATTCCATCTATCCCTCCCTTCTAACCCTAAAATCTTCTCTGTAATCTCCAGCTCTCTGCCGACTTTCTGCTAGTCAGAGCATAATCTCAACCGCTGCATTCAAGGAGGACGACGGAGAGGAAGATTCACTACCCTATTTCAGCCGGAGGATCATCTCTTTGATTGCCAGGAGGACGCCAGAGAGTAAGCTCTGAAGCCGCGAATCGGGCAGCGATTTGAAAGATCAAGGACATCATCGGAACGTTCGCCGATTGCTCTTGTCGCTAAACAGAAAGAAGAAGGTGGAAAAGGATTGAACTTCTGTGGATTTTGCATATTGCTAAAGGTATGTGGAGTTGTAATTATCTTTTGCCTAACATTGACGATTATTTTGGAGATCCGACACTAGAGGAACCAAGATTATTTTGGTGATCAGTAAAGATTTTAAAACAAAAGGCTAAAATTGAGCTCCACTAGCGTGGAGGCAATTACAGATGAATTACTTCGTATTTTAGCTGCAGACTTAAAATACAGAATTCTGTGGGTTGCGGCTTTCCATTGTGGCTCTTGTCTTGAGGGAATTTGTATTATAAACTAATTGTAGTTTGCTGCAACACACATGGGAGTGGGGGTTTTGATTGATTTTTGTAACTGTCCTACTTGATTTTTAATGATGCTGCTCTTTTCTTCAGATGGCTTCGTTGCAAGAAAGTTTGAATAGGTTCAAGAAACAGCAAGAGAAGTGTCAGTCAGTGCTGACCACCATTGCTAAAAACAATCCAAAAATGGTTCATATGAAAGGTGCTCCATCGACCACTTCATCACCTTCCCCACCAATCAAATTCTCAAATGATACAGAAAGGCTTCAGCAAATCAATAGCATAAGGAAAGCTCCTGTTGGAGCTCAGATTAAGCGCGTTATAGATCTGCTCTTCGAGGTACTGATTCATCCACGTTCGATTCAGACCTCTCTGATTTATTTTTTCTTTCTGGATTCCTTAAGTATATTGTTGATGTGTCCCGTTGACTGTTTTTGTAATTTAAATTTTCATATAAGAGCCAAATAGGCAAATTTACAAAAGGATCACAGTCTGGTCACAAAGAGTAGTCACAGACTGCGGTAAAGATGGCTTACAATATGCACATTAGACTAGTGCCACCTTAAGCAAAAGGTGGATCAAGATAACCACATGTCCGAAATACTAAGCTAATACAACCAAATCATGATGTTTTATCCGCTATACAAGGTTGTTTTCAAAACAAAATGAAATAGGACAGTTTGCCGCTGGTCCTGTACAAAATTAGTCCACCATGAGTCATCCAAGAGCACCATTTTTGCAGCTAGTACATCAACTTTTACAATGAGTATCAGTGAGATTCCGTGGGCAATCATCAAAGGTCCATCCTTGTTAAATCACAAGCAGTGTGAGCTTTCCTTAGTGTGGCCATGTCATATCTTCCTCTGCTTTCCATTTTCCAACTCAAAAGATTGTACCCCTGGTTGTTGACTGTACAACAGTCCAAACGCTGGCAGCGACACCCTGCATACAGCAAAGAGAAGGCGCCACAGCAACAAACAAAACAAACCAGTGTCCAATAATAAGCAATACCTAGAAATCAATAAGCCAAATAAGCCAGCGATGCAATACATCCGCCAGGGCGTGGTAGACCATATTGTACAAACTACAAAGATGCAAGAATATCCACAATAAGTAAGTCAAAAATGATACACCATGTAAATCCAATATATGATTTTGATAAAGCATGTCAATCCAAAATATTGTGTGGAATTCCCATTTCCATTACTAATTCCCAGTTGACTTTTGATCTTTTATACCCTTTCCAAGCATGTGTAGCAAATCTGACTTTTTCGAGAATCTACGACACAACCGTGTTTTCATTTCTTTTGATCTGTTGGAAGAATCTTCTATTCCTCTCATGCCAAATCGTATAGACAGTTACAGAAAAGCAAAAGGTAACAAGATTTTTTTGGAGTTTGGACTTCCAGGACTGGTTGGTCTCCAGCCAAGCGAGCGTGGAATCCCAGTCCATACTTAGCGGGTAATGCATGCATCGTGACAGAATGGAATGCCAAACTTTCTTTGAATAGGAGCATCGAAAGAAAGGTGGTCTTGATCCTCAAGGGATTGCTCACATAGGAGACAATGATTTGCCGAAATCATGCCCCATTTTAGCAATTTGTCTTGGGTATTCAGTCTTTTCCAACATGCAAGCCAAAGGATGATTGTATATCGTGGAACATGGTGAAAGCACCAAACAATTTTAACCCAACCAGGAGCAGATCCATAGCTAGCAAGGGCATTGATTGCACTTTTGATCGAGAAACCTTTATCTGGATTCCAAACCCAGCTATCCTCTCCATTTCTAATGGTAATTTCCCTGCATTTTTGACTGAAGGCAAGTACCTGTCTATCCCAGCCTCTACCAAACGGTATGTTCCATCTAGAACCATTTAACACCGTAGAGACCCTGGCATTGAGAGGGAGATTGATTTTCCTTGTTAGTTCCGGGTGACTAGCATGAAGGATGCCCCAAGGGTGCCAGGGGTCCATCCAGAATGAAGTGTTATTCCCATTGCCAATGTTTTTAGTCATGAAGCGGGCAAAGAGGTCCCTGACCACTAAAAGTTTCTTCCAAAGCCAAGAATCTGAAGCCTTGGCTTTGGTTTCACAGATGGAATTTTCTTTTAGTATGACAGTGTGAACCCATTTGACCCAAAGGCTTTTCTTGTTTTCACATATGTTCCAGAGGTTGTTCATGAGATATGCTTGGTTTAGGACATTTAGGTCATGTAGGCCCAACCCACCTTTTTCCTTGGGCATACACACATCCTTCCATTTGACCTTTGCCTTTTTTGATCCACCCCAAAGGAAGGCTCTCAGGATTTTCTCAATTTCTCTTATGACCATTTTTGGTAATGGAAAGGCAGCAGTCCAGTAACGGATGATAGATTCCAAGACGGACTTTATCAGCTGGATCCGCCCACCATATGAAAGTTGGGAGGACGACCAGCTTGTGACCCTGCCTTTCAATTTGTCAATGAATGGTCCACAGTGGGATAATGAAAGCTGTCCAGAGATGACGGGGACCCCAAGGTATCTGATTGGAAGCGTACCCAGCTTCATACCTAAGATGTTGGACAAAGCATCCTGTGTTTGGGGACCCACCCCAGAAAAGTAGGCTTCGCATTTGGACAAGTTTGGCTGCAACCCCGATAAAGCATAAAACTCATGTAGAGCATCAATAACAATCTGAAGGGAGCAATCCTCTGCTTTGCATAAAATAAATAAATCATCCGCAAAAGCAAGAGAGGATAATTGGAGTCTCTCACATCTGGAGTGGTATTTGAATTGGGAACCCTCAGTTTTTAACTTTGGTAGTTGGGTGAAGCTTTCCATAATTTGGATAAAAAGGCAGGGGGAGAGCGGATCACCTTGCCTAAGACCTCTTGAAGATTTGAAATTCCCCACCAAAGACCCATTTAAGTTGACCGAGAAAGAAGGGGTTGAAATGCATAGCCAAATCCAATTCATGTAATTCTCTGGAAACCCCATCTTCTTTAGAAAAATCATCAAATAATCCCATTTGACCATGTCAAAAGCTTTCATTATGCCCACCTTAATTGCGCAATCTTTTGGCCCACCTACCCTCTTATAGTTTTTGACAATTTCATGCATCAAGAGGATATTTCCTTGGATTTGTCTACCTTTGACTAAGGCAGATTGGTTTTCATTTACCAGATCAGGAAGAAGAGGTTTTAGCCTGGACACAAGGATTTTTGAGATAACTTTGTACGTGACATTTCAGCAGAAAATCGGTCTGAGTTCATTCATGCAGATTGGGTTATCGACTTTGGGTATTAGAGAGATCGCAGTTGCGTTCATGGGGTAGTAGATGAAATCATGTGTAAAAAAGAATTGGATTGCGTCTAGAAATTGCTCCCCTACTAGCCCCCAATTTTCCTTATAGAATTCAGCTGTGAATCCATCTGGCCCAGGGGCACTATCCGCTTTGAGGGAGAATAATGCATTCTTTATCTCATCTCTAGTGACCTGGGCCGAAAGGCCTTGTCTTTGCTCATTACTGATAGACTTTCCAATCCAACCAAAGTCTGGGGTGGCATTGTCATTTGGCTCAGTGAAGAGCTTCTGAAAGTACTCCACTGCCATGCTTTGTACCATCTCATAATCCTCAACAATGGAACCATCCTCATTTTCTAGCCTCAATATTTTGTTTCTGGCAATATGGGATTTAACAACTCTATGGAAGAATTTTGTGTTTTTATCCCCTTCTTTCATCCATCTAATTCTTGATTTTTCCTTGAAGAAAGTTTCTTCAAAATCCAAGAATTTAATGTATGAATCCCTGTGACTTTTCTCCTCCTCTTGCATCAATTTGTTAGTGGGATCATCCATAAGTCTCTTTTGTGTATTTTCTAGTATGTTCCTGGCTCTTTCTACTCTAAGGGAGATTTGACTATAGTGTTCCTTGTTTAGCTTTTTCAGTGGAACTTTAAGGTTTTTTAACTTTGTACATAGCCTGATCATGGGGTTTCCTTGAACCATTTCGTTCCAGCTTGATTCTAAAATGCTCTTGAATTTTGGATGGGACATCCAGCCTTTCATAAATTTGAAAGGCCGAGGACCAAATTTACTCGCTAGTTGCATTGAGAGGATACCTGGGGAATGATCAGAGGGGATGGAGGCACCGTAATCAAGTTGGAAGTCCTGGATTAAAGACTGCCAAGCCTTATTGCAAAACATGTGATCAATTTTGGTGTATACCCGTTGATCACCATCTCTGTTATCGGACCATGTAAACTCACATCCCCTGGAGGAGATATACGACATATCCATATCATTAATCCAGTCTGTAAAGTCTCTGATTGAATTTCTATCTATTCTTTTCGTTCCACTTTTCCCCCTACTATTAATTACGATATTAAAGTCTCCCATGATGAGCCATGGTTTTCCGTTATAGATAAGGTTTTGATATCTAAGCTCTCTCCAAAGTTCCCTACGAGTGCTTCGGTCGTTGGACCCGTAAACAGCCGTAAGAATTACCTCCTCATTATCCCTAGAGGCAAGGAGTTTAAAGCTTGCTGTGATTGATTGATCCGTACAATGTAATACTTTTCCGATAAAAATGTTCGGATTCCATGCTAATATAATTCTCGACACCGAATTTTGGAGAGAGTTGTGCGAGACATTCCAATTTCGAAAGACTCTCCTAGCTATATTCTTAAAGTTGTTTTCTCTTATTTTAACTTCTAGTAAACCAATTAAACCTATGTTCATGTTTTTGATGAAATCCTTAACTTCCCGCTGCCTAAATGGGGAGTTAAGGCCCCTCACATTCCAACTAGCAATCTTAATCATTTAACTAGTGAGGAAGATCTCCTACCCCCTTTTTTCCCATCTTTTCCCCCACCCTTCCTACCAATAGGCCTAAGGCGATAAAGTTTAAATCTTTTACATCAAATATTGTTTTCTTTTTTAAATGAAAAAAAAATGCTGGCAATAGTACAAAATTCTCTGGCAATAAAATTAATTCATTTGCGTGTTGGCTTTACCATTCTTTCTTCTATCCTTCATATTTCAAGCTGGCTTCTGAGCAATTTAATGCTTAAATTGTGTTATGTGTATTCATGGATTTCCTGCAATAGTTTTTGTTGTGATGACATTCAGAGAAACCTGAGAATTTAGTAGTAAACTGTTTCTGCAAACTCCTAATTAGTTGACCACTATTCTGTTCTGAGGAGGGATGAACATCGGGCTGGCCTTAGATTACCATTGGGTACCAATTGTTTTGCATTTTTTGAATGTTTATATATAGTATATTTTGCTTTGCACCACTGCAATTGGTGCTAAGGGAAGCCTGCAACAAGGTCGTGGAGAAAGGTGAACGTAGGGGTTAGCTAAATAAAGCATCCAGATTATTCTTGGGTGCATCCAGTCACTATATGTTGAGGGGGGGAAAAAGCTTGTGTTGAAGAGAGAATGTGAATGGTAACTGGTTTGGCTTTAGGAACTTTGGAGGTGCACGAACTGAGTGACAGGATGTCGTCTTTCTGTTCTAGTTGACTGAAGTAGACAAGCTGCAGATGTTCAGACCTAGCTAATGACTTTCTGTTGATGTACGTAAGGAGTGGGCTAACTGACTTCACTTTTAATCTATCCGCTGATAACTATGATGTTGATCAGGTGATGAACTCTTATACCAGGCAGTGTTGATGGGTAAATGGCGTTAGTGGTTTATCATCATTTCCCTCATGGGTTATTATACCAGGCAGTGTTGGGAGATAAATGGCATTACTGGGTTATCATCATTTCCTGTTGCTCTTTTACCTTCGTCTCATTCTTCCTTGCTCTTGGAAAATATTTTTCTTCAATAACCTTATCTGGGACTAAATTCTTCTCATCCCTTCCCTCCCCGTGCGTACAACTGTTAATATGCATAAATTAATTTTCTTGTTTTTTCTGGGTTTTGCTTGTGTTGTCTGTGTTGGCTCTCAATGCAGAGCCTTTTTGTAATGCTTGAATTGGTCTTATTAATTCCTGTAAGACGACTTTACTTCCAGGACACTCCGATTGTTGGATTTGAGATTGCTGCATTTTTTCTCTTCTCTTTCTGTGTGAGAAATTTTAGTTATCGCAGTTGTCCTAGTGCCTTCTCTGTGTTTGTGCATGTGGCTCTTTACCCCCATCAAGTAAAAGAGAAATTTCAGTTCTTTTTGTCCTTCAACTTGTTTTTTGAGTGATGAAGTGTTCCTTTTTCCTTCTTTAGGCAACTCGGACAGTGTTGATTCGTATTCCATGCCAAAATTAATCTTTTTCCTGTTGTACTGGTTTGTTATGGTTTCTGTGGACCAATTGGACATGGCTTTCCAAATTCTCTAGTCCTTTCTGTTTTTCTGGAAGAAAAGGAAAAGAAGCTGGGGATTGTTTCCCTCTTTATGCGTGCACACACACACACACACACACACACACACATATATAACACGCATGTATATCTGTATGTAGCTATACATATATCTGTATGTATATGTTTAGATGTGAAGCTTTCTTATTTGTGTCTGTCCTTAGTTTCCGGCTGTCTATATTTTGTTGTTGGAGTAAGATCTGCTCTTGTTGTTGTCTTAGTTGTTAATTTTGTGTGTATTGAGCATATCTATAGCTTCTGTTCTTTTTGAAATCTTTTGACCACTTGGATTAGACAATGCCCTGTTTCCTTTTTTGCGGTGCTTCTCTCGAGATTCTTGACATGGGCTGTTGACCTGGTTTTAATTTGTAGAAACGGCAGGCATTGACCCCAGAACAGATAAATGAAGAATGTTACGTTGATATCAACTCCAACAAGGCTGTCTTTGACAGTCTCAGGAACAATCTAAAAGTGAGACATGATGGGAAGCGGTTCTCTTACAAGGTAAATTTTACCTGGAATCATCCATCAGTCCCAATTGTGCAGTGTCCATGCTGCTTACATCACCGAATCTGGTTTGTAACTTGTTCTGCAGTCAAAGCATGATGTAAAGAATAAAGATCAACTCCTTGTCTTGATAAGAAAGTTTCCTGAAGGCATTGCAATAATAGACCTCAAGGATGCGTACCCTACTGTTATGGAAGACTTACAGGTAGTTCTGTTGTTGCATTCACTGTATTATTTGTTTTTTCTTTACCGAAGTGTCACTTATCAGAATGACTAGCTTTAGGAGAAGAATGGACCAAGGCTTCAGTGTATTAGAGGCAGTGTTTTAAAAACCGGACCGAACTGGTGAACCTGCAAACCACTTGGTTACTGGTCCGGTTTAGATGTAAAAAAAAAACAAAAGTTAAATAAACCGGAGTGAACCGGCAAACGACCGTCAACTGGTAACGGTTCATAAAAAAGGTCGTGTTTTTTTTTACAGCCGTTCAACTTTCAAAATTTAACTTATTGAGAGGCCATGCATTTAATTTGAGAGCCATGTGGCGGAGGGGGCCAGAGTTCCCCAGCCATGAGCCTTTGGTAATTTTCTTTTATGTTTTTCTTTTTATTTCCTTTTATTCCTTCAGAATCGGTGCATCCTTTTTTTTTTTCTTTTTTCCTTTTCATTGTTGGCTGATTCCTACTCTTCTTTTCCCTTTCTTTTTTTTTATATTCTTATTCTTTTTCTTTCTTCCTTCAAAAGCGGTTGAATACTTTTCTTTTATTTACAAAAAAAAAGTACTTTTCTTTTCTTTCTTTTTTTTTTGTTGTATTTAAGTTATCCTTGTGTTATCGTTTTTTCTTTTCAAGTCCTTTTCTTTCTTATTAGAAAAAGTCGGTATGTATGTGTATATGTATATATACATATATTATATATATTTATATCTCCCTAACGATAGCTTTTGCTGTCGTTAATATATATTGGGTATGTGTTGTTGTATCTACATCTATATACACACACATATACATATACACACGTCATGATTCAATAGCGGTATAACATCAGTCGAACCAGTGAATCAGTTTATGGTCCGTTTCTTTCTTATTAGAAAAAGTCTTTTTCTTTTCAAGTCCTTTTCTTTCTTATTAGAAAAAGTCTGTATGTACGTGTATATGTATATATACATATATTATATATATCTATATCTCCCTAACAATAGCTTTTGCTGTCGTTAGGATATATTGGGTATGTGTTGTTGTATCTACATCTATATACACACACATATACATATACACACGTCATGATTCAATAGCGGTATAACAGAGAACCAGTGAATCAGTTTATGGTCCGTTCATCGGTTTGCTCTAAGACATTGATTAGAAGTTCTAATGGTATTGGGTGAGTTTGTTTGTAGGGGTGTTAAGCGAATCGAACAGTTCATAAACGGTTCGAGTTGAGTTTGTATTTGGTTCGAGTTCATTCGTTAATTTTACTTAGACGAGCCAAATTCGAACACATAATTAGGTTTGTTTACTAAAACAAGCCGAACTGTTTGTCTCGATTAAACAGTTTAGTGTTATCGAGCAGAACTCAAACAAAATTTAAAGTCCGTTACAGTAAATGAACCAAGCCGAATAGTTCGTTTAGCTAAACAAGCTCAAATTCAAAAACCTGATATTCGGATTGGCTCGGTTCGTTAACATCCCTATGGACCATCTAATAATCCTGCCGTGTTCAGAATAGAATTGCATCTCTCTCCCACGCCATTTTTTTTAGGAAAGGGCGAGGGGGAAGCGGAGGGTAGGTGGTGGCGGGGGGTTTCCTTATGGGAAGGTTGGCTGCAAGATGTGACTACCATATAAATAAAAGACGCCTCACATGGAGGATTAAACTAGAGATCTAGCAGTCCGAGAGACTTGCTGTAACAAGTTGGGAATGGCTTCATTGTTATATCCAAGTTTCTTTAATCTTTAGATTTTACCACTTTTCCAATACAGAAATGTTTATTACCACTTCTGTTGCTACTGCAGTCACTCAAATCTGCTGGGCAAGTTTGGCTATTGTCGAACTGCGACTCTCAAGAGGACATCGCCTACCCGAACGATCCCAGAGTACCTATTAAAGTTGATAGTGACTTAAAAGAACTGTTTCGAAGTATTGAGTTGCCAAGGGACATGTTAGATATTGAGAAGGACCTTCAAAAGAACGGGATGAAACCTGCGACGAATACCGCAAAGAGAAGGGCAATGGCACAAGTTCATGGCATTGCCCCCAAAACCAAGCCAAAGAAGAAGAAGCATGAAATCAGCAAGAGGACTAAGCTTACTAATGCCCATCTTCCTGAGCTATTCCAGCATCTCAGTGCCCCCGGTAAATGATGGAAGATCCTATCACAAAACATATGCATTGTTATGTTTTGTGAGCGTAATCTTGTTTGTATATTGTTAGACTTTTTGTTCCTTTGAAATACAAGATCTTCAGTTTATATTGTTTTTTCTTAAGCAATACATTGTTGTTCTGTCCACCACTTGCATGGTGGAGTTAACTATTAACTAATGCTGCAGAAAAGGTGTTTGGAGCGATAAATGTGGTGACTTGTGCCTAGGCTGTAAACGAGCCGAGCATTGTGTTGTTCAAGCCCTGTTCATTTATTTAGCGGACGAGCCGAGCTTGTTCATTTATTTATTAATTGTTCAAGCTTGGTTCATTTAACTCACGAACAACATTAACGAGCCGAACATCTTAAACGAACGGTGCGACTTACCGAGTTCGAACAGAAAAAGGTGTTCAAGCTCTGTTCATTAGCCTTTTATCTGAGTCGAGCTCGAGCTCGAGCCAAACGAGCCGAACAACCGAACAACTTGGTTCATTTACAGCCCTACTTGTGCCCCTATAGAGTTCTAGCCAACCTCAAGAGTTCTAGCCAAAAGAAGGGGAGGAGGTATTTTTTTCCTAACTTTTTGGTGGGTGGTTGGGTGGGTTGTGGTGGGGGCTAAACCTCGTTAGTTTTTTTAAATCTACATATTTTTCATTTGATTCAGTATATTTTTCATTCATTCCTTTTTTATCTAGCTCACCATACAAGGATTAAAGTTGATTCCATATCTTTTCTACTTGCTCCTTAGGATGGATCGAGATCCTCTGACTCCCCAGCCCCTCACCCCCATTGGGACTGCTTGCCACGTGGCACACAGGGGGTGGTGAGGCTAGGTGCGGGTGACCCCACCCAGCCTCACTCCCCATGTGTGCCACGTGTTGTTGGATCATTTAATACCCCTTAAAGGGGGTCATAAGATTTGTTCCCCTTAGGATGAACAGGTAATGTGATTTATTATTTTTTTCACTTGCTTTTTGAGATAAACCGGTAATCTGAGCGACAACTGCTAAGAACCACCTCTTGACGGCTGGGCCGTTCATCCTCCTTCCTGCCACCACCTTCCTTCACCATGACTCACTTTATACGGCATTTATCTGAGCCTCCCTTAACGAATTTTCATTTATTGATATTTCTTTTTCCTCATTACTAAGCAGAAAAAAGAGAGAGAGAAGAAACAGAAGGAAACATGACAACGATCCAGGATAGGATAGCCTCATCACCCCTCTTTGCTGCCACGTGTCGCGCGGTCGCAAAAAAAGGTGAGGAAAGTGGGGGTGAGGAGATCCCAACCCCAACGATCCTTACCTTTTTGCCTCATGCATTTAGCATTTCAACCCCCCACCCCCCAACCCCCACACCTTCTAATGACGTATGCTTGTCTTTCTCCACTGTTACTTCAAGCCCTGTGACATTGATTCCATGGTCCTTACCCCGCCCTAAAGTCTGAATACAGCTCAAACGTAAGATTCTAAGAAAGTAATCTTGATCTTGCCAGATGACAGTTTGAAAATCTCTAGCCTAACCACTTTCCTTGTTGGGAAAAAAAGAAAGAAAAAAATTATATCTAACTTGGATCAAATCTTCCCTCTACTCTTGTGTTCTTCTTTGATGTGTTTTTACACATTTTTGTTATAGGTTATGTGTGAGACATAAATATATCGGGCCAGATATCAGCCTTGTAAAAGATCTAACTATACGTTGTATATAACACATATTAACCTTGCAAAAATACTTTACAAAGAGAAATTAGGGATACAAAACTAGAGAGAAGATCTCCTCACTTCCTACTTATACCTCAACCTTAAATATTTGTTATTTCCGTTTCAAATCTCAAAGTTAACTATTAATGCTATAATCGGGAAAAATGGCATACAAAAGACAGGATTCAAGGGCAAAACTAGCTCAAAGAGCTCCATTATATCTTTTTTTGCCTTCGCCTTTTTAATGAATAGGTATTTTTGAGGAGAAGAGGAGGAAAATGGAAGAAGCTTGTGGTTTAAGTTACTTGAGAATTAAGCAATTAATCAGCGAGAAGTTTAGACCTTACCTATCTCGTGACTCTGGTTCGTGTGCTTACTTATCCCAAGAGTTTTGTTGAATGGTGAAACATTTGAGATAATCCTTAATAAGAAATAGCCACACCAGAAAAAGACAAAAAAAATAATGGTCAGAGATTAATATGCTAATGTGATTGTATGTATGAATGTATGATGTTAAGTCTGCAATTATATTCCGAAGTTCCGTTCATATTAGCAACATACGAGACATGTCCACTTGCATTATTTTCGTTTTTGTTTTGTTTTGTTTTATATATATAAACAGAAAGACAGATACTATTACCGTAATGACCTTTTTTATTCATTTAACAACGCATCAACCTGGCTCAAGTTGGTAGCTAAGCCTCCAATAACTCTCTTAATTCTACGTATCTTAATGTTAATTCAGTCTCTACTTGCTTCTTTCTCATCTAGCTCATTTGGTTGAAATTGATGAATTAGATAGAGCTAGATGAGAAAGGATGTGTGTTTCCTAAAGCGAGCCTAAAGAGCGAGCTTTGGAGCGAACGAACGAGCAGACCTCTTTTTTGTGAGGAATAAAAACCAATTCCCACTTTTTCATGTCCCATTATTCTGCTACTTTAAAAACTAAGGAGAAGGACAGGGGTTGCTAGGTCAGAAAAGCGAGAACTCAAAATTCTCCCCAAGTAGGATTAGTTAACAGGTGACCGCTTTACCACTGAGCTACTAAGGAAGAACTTCCTTAACGAAGTCGACTCTCGTTTACAAATATCAGGTTCTTTTATAGTGTGTCGTTTTATCTTATGATGTTGTCTATGTAGGACCTGTAAGGCACCACTAGAAGGGGGGTTGAATAGTGAGTGCGGAAAATTTGGTTTTTAAAATGTTTTGATTCAAAAACCCAACTTCTGAAAACAATTTTTGTTTTCAGGACCTGTTTTGCAACGTTTGAAAAACTAGGTTACAGGTCTTCAAAAATTCTGAAATTTGGAGAGATTGTAGTCTCAGATGTTCTGAGTATCTCCTAAAAATTTCAGATGAAAATTTAACCTTTAAGCCTTTGAAAAATCGTTTGTGGTCAGATTGCGCAAATTTGTCAGAAATTATAGTCTGATTTGAAATATTTATTCCGATTAAACAGTGGCTCCAAATGGTCTGAAAATTTAATGACAAACCCCTTACTATATGTATTTAATTGGTTGAAACAGTTTTAAAAAATTCCTTTGGGAAGTATGTCAAATACGTTCAAGTTCTCAACCTTTGCAAGTCTGAAAATCAGATTGTACTAGTCTCAGAATTATTAACGTTTGAATGACTTATACTTGCCCAAAAGGGTTGAAACTTGCGCCAAATAAAACTTAGAAGATGTGGCTATGTTTCTGCAAAATTTTACGATTTTTGAAATTCGTTTACTATTTTTAAGATCGTGATGAAATAGACGCAAAGTGCATAAAACTGAAAGTACTGTGCAGAAAAGTAAAGAACACAAGGAATTTTGTACTGGTTCGGTTAAATCAACCTACTCCAGTCTTCGAGGACACCTTCCTCGGTTATCACTAAACAAAATAGCACCTTACCACACAGGGTTGATGGCGTTACACACCAACTCCAACCCTTTACAATCGATTCAAGCAATCACAATGATCACGAACACCACCACCGAACGAATGAAGGATTGATCACACCTTGATCAACCTTTTATAAAAATAAGTGTGTATGATGGTCTATACAAAGACTATTCAATATATTTGAATATAAGAACAATAGGCTTAAGAGAGAAGAAGAAGAAAGAAAGGTAGAAGAATGCCTTGCATAGATGTGACATCAACTTGAGAATTCTCTTTTAAGTCCTCTAAGGTTTTCTTCACCTTGAGAATTCTCTTTTAAGTCCTTGGAGGAATGCATTGCATAGATGTGACATCAACTTGCTTACTTGGCACAACTTGATTGGATGATTGTGTTGGTCTTGCTTACTTGACACTTCTTGATTGGATGAGTTGTGTCAGCACTTAATGGCTGAAAAAATCTGAGAAAAATGAAAAGCATGTGCCAAATCCAAGTTCAAAATATTGACAAAAATTATACCATTAATCCCCTCAAATTTGGAATTAATTTTTGATCAAATTGAAGCCCAGAATTCGGCCAGCCTTATTTGTATCACATGCTGAATTTTCAGCATGTGCAATAATCTCATGATGTTCAAATTATTGCCATATTATTACACATCAATCCCTTGAAAATGGAGAAGTAAATTTGTCACACTTAGAGACATAAATTTCGGCCATATCAATTTCTCACATGCTGAATTTTCAGCATGTGTTACATTTGTAACATAGTTTGAAATATTACCTTGTGTAGCTCTCTCCATTATGTCACTGACCTTATGCAGTCCATTCTTGACCAATCAAGATACCAACTAAGCTCCACATAAGCTCCATCAAGCAGCTCTAGGCGTGTGATTCAACCTTGAACATGTGCTGAATTTATTTTTGTAAACTTTGTAAAATAATGCACAATAATTATACACATATGACATATTCTAATCAGCCCTAATTTGAATATTCTAGAACACTTTAGTATATATTGAATATGTAAAAGTGTCTAGATACATGTTATATGTCATGCCAAAAACTTTCCATGTGTTGTGTTCATAGAAAACCAAATTTTTGACTTTTGTCGATTACGTGATTTTTCTCCAATTAAATTCAAACTTTTTTCACATGTTATATATATTATGTGATACATAATATACATAGAGTAACTTGAATATTTAGCTCTAAAGGTTGATTAAAAGTGGCGCCCCATATGACAAAAATATTGAATTTGAAATCTCCACAATTTGGCCTTATTTGGGGGTGATTTGTGTGTACCAACATGGAATGATTTTATGGCCGAATATACCATGTAAGCCACGAAATTTGTGGCCATTTTTGAAGTTTAGGGGCTGGCCATCTATATATGGCAAGTACGTGACATGTTAGCGAAGTTTCGGTAGTCACCCGATACGACAACTTTTGGTTTAGAACCTTGTAACATGTCGTAATAATTTTGTCATCACCATGACTTATATCATATGATATAAGACCTGAATATACTCATAAATATGAGGTAAGTATAGTGGCGTGAAGTTGACGTACATTCGTAAAATATATAACGTGTCGGTAGTACGTTGGAATATATGTGTATAGTGTCTTTTATAAAAAATTAATATATATATATATATATATATATATATATATATATATATATATATATGAAAAACGTGTGGTTTGAGAGTAGAAGGAGACTTTCCATTTCCATGTTTGTTGCCTTTATGCCTTCTCCAAATATTTCTCCATTTAATGAACTACTTAGTTCATTTAATTAAGTACTTCACTTAATGAACTAGTTTAGTTCATTAATGGTAGCACCTGAAAATAGTTCAAATACAACAAATGTTTGCCATTTGACGTAAGCTTTAAAGCTTCATGACTTGTTATTACGGCAACATTATATATAAAGTATATAAGGCAAGTTTGTCGCAAAAACGTGTCAAGTCATAAAATGTTTCATGTATTTCTTTAGCACACGTTATTTAAATCATGCATTTTGTGAATCACTCAAACCCCTTTTTCTCAACAGTCTATTCTATGTATTTAACATGTATTAATGGTTTATTTCATGTATTTATTATGTATTTTAAAAAAGCACATTAAATGCTGAAAACCAATACTAATGTTGGTCAGCTATTACCAACAAAACGTACAACCTGTAACTTAGTTGGTACTCGGATGGTAGATTACACTACAAGAGGTCGTCAGTTCGACTCTTGACAGTGGCAGTGTAAGTGCTAGAGTCCTACTGTCAGTTCCTTATACCAGAGCGGGCTTGAGTATGACACCTCATAGGCACCAAGGACCTTCCACCTAAGAGTCTAATGAGCAAACCTGATTTACATTTACTACAAAACTTCGTAAGATTGAAACAGCAAAACTCTCAAAGTCAGAATGTGATCTCTTTGTACTACAAGCTATTAACAAGAGAAAGCTAGTGGTAGTCCCTACAAACCTGACCGACCATGCGCAGGCAAAACCCATCTTCCCAAAGGATTGACCAAAGTAACACGATTAAGATTATTGTTTTTGCAAGGATTGGTTGATTAGTGATTTTATGATACTCTGGAAATAAGTGTAGAATAACTAGTAATATAATAGGCCGATCTTACAAAATTATTTATATGTCAACAAAGAAGATGTTGACGATTAATACAAACAGATTTGATTGTTTGGAAATAATTATGCACACTTATTCAGAGAGTATTATAAAGTTTCTTCTGATTGACTAGCATTAGTCCCTTTGCTAATGTTTCAATATAACCATAATGGTCATCCATCAACCAGCAATGCATGTGTCTTTTCTACATCCACAATATAACGACTTACAACAACAATATTACCCCATTGCCTTAGAGCCTTCCGCTTATGGTGGGATATGAGGAGGTTGGATGTACGCAACCATACTCATGCGTTAGAAACACACAGATGTTTTCCTATGACTCATAATCAAAATTACGTCAAGCTGTGTCGATCAACCGCTACCCCACGATATAACCAATTATAACAAATTATTTAAAACAGAAAAGTCACAATAGCTCAATATGCAAACATCACCCAAGTACACTGATATACTATAAAAAGGGTCTCATGGGTCTTAAAATTTCAAATGATGACAATAAGTTTTTTACACTTAAAATAGAAAAATAAATAAAAATGATATAAGTCCCTTTTTCTTTGAAAGGGGAGATATAAGATTATGAAACTTTTATGCTCTGGGATTTACAATTCAGATCTTGTTTCTTTTAGAACCACACGTCCCAAAAGTTTACCAAAAGAATCAATGGGAAAATTTTGCAACCATAATATGGTCTTCACTTCAACTTCCTTTATATCTACATACAAATTCATGAGTAGAGATTCTTCCAAATTGATATCAACCACTTGACATTCTGATCAAAAGATCCTCCGGCGCCCAGAATATGACTCTTTCCTCTGTTTCTGACAACCAGTCTTTATACATACAATTCAACCATGAATGCACCTAAATTTCCTATCTTTTGTATCTTTAACTGCAATCCAGCCCACATACTTCAAGTACTAATCCGTCCTTGGGAAGAAAAGGGTTTATCCGAACCCATAAAAGAGAAAGAATGGAAGCAAGAAGAATAGACCACACAATGATGATTGTGGGAACTCCTTGTTGTTTTCCCATCAACCCTTTAAGGAATGGATACAAGTGGACAATCACCCATATTGCAAAAAACAACTTGCCGAAAAGGGGACCCCAAGAGTCGTACCCGTTGTTTATAGCATCAGCAACACCAACCACCACGCCGATTATGTTGATGATCAGCAAAGTCAAGGGAGGGATCAACAATGATGTCCATTTGAAGAGGTAAAGGTCAGAAAACTCTCCATCATCTGCTGCTTTTGAAGTAACCGTGAAATTCGTGCTGACACCACCTATAACTTTGAGAAGACCCTGGAAGAGAGCGAAAAGATGCGAAGACACACCGCCGATAACCCAGAACTGCTCGTTTCTCCACATGTCGTCAATTCGAACATGTCCCCACTGGATCTCCAGGATGCTGGTTGCTGCAATTGATATGAAGAGCGCCATGAAAAGAACACTGGCATAGTTGCTTATCTGCAAGTATCAGAAATTAAATAAAATCAATTTCCTTGTAATCTAAGCTTGAACATGATGTTCACGTTTGATTACAAGCCTATATAAAAGCTTAAGCTATTAAGGAGTAAAGTAATTTACAAATTTATATTTTTAACACGCCCCGTCACATGTGCACCATAGTAGTAGCAGACAGCAACCCAAGACCTCCAGCTCTGTTCATGTGCTAAATTACCATCTCATTTAAAGCTTGATCTATTAGAGAGAAGATAATTTATATATTTATGTTGAAACTTGAGCTTACATGAGATGACACATATCCACTCAAAATGTTAAGGCAATGAGTGTGATACCTCATCCTCATATAACCCATATATTTTCTCAAAATGGCCAATGTGGGACGATATTCTCAACACCCGCCATCACGTGGCAACATGGCTTGACATACATACATGCCTTAGAACTTGCCTTCAATCACAAATCAAACATGAACACCTTGAATTGGGTGAGAGGAGTTAATAAATGGCCGACCATAGGTTAGGCAAGGTATGAGTCCATATTTTAAACTGGCTCTGATACCATGTTGAAACTTGGCCTTACATGAGGTGAGACGCATATGTAAGGCTTTGAGTGGATATGTGTCTCACCTCATGTACGCCTAAGTTTCAACATGGTATCAGAGCAGGTTTAAAATGTGGATTCTCACACTTTGTCTAGCCGATGGATGACCATTTATTGTCTCCCCTCACCAAGTCCAGATGTTCATGTCTGACTTGTGTTTTGTGATTGAAGACGAGTTCTAAGGCACATGTATATGTAAAGCTACGTTGCCACATGAGGGCGGATATTGAGAATATTGTCTCACATTGGCCACTTTGAGATAAAATACATGGGTTATACGAAGATGAGGTACCACCATCCATTCCCTTAATTGTTTGAGTAGATATGAACCTCACTCATCTAGACCCAAGTTTCAACAATTTATAGTCTTAGCAGTTCCAATGACTGCGTAGCTAGGTGATAACAAGTAACAATAACGAACACATATCAAAAGCAAAAGTGTGGCTGGACTTACATTAGGTACAATAAACTTCCCGGTTAGGAGACAGACGGCTGGCAATGTACAATAGACAAGCAACGGGAGGGATGTCAATGGATACACAACCGAGTTTATGTACGAAAAACGCTCCAGCGGCTTGAGACCACAGCCATATCCATACCAAATGGGACAATGTCTGCTAAAGAAAATCTCAACAGAACCCAAGGCCCATCGAAGAACCTGGTGCAAACGATCAGAAAGATTGATTGGGGCAGAACCTTTAAAGGCTGGTCTTTTAGGCATGCAGTAAACTGATCGCCAGCCATGACAGTGCATCTTAAATCCAGTTAAGATATCCTCAGTAACCGAACCATAAATCCAACCAACCTGATGCGTTAAAAGCATGCGCTAATTCAGTGCCCGATTTGCGTACGAAAGAAAAGGGAGGGAGGAAAAGAATTTGAAGCAAATGCAACTTACCTCTTTCCCCCAGTCTGTTTTATCTTCGTAACCGCAACTAATGACATGGATGGCTTCCTTTAAGAGCGAGGAGGGTGTCGCTCCAGAAAGAACACCACCGTCTTCCAGAAGTGTTGAAGCAATAAATACAGGTGACTGCCCAAATTTCTTCTCGAATTTTATCTGTGGCATAAGGATTGACTTCTCACTTTCAACTCCTGTCACAAACAATCAAGGAACCAATCTTACATATTAGAAATCGAGCCAGAATAGAAGTAACACACAACACACAACATTACCTCATTGCTTTAGATGCTCCCGCCTATGACGGATATAGGAAGTCGGATATACGCAACCATACCCCATAGGTTGAACTCCAACCATTAAGGGTCCATGCCACCTCCGGTCACACATGATGTGTAGGGATGTAAATCAGGTTTCCAGGGCTCACTGGTAGAAGTTTGTCATAGCACAGGGAGAGTCAAGGAGCCCATTGGCACCGAAGGAACAACTGACGGGTTGGCCTGTCAGCCTATCAGGTCATTCCACGGGCCAATAGTGCTCCCACACTATGCAGCTAGCCTGGAGGGGGTTCAAACATTCTTGCCTTTGGCAAGGTTCGAACCCCTGACGTTCCTTTCGAAACCCTCTACTTGAAACCACTGAGATATGTCCTAGGGACACCATACCCCATAGGTAAATGTATGTTTGTATGCAAATAGGTGGGCGTAAAATGCAAGTAGCCATGCAATTTATTCACTTTCTAACCTTCAATGCGTTCTCCTATATTCTCAAGTGCATGTATCTGTGTGGAGGCTTCCCTTGCTTTCGTCTTCTTCTTGTCTTGCGATTTTCCTTTCTTAGTCTTCTTTCTAGAAAAGCAACAGCAGCAGAAGCACCATTTGGGCCAGCAATTACATGTCTTGCCCGGGGGTTTCTTCTTTTTGGGAGCATCGTATCCGTAAAGTGCTTGCCTACGAAATACACATCCTGTTCCAACATAAATTGGCCCTTGGATCCCATCAAGTCCTTTCATATTTATCTGCGCTAAAACAGCCCAAGTATTAGCAGCTGAAACGCATAGGATATATAGTAAAGACAGAGAACATAAGGGGCTATACATACATCAAAGAAGACGACATTTCGATTTGAATATCTATCATGTCGATCAATTCCATCAAATCTTTGAGGAAACTGCACATAACATATTTTCTTTCCTGATGTTGCGTCCATCATAAAGCACATGGCTTCTCGAAGCGCCTTGCTGTTGTTGATGTAGTGATCACAATCAACATTAAGCATGTAAGGAGCATTTGAGATGACTGCTGAAACTCGGATCTACAGTTTCAATCAAAACCAAAGAACATAGATGAGAGCATAGATCTTTTTTAACTTCTCCGTCCCTCTCATACACCTATCCGTCAAGACGAAAAATCTGTGGCCTTCAGAGAACCAAAGACTTACCAAAGCATTCATAGCTCCAGCCTTCTTGTGGTGATCAAAACCAGGTCTTTTCTCACGAGAAACGTAAATAAGACGAGGTAACTCATTGCCTTCAGAATCACATACACCGTCATGGCCTAGGAAGACCTATTGAATTAAATTGATATTCCAGTAAGCTTAAGCCCATCAAACAAAATGGTCAGAGTCAAGAGAAAAAACCAATATTACCTGGATCATTCCAGGATGATCTCTGACATTATTTCCAGGCCAAGGAGTACCATCCTGCATGGTCCATCCCTCCTCAGGAACTTTCTGTGCCATCGCAACCAACCCATTTATTCGAATTTTGAACTCATCATATTCTCTCTGCATAAGAACAGCATATACAATATCAGAGGTTGATCATATTTCATCATATTCTCTCTGCATAAGAACAATACTTCTGGTGCCTAATATGTATTTTTACTTCAGTTAGCTCCCATCAAAACTGGCTAGGTAACAGTACACCAATATATTACACAAAGTCCAATGAGAAATTACATTACCTTCATTGCACGACGTGCCCCGACAAATGTAGGATCAACTTTGTCTCTCAAATAATCGACTTTCTGCAGAAAGTAAAACTCTGGTGCTCGGGGCTCTATGTTGTATCTCTTGCAGAATGGGACCCATTTCCTTGCAAATTCAGATGTCTCAGAAAGAGCTTCGAAAGTCAGCATAGCAGCACCGTCGTCAGATACATAACATGCAACCTTGTCCACGGGATAATCCACAGCAAGAATGGAAAGCACCGTGTTTGCGGTAATAAGAGGAGGTTCTTTCATCGGGTCCACAGTACTCACGTATATATCGACTGGAGATAGCTCGGATGGTTTCCCTTCTTTCTCATATCTGGAAGAAACAATGGACAAACCAGCAGTATCAAGAGAAAATACCCAACACACAACTTGAAATATTCCAGTGAATTTATGCTACCCTAAAACAGATATACATACACAAGAAGCAAGACTTACCGCAAGGAGAGTCTATCCAAGTATGTCTCACGTTCAATTGGGAACCATTTTGGAAACTGATCAAATATCCATGAGACAGCAAACCATATCTCACATATAACCGAGGTCAGCCACAATCCATGAGCATTATCGACAGGATGAAGAATTCTATAGTGAAAAAACAACCCAAGGACTGCAAGACGCAACAAAATGACTAGTCTGTAAGGGTTTATCCGACTCGAAGAAATGGGTAGCTTTCTAGAGAGTGGTTGCCTGCCCTCATCCATCCTGTTAGGAAGTTGAAATGGAGAAGAATAAGTCAAACAACAACCACACTCAAGCGGTAGCTTTTGCTGTGGTTGGAATATACTGGGTATGCTTGTTGTTATTGTAATACTACATGCAAAATACATCTCATTACAAGTCAAATTATGTGCCAAAACAAAGAAAAGAGTCATCAACATCACTCCCCACCAGTTACATCACCGATGCTACTAAATCACAAGAGAATGACAAAGGAAAAAAGCACCTACTTTGGAAAATCAGGATCATCCAGCTCATCACTATAATTATTTCCACCATCTTTGCCCCCTTGATGCTTAACCACTTGTAGCTTATCATTCTGCTTCTTCTTCCACTCCTCCATTCTTTCCTTCCAAGCAACAGTACCATAACCATAAACTGCCAGATCTTTCTTGGGATCCATAGGCCGTGGCGGCACTACGATATCGAAATTATTGAAAAAATTAATATAACACAAAGTATTTCACTCAAAGGGATGACTGTTTCAACATTTTTTTAGGTCTAGAAACTCACGAGACATTGAAGGATCAGAAAATGGCACTGGATGAACTCGCTTTACGCGGCCCATAAATGGAGGAATTATAAGCGCATGCTTGTCAGCTGAAATCCCATCATCCTTCAGAAAGAAACATAAAGATTTAACCTTTTTAATCAAGAATTTAGCAATTTTCATGATTGAATTACAAGAAACTCGGAAAATATACCTCTTCACCATAGGTAAGAAGAGGGATCTCTGAGCCAATGGCTGAAGGATCAATTTCTGATGGAGTATGCCCAGATGCATTGATATGAGGACCAAATCCACCACTAAGTCGAGAGGAGAGTGCAGCATCACCAATCTGCTGAGAGTGTGGGTTGCTGTTATAGTCAAATTCATGCTCATCATCAAATTCTTCCTCATCCTCGTCACCATCAACTCGTGGACTCCCTAAGATCAAAGCCAATTATCAATTACTTGCATAAATCTCACCATCTCATACCAGAAATATACAAAGTGAATCAAATAGACAGTACACTACTAATTTCTTAGCAAAAGAAAAGGCTTCTGCAGGGGGTATAGGGTTAGGGGGTCGTTTGGGGAACACATTAATTACCTTTTAAGCGCTTGTATCGAGTTTTGCACTGAGGACAGGCTTGGTTACCCTCTCTTCTTTCATATTCATAGCAATGTCTACAAACTGGGAAAGCACATTCATTGCAGGCAACAAAAGGCTCTCCATCCACAGTTATCTCAATTTCATCACCACAAATCTGACAAATCTGCCCACTCAGTTCCTCTACCGAAGTCACCTGCCAGCAAGAAATTATTCACAATATTGGATTAGCAAACAGATCAAGTAGCCGCAGAAATCTATACTCCTACTCAGTGAACATATGAATAACCACACAGTAAAAGCGTGAAACGTTATCAAAGAAAGAGAAAAGTTTGAAATGATTCAGCTCAACTAGAAAACGCCCAATTTGGAAGGCCAGAAAGAGCCCATCTAATGAAGTGCACCTGAGATCTAAAGCATGCTCAAGATTGACAATGAGCATCACAATTCAACCAATCAAACAAAGAAAACAGAGCAAATGAGCTTCAAAGTTTCAAACTTTTTCAGTTAGAAAATAAAGTTGACCAACTCTGCATCTCTACATTCCAAAAATGCAGTCAACTGACATTTCTCTAAAGTAGAACCGAGAAATGCAACTACTGCAAAGATTGAGCTGAACAATAAGAAAAGAAAGGGACTTGTGGAGGAACTCACTCTTCCAATCTCATCAGCATTGATCAATACAAATTCATTCCTATTATGTGAACCAGCAATAAGCCTTCCTTTGGTATCCATCACTCATTCAAACAAAAACAAACACCTCCACTATATCCCTCCCAACAGAGAAAGATACCCCCTTTCTCTCTCACAGTCCAAAACACTCGGAGAAAAGACAGAGTAAATCATTCACTCAAAACACCCATTTCTCATTCTTCCCTCTTCTGGGATCTGGTTATTCTATTATTTAGGAAGCTCTCTTAAAGGACTTGAGCACCCCATGACAAGATATCACCTCAAACAGCCCCAGGCTTACCTCAGTTTGTAATCGGTGGTATATTGCTCTATTACAAACCACCTCAACCCACACTAAAAAGATAACTCAAAGATGAGATTTTTAACACAGTCAAATGATCAAAGACAAGTGGGATTCAGATTTACTGCTTGATTTTTCACCCATTATATAGTCAATAACTCCCACGGGGAAAGAAGCCACCGACAAAGACAAACATGTGGCTTAGGGGGTTGGAGGGAGCGGGGGTCAGAAAGTTTAACGCTTAAGGCAGAAGGGACAGATTTTTTCTCTTTTTTCTTTTTTTCTATTCTTTCAGTTGAGTTTATAACTTCTTGATGAGGAAAAGGAAAATCAAATCAAACAAATAATGCCGAGAAGTGGGTCCCCGAACAGGCTGTTACAGATAGTATGGAAGAGGAAGGTGGTGGGAGGAAGGGGGGGGGGGGGGGACATGGAAGCGGTGGTTCTTGGAAGTGGACGGAAGAGTTGTAATTCTTTAACTAAAAATGATTAGTGTAAATTGTAAACAACTAAAACTACGAGTGTACATGGTCCGGTTCGGCCGGTTTTTGAGAATCTTACGGACCAAACCGTTTGTTACGGTTTGGAAAATAGAAAACCGAAAACCGGACCAAACCGTCAACAAACCGTTTGACCGGTCCGGTTTGGTCCGGTTTACAAACCGTTTGACCGGTCCGGTTTAGTCCGGTTTGGTTTCGGTTTTTTCCGGTTTTATTCACCTGAAGCATTGATAACATTGATTAAAAAAGTCAAAATTCATAATCAAAATTGAGGACAAGTTTTCTTCCTGATACGATTTTTTTCAAACTAAAAATGAAATTATACTCCCTTAGTAGAATACTACTATACCTTAATTTATCATAGAATATTATTATACCTTAATTTATCATGTCTTGGCAAGAAACTCATACTATAATAAATTACACAAAGTACCTGACCCTCAACAAAAGGATGGATTAAGGTGATAGAGTAGTTTAATCGAAAAATCATCCAAGTATCCTTAATACTCAATCATGTAATCACATTATTTGCATATAAAATAATCATCCAAGTAACAAAATTTCAATTCTTTCATACTTTTACGGGATGATAAACAATGTGTGGAAATAATTATACACTAAGAATTACTAAAAATCAAAGAAGTAATTAAACGAGGATAAATAAATCAAAGCAAAAAAACTAATATGTTCTTAGATATAACCAGACAAATCCACTAGGTACCAACCTTTGTTCACCAAAAAATGATTAATCAACTGAGTTTTTCCTCCCCAAGTCATAAACATCCAATAAAAAACAAACTCACAAACAATATAAACAAATAACTAAAATACTACTATAATGTATAAAATATAATTAAATATGTAATGTATAATCAAATTTATATATATATATATAACCGGTATGGTCCGGTTTATACGGTTTGAAATTCTTAAAACCGGAAACCGGACCAAATGAAACAGTCCTGTTTTTAGCATTTATTAAACTGACCATAAAACCATGGTCCGGTTTTTTACGATTTGGTTTGGCCGGTTTAGTGCGGTTCGGCCGGTTTTTAAAAAGCATGTACACCCCTAACTAAAACATAAAAAAGGAAAGAATTAAAGAAAGAAAGACCTATTATTTTTTTCTCCAAAAAAACCGATATATTATTGACGTGTAAAAACAGAGTTTACAAAATTTGATTGTATCTTACGGACTGTTGTACAAATGATTGGTCACTACAAAATTCATTATCAATGCTTAGAGGTGTCTTGAACATCAAAACTCTCTTCCACACATCCTTGACAAAGACTGGCGGTGGAGGTTACCTATCGACACGCTGATGAATAACTCGGTTCCGCCATTTCCATATGCCATATAGGCACTCCCAGAAGACATTTCCAACCAATACTCGTAGTCTTACCCTCCATATTTCTAGAAAGACCTATTATTTTATCTGCACTTCTCACTTCATGATTAGTGTAAAGTATAAACAACTCATTTCATGTTTACTACTTCAAAGTGTCTTAAGTATAGACTTATACGTTATAAATAGTAAATATGACTAACATAAGTGTGTTTTTTTTATTAATTTGCCATGGTTAAACGCATAGTTTCTAAACAACAACATTATTATCTCATTTCCTTAGATATTCTCGCCTATGTCAGGGTATATGAGGTCGGATGTACGCAACCATACCATTTGTTAGAAACACACAAAGGTTGTTATCCCGATGATTTATAATAAAAATTACGTCAAGCTGTGTCGATCAAGAATTACTTTACAATATAAGAAACGCACTCAGTTTAGTGAGTCATTTTGCTTTATTCCATTATATTCCAAAATTAAGGAATAGCATATACTTAACTCCATTAGAAATGAAAACGATAGTTTCTACACAAATAACTAACAATCAAACAAAAAAAATTACAAATATAAACAAGGATTAAGTGTTTTACTCACTTTTCTTTAATTGTGTGACATTTTGACAAAAAAACATTGTATTTTGGAATGAAACAAGTGTTTTGATCACATTTCATATACAATGTTGTATGGGTGTTGTGAAAGTTACATATAACTTCAATATTAGCAACTTATATATATATATATATATATATATATATATATATATATATATATATATATAACATTGTATTTTGGAATGAAACAAGTGTTTTGATCACATTTCATATACAAGGTTGTATGGGTGTTGTGAAAGTTACATATAACTTCAATATTAGCAACTTATATATATATATATATATATATATATATATATATATATATATATATAGACACACACAAATACATACACGTGTGTGTATATATATTGTTTAATATGTTACAATTTATATGCAGTTAAAGAAATCTATCAGATTGTTAAAAGGTTGTGAATATGTGAAATATTTCTAAAATTTATTTCATATAGATATGTTTCGGCATATATTACAAATTATATCCGAGTGTTCGATTATTTTTACATTCATATCTGTCTATAGGCAGCATCACTATCAACAAAGTTAGCACGATGGTTGATTACGCTGAATAAATATGAATTGTAGCATACCAGCCAATATATTTTTATTTCCAATAGAATGAAAGACACACCCTCATTTGACTTTGAAATATGATAAAATAAAACAAAATGACTCACTAAATTAGTTGTGCTTCTTATATTGTGAAGTAACAGTTAATCGATGTGTCAAATAAGAGCATAGATTCAAAGAACAGTGTTTGGAACAAAACTTTTTCTGTTTCTATTTCTCAATGAATCAACATTACAGCCGTGTACACTAATTTATACATGAATTCCTACTCTATACAAGGTAACCACATAAATGTAAAATATCTCATCATATCAATTTACATAACTGCCGTGATTGCTCTTTCCATATACACCTTGATTGCTTGAATCACTGATTTGTAATTCCTTTAATTATGTGATTTGCCAACAATTACGGGATTTGTCAACACTCTCCCTCAAGTTGCATCGTGGGATCGACGACATTCAACTTGCACAAGATCGATTCGAATATCCTTCCATTCACGGCTTTAGTCAATATATCAGCTAACTGATCTTCCGAACGAACAAACGGTAGGTCAATGATTCCCCCTTCAATCTTTTCTTTGATAAAGTGCCGTCTATCTCTATGTGTTTGGTCCGATCGTGTTGTACTGGATTTTCAGAGATACTAATGGAGGCTTTGTTATCACACAACAGCGGAGTCGGCAAATTAACCTGTAACCCAATGTCTCTAAACAACTTCTGTAACCAGAGTATCTTAGTAACCCCTTTTGCAATTTCTCTGAATTCAGCCTCAGCACTAGAGAGCGCAACTGCATTCTGCTTCTTACTCCTCCAGGTAACCAGATTTCCTCCTACCATAGTGAAGTAGCCCGAGGTAGACTTCCGATCTGGCAAATCACCTGCCCAGTCTGCTTCAGTATACCCCTGAATCCTCAAATGTCCATTGTTTCGGAACACAATACCTCTTCCTGGTGTGTGCTTTAGATATCGTAAGATACGTCTAACTGCGTCCATATGATGCTCCTGAGGACTATGCATGAACTGGCTAACAATACTTACTGCAAAGGCAATGTCAGGTCGTGTATGTGACAGATAAATCAGCTTCCCTACTAGCCATTGATATTGGCCCTTGTCACCGCATGGTACCCCAGTAGTTACCTGCAATTTGTGATTTGGTGCTAAAGGAGTATCGCATGGTTTGCAGTCAAGCATTCCAACTTCAGCTAGGAGATCCAGAATATGCTTCCGCTGTGAAATATAAATACCGGCATTTGACCTTAGTACTTCAATACCAAGAAAGTACTTGAGTCCTCCAAGATCCTTCATCTCAAACTTGGCAAACAAGTGCTTTCGTAGTCTATTCATTTCTTCAGTGTCATCGCCTGTTATTACCATATCAACATAAATAATTAAACATGTAACCAAACCTTTTCTCCTTTTGATAAACAGCGTGTGATCTGCATTGCTTTGTCGGTAGCCATCCTATTTCATAACACTGGTAAATCTCCCAAACGATGCTCGAGGGGACTGCTTGAGACCATATAATGCCTTTCTGAGCCTACATACTTCACCTGTTTTGAAACCTGCAGAGAAACCAGGAGGAGCATCCATATACACTTCTTCCCTCAAATCTCCATGCAGGAATGCATTTTTGACATCAAATTGGTGGAGGGGCCAGTTCTGGGTGGCTGCAATAGAGAACAGTACTCTGATCGTATCGATACGTGCCACAGGTGAAAAAGTCTCTGAATAATCAACCCCATATGTCTGGGTGTATCCTTTTGCTACCAATCGCCTTGTACCTTTCAATGCTCCCGTCTGCCTTGTATTTGATTGTGAATACCCACCGACATCCAACTGGTTTCTTTCCAACGGGAAGAGGACACTTTTCCCATGTCTGATTTTTCTCTAGTGCATTCATCTTTGTGATCATTGCTTCTTTCCATGCTAGTTGAGTCCAGGCTTCTTCAGTAGTTCGTGGTACCTGTTCTGTACAGAGAGACACAAAGAAACTGCGAGCTAAGTCTGATATTCTATCCATAGATGTTCTTATGGGATACCTGGATGTTCGGGATATTTGCTAGGGAGAATATCGCTCTGGAGGCTGTCCCCGCTTGGTTCTTGGTGGTAAGGTCCGTACCTGCTGCTGTTCAATAAGAATATTAGCATCAGTGTGTGTTTCTGTTGCAGTGTGTTGGGAAAGATGATTATCGGTATCAGGAATGTCCAATGCTATATCATGGTTATTAATATCATCTGAAGCAACACAAACCTTTGGACTAGATTGTTCATTAATTGTATCCAAAACCGTTACCTGTGATTCTGTATTCACCGATAGATGATCATGAGGTGGTACTTGCGCTTCAGGCGGTACATTTTCGGGAGCTATAGCACAGTCGGCGCCATCTACTTGCCGTGTTGGAACAGCCGTCGAGTAGGTAGATGGTGACACCAACCAATCTAGGGTTCCCTCAGAGGATAGGGTCTCCCCCTGAAGCCGAGATTGGGGGTGTAGTAATAGTCAGTCTCAAGGAAAATACAGTCCATGGTAATATAAATGCGACGGGTCCGAGGATTATAGCAACGATACCCCTTTTGTGTAGTGGCATAGCCGACAAAGATGCATTTTTCGGCACAAGGATCCAGTTTAGTTCGTTCATATTTGGGCGTATGAATGAAGACCGTACATCCAAACACTCGTGGTGGTAGGGTAAAAAAGGATGGTATAGTGTGTTAGGAAGACAATACATGAAGGGGTGTTTGATAATTGAGGATTTTTGTAGGAAGTCGATTGATTAGGTAGGTGGCAGTGGACACAGCTTCGGGCTAAAAACTCATCGGAACATGGGAGTCATACATCATTGTCCGGGTCATTTCAAGTATAATGCGATTTTTACGTTCAGCGACCCCATTTTTCTCAGGTGTATATGGACAAGATGTTTGATGGATAAAACCATTGTTTGTGAAGAATTGTTGAAGGCTTCCCTCAAGATATTCCCCCTCATTGTCAGAACGAAGGATTTTAACCTTAGTATCAAACTGAGTGTGAACCATATTGTAGAAGTGCATAAATTTCTGGGCAACTTTCGATTTGTGTTTCATAACATATAGCCAGGTCATGCGAGAAAAATCATCAACAAAGAGTATATAGTATCGGAAACCAAGGGGTGTATTATAGGGTAAGGGACCTCATACATCAGAATGAACCAAATCAAACATACGATTGACTCGTGTATTATTAGCAAAATACGATGATCGAGTTTGTTTGGCCTGAAGACATGTGTCACAAGTATGGGTAGTAATTGGGGATGTAAATAAAGTGGGGAAAAGGCGATGTAAATATCCAAATGAAGGATGACCTAGACGGCGATGCCACAACCACACTTGTCGATTGGCCATCCCGGTGGCAAGATTAGACTGTCCCTGTTATGCCACTACATCGACAAAGTACAGCCCTTGGCGTTCAGTACCACGCCCAATGATCGCCTTTGTATGAATGTCCTGAACAAGACAAAAATTAGGATACATTAGAACAATACAGTCAAGAGTTTTGGTAAGTTGACTAACAGATAATAATTTAGTGGATAACGATGGGACATAAAAACAATTATCAAGGGTAATGTTTGGAGTAATAGATATAGAGCCACCACCATCTACCGGGATAGATGCTCCATTAGCAGTTTCAACAGCGTTTTTAGGGGGTACAGTGATAGAGGTGAAATCAGACTGATCATATATCATGGTGTCAGTAGCTCCGCAGTCAAAGATCCACTGCGAAGGTCCATGTGTAAAATGGCAGGATGATTCTGTAATTTTGGAGGATATTTGGGGGTTAAGGGAATCATTGGATATTTGGTGGGGCCGTGGGGTTATTTCTGAAAGTGTAAGAGTTTTCTGGGCCTTTTATGGGAATTGGAGGGCTGTTTTATCCTGCACAGAAATCACAGGGGCTGAAGTAATATTATTACAAACAGCAGGGGTATCGGGGGTAATTAGGGAATAAATGGCAGTATTTAAAGCGTGTTTAGGATTGGGGGCCTCCCCAACCCTTCTACCTCCTGCCGCCGTCTCCTTCTTCGTTCCTGCATCTGGAACATTCTGCGATGAAGCTGCCATGGCAGCCCCTCCCTGTTCTCTATTCTTGCTTCGTTCTGACCCTTCTGTGTATACTCTGTTACCATGGTTGCTCTCTGTGGTGACCTGCGCAGCAGAAGATGGGGCCTTTTTCTTAAATTCGTCCCACTATTCTGGAAATCCATAGAACTGGAAGCATTTATCCTTCGCGTGTCCCTTCTTCTTGCAATATGTGCACTCCAGGGAAGATTTATCTTCCTTGCCACGCTGTGATGGTCCTCCTGAGCGTGGATGGTCATTTCTCCCTTTCTGTCGTCTGTGCTGGTCCGTTGATGGCTTAACTGCCAGGCCTTGGCCAATCCCAGATGAGGATCTGTGGTCTGATGGGGCTAACACTGCATTCTGGACTCCAGATCTTCACAGTTCGTTATAAGCAGTTTCCACCGTTGGACGTGGGTCTTGCTTTAAGAGTTCATTCTTTGTGTCCGCAAACCTATCATTAACTGCTAGTAGCAGTTGATACAATCGTTGCTCTTGAATTTTTCGATTGTATGTAGCGATATCTTTCGGAGATTCCATGGGTTTGGGGTCCATGGAATCAATTGTCATCCAAACACCTTGTAGTTGATCCCACAGTGCTTCCAGCGGACGATTGTTCTGCTTGATGGTATAGCACTGTTTATGGAGGTCAAAAATCTGCAACGGGTCTCCTCTTGAACCATATGTTACTGCTAAACCATCCCAAAGTGCTTTAACAGTGGTATATTTCAAGACATTGTTCACCAGGCTATCGTCTATGTTATCAATAAGCCAGGTGAACACAAGCTGGTCACTTTGTTCCCAATTGGGGTAAGACGGATCTGAGGGTAGGGGGTGGAGGAACCCCTATTATGTGGGAGCTCTTCCCCTACCCCCTAAGGCAATCTTCATAAGTCTACACCACACAGTGTAGTTGTTATTATTCAGTTTCACTTTTATGGTGAGGTTGGCTTGCTGCGGTGGTGGTGTGGTCAGATTCATGTTTTGTTGTAAAAATCTGGCAAATTGTTCAGAGATATCGAATGATGCAGGAAAGTTGGATTTATTTTCACTGGTTTCTTGGCTAGTTTCTGGGATGTGTGACATTTTCGGGTAATTTTTGGTGCGCAGGTATTGAACAAGAACAGTTACTGGCTTGGTCAAGCAAGAGGCAGAGTCGGGTAAGGGGTAGTGATAAATTGTATGTTCTGAGCCTTAGAACAGTACGGGTACAACACTTGAGCAAAGGTAATTTCTTGGCAATGACGAAGATAATCTCTGAGTCAAACAGTCTCAAAGACAATTTTTCTTGGGTAATTGAGAGGATATATTGCTCTGATACCATGTATCAAATAAGAGTATAGATTCAAAGAACAATGTTTGGAACAAAACTTTTTCTGTTTCTATTTCTCAATGAATCAACATTACAGCCGTGTACACTAATTTATACATGAATTCCTACTCTATACAAGGTAACCACATAAATGTAAAATATCTCTTCATATCAATTTACATAACTGCCGTGATTGCTCTTTTCATATACACCTTGATTGCTTGAATCACTGATTTGTTAATTCCTTTAATTATGTGATTTGCCAACAATTACGGGATTTGTCAACAATCGACACAGCATGACCATCATTATGGGTCATCGGGAAAATACACATGTGTGTTTCTAACATATGGGTACGGTTGCGTACATCCGACCCTTCCATATACCGTTATAGACGGGAGCTTCTAACGTAATGGGGTAACGTTGTTATTGTTGTAGCATATCAGACAATATATAAATATATGTTAATACTGAAGTTGTGGATGAGTCTTCACATAGCTCATACAAGATCTGGGGAAAAAAAAGATTAGCTTCGAAATAAGTACTACAACCTGACAAACTTATCAAAAATTTTAAATTTAATGGTTTTGTAGAGTTAATAAATGTCTTTTTTATGATAGGAAGGCAATGACCTACGTTTATAACAAAAAAAAAAGTTATTTTTATTATAATTAAGACCAATTTTATAACTGTATTAGATTAATAACTAAACATTTTAATTGAATACACCGAAGTGTCAGCAATGAAAGAATGTCTACCATTTTAAATTTAACGATGGTATGAATGTCATATTTCCATTTCTAATGGAGTTAAGTACACATTGTTACTTGACTTTAGAATATGAAGAAAATAAAACAAAATAACTCACTAAATTGACTGCGTTTCTTATATTGTGAAGTAGCAGTTGATCGACATAGCTTGACGCAATTTTCATTATGAGTCATCGGAAAACAACCTCTGCGTGTTTCTAACACAAGAGTATGGTTGCGTACATCCGATCTCCTCATATCCCGCTATAGACGGGAGCTTATAAGACAATGTGGTAATGTTGTTGTTGTTGATGGTATGAATGTCACTATTTTCTTAATGGTGGTGATTTGTTGTTGGCAATCTCCAACACGAGTACCAACTGGACTATGCCATGGGGTATTGATGGTGGTGATTTTCATTTATGCTTGGAAGTTTTTGTTTATTAAAGGTTTTTTAATTTATTTTTATTTCTGCTTCTCAGGATTGTTTCTTAGTACTGTTTGGATCATGACTGTATTTTGTTTTTCAATCAATGCATTTCTTAATAAAGTTACTTTAACATTTTTCCCTCTTTTTCACTGTATGATTTTACGTAAAACAATGATATAGTTTAAAACATATATTATCATATTAAAAATCATGCTGCAATGATAAAAATAAACATTATATTAAATATCTTATACTATTTATATTGCTAATAGTGTATCAATCTGTTCTTTTTGAACAATGTATATCATTAAGTGAAACAAAAATTAAAACAAATGAATTGAAACAGAAAGTCCAGAAATCATTAATATGGTTTACGAAAGCAATTGTCGTGAGAGAGAGAGGACAGGTACAAATAGATATGCAGCAAAAAATTAAAGATATTTGGGCGATGGCGTTGCTCAATTGGTCAAGTAATAGATTCATTACAAAATTCGCCAGTTCGATATTTGGTAGACACAATGTGGTGTTGGTCGAGGTGTTAACGAACCGAACTGAGCCGAATATTAGGTTTTGAAATCGAATTTGTTTAGTTAAATGAATTATTTGTCTCGGTTCATTTAGCTAAACGCGCTTTAAAATTAGTTCGAGTTTAGCTCGATAATACTACAACTGTTTAAACTAACTGAACAGTTCGCAAACAGTTCGGCTCGTTTAACTAAACGAACCTAAATAAGTGTTCAAATTCGGCTCAAGTAAAATTAACAAATAAACTCGAACCAAATACAAATCGAACTCGAACAGTTCGCGAACTGTTCAGTTCGCTTAACACCCCTAGTCATGTCAATCTTTACAACTAAATGTGTTTGTGTTTCACATCTTGAAAACACCAAATAAAATCTCTCATAGGATCATTGGAAAAAATGATTTACATCATGTATAAAAATTCTTAACAACAACATTTCTTCATTGCGTTAGAGGTTCCTGCCTATAGCGGGATATAAGAGGTCGGATGTATGCAACCATACCCATGTATAAAAAAACACAAAAGCTGTATCTTGATGATCTGTAATGAAATTCCGTTAAGATATGTCGATTTACTGCTACTCCACAATATAATTGTAGGATCTGCAAGGCACCACTAGAAGGGGGGGTTGAATAGTTGGTGCGGAAAGTGTGGTTTTTAAATTTGTTTTGACTCAAGAAACCAACTTCTGAAAACAGTTTCTGTTTTCAGGACCAGTTTTAAAACGTTTTTAAAACTAGGTTTTATGTCTTCAAAAATTCTGAAATTTTGAGAGAACTTAGCCTCAGATGTTATGAGTGTCTCCTAAAAATTTCAGATTTAAATTCAACCTTTAACCCCTTCAAAAATCGTTGGTGGTCAGATTGCGCGAATCTGCCAGAAACGGTAGACTGTTTTGAAAAATTTATTCCTATTTGTTCTTAACTCCAATTGTTCTGAAATTTTAACAACTAACCCCTTATATGTTTTATTTAAATGGGTTGAAACAGTTTTGAAAAATTCTTTCGGGAAGTTAGTCAAATACACTCAAAGTCTCAACCTTTGCAAGCCTGAAAATCAGACTGCACTAGTCTCGGAACTTTGAATGTTTGATTGACTTATACTTATCCAAAAGGGTTGAAACTTATGCCAAATTAACCCTAAGACATGTGGCTATGTTTTTAGAAATTTTCGTAATTTTTGAAAATCGTTTACTATTTTTACGAACATAAACAAAAAGAGTAAACAGTGCTGAAACAGAATATAAGTGTTGAAAGTAAATGACACCGAGAATTTTATACTGGTTCGGTTATAAACAACCTACTCCAGTCTTCGAGGAACACCTTCCTCAGTTCACACTAGTCACACACGCAAATACACCTTACCACAAGGTTGATGGAGTTACACACCAACTCCAACCCTATACAAACCTTGTACGCGAATACAATTGTCACGAACACCACCACCTTGCAAGAATGAAGATTGATCACACCTTGATCAATCTTTTATAAAGATATAGAATGTGTGGTGGTCTAAGATAAGCCTATTCAAGAATAAGAATATAAGTACAATAGGCTTTGAAGAAGAAGAAAGAAAGAGAGTGTAGAAGAAAGAGCGCTAAGCGCTTTTTTTAATCACAAGAATGTAATGCTTGTTCTTGTCCCTTGTTTTGCTCTTCTCCTTTCCATTTATGCAAAATGGCCGTCCCCCCTAGGTGCTCTCCCCTCTTGAAAATTGTCTTCTAAGTCCTTGGGAGAATGTGTGGCATCATTGTGACATGATCTTGCTTGCTTGGCACGTTCTCATTGGATGATCATTTAACCTTTGCTTACTTGACACTTCATGATTGGTTGAATGTTGTCATCATTTGATGACTTGGAAAATCTGAAAATTCCACTAAAAGCATGTGCCAAAATCAACATAAATTAGTTGCCATAACTCATAAGATTATCATCCAAATCAAGCAAGACAAAATTTCTCCAAATAAGGTAAAAATTTTGGCCATTAAAACTACTTGACATGCTAAAATTTCAGAATGTGTTACATGGTGATATAATTCAAATTCCTTCTAAATTTTCATTGATTTTTCTTTTAAAATAAATCACCAATTAGTAGCAAATATTCTTATCAAATTGGAAATGAAATTTGGACACCAACATGGCCATGAAAACGTTCAAGATACATTCCCGCACATGCTGAAAAATTTCAGCATGTGTGATATTCAAGATATCACACTTTATGACTTTGTATCTTATTCAAATTACTTCCAATTAACCACATGTTTCAAGACACAAAATATCTCTTCATGAATGCCAAAAATCGGACAGCCTATCTTCCACATGGTGAAATTTTCAGCATGTGTTTCAAATGAGATAAAGTTTGAAACCTTACCTTTTGTAGCTTCTTTCTTTAAATCACCAACATTGTATGATTGATTCTTGACCAATCAATATGTCAACAAGGATCCACATATGCTCCATCTCAGCTGTAGGGGTGTGTATAATTGTATATATATGTGTTGAATTTTATTTTTGCAAACTTTGTAAAATAGTGCACATTTAATAATACACACATGTTATATTCCAATCAGCCCTTAATTTAATTTTCTAGAACACTTTAAGATGTATGACATATGTAAAAAGTGTCTAGATACGTGTCGTATGATGTGCCAAAAATGTTCCATGTGTTGTGTACGTAGAAAACTGAATTTTCGATGTTTATCGATTACCCGATTTTTCTTTAATTAAATTCCAAATTTTTGCACATGTTATATATATTATGTTACACATAATATATATAATATAAACTTTAATTTTCAGCACTTGGCTGGTCTAAAGTGGCGCCATTAACATGTGAAAAAATTGAAATTGGAATCTCCACAATTTGGCCTTAATGTGGGGTGATTTGTGTGTGCCAACATGGAATGATTTTATGGCTGAAAATATCATCATATGTACGAAAATAATAAGTATTTTTGAGGTGTAGGAACTGGCCATCTATTTATGGCAAGTACGTGACACGTTGGCGAAGTTTCGGTATTCGTCCGATACGACAATTTTCAGTTTAAAACCCTTTAACGTGTCGCATTTAATTTGTCATCACCATGACTTATATCATATGATATAAGACCTGAATATACTCATAAATATGAGTTAAGTATGGTGGTGTGACGTTAACGTACGTAAAATATATAACGTGTCAATAGTACGTTGGAATACATGTGTACATGCCTTTTTAAAAAAAATCTGAATATATATATATATATATATATATATATATATATATATATATATATAGACGTGTATATTTATGAAGAGAGGAGGAGGAGACTTTCCTTTCTTAGTCTTGTTGCCTTTGTGCCTTGTTCAAATGTAGCTTCCTTTAATGAACTACTTAGTTTAAGTAACTAAGTACTTCACTTAATGAACTAGTTTAGTTCATCAATGGTGGCACCTGAAAATAGTGCAAACACAACAAATGTTTGGCATTTGATGTAAGCTTTAAAGCTTCATGGCTCGTTAGTACGACAACATAATATATGAATTATATAAGACAAGTAATATGCAATATATCATGCACATTTATCTCATGCTCGTTTTTATGCTCATTTAAATCATATATTTTGAAATCACTCAAACCCCTTTTTCTCTACAATCTCCCCTTTTGATGATTTTCAAAATAACCTATGCACATGATTTAAATCCTATTGCTCCCCCTTCAATCATGCATAAATTCAAAATTTGAAATTTAAATTTCGAATCTGCTCCCCCTTGATTTATGCAATCAGTATCAATTAGTATCTCTCTATCCGCTCCCCCTTGATTTATGCAATCAGTATCAATTAGTATCTCTCTCCCCCTTAAATCATGCTTTCTCTCCCCTTTTATTTTGGAAAAGATGCCTGTAAATAAGGAAAGAGAATCAAATCAAATCAAATCAAATCAGCCGAAATCATGCCTAATTTAGAACGAAGAGATTCATACGTGGCTTGATTTAAGGCTTTTGTAAAGATATCCGCTACTTGTGCTTCTGTGCGTACGTGATCTATAACGATATCACCATTGTTTACGTGATCACGAAGAAAGTGATAGCGTACTTCTATATGTTTGGCCTTAGAGTGTAATACAGGGTTCTTAGACAGATTAATGGCACTCATACTATCATAGTATATAGGAATTCTATTTACGGTAATTTCAAAGTCCGAAAGTTGTTGTTTTATCCATAACAACTGTGTGCAGCAAAGGCTAAGTGCCATGTACTCAGCCTCAGCAGTGGACAAAGCAACGCTTGCTTGCTTTTTGGAAAACCATGAAATGAGTGAGTTTCCTATAAATTGGCAAGTGCCACTCGTGCTCTTCCTATCTATTTTACAGCCACCATAATCTGCATCAGTATAAGCATGTAAGTTAAATTTGGAATCTTTATCATACCAAATTCCTAAGGTGGGCATGTGCTTAATATAACGGAATATTCTTTTTACCGTATTATAGTGAGACACCTTAGGTTGACTCTGAAAACGTGCACACATTCATACACTGAACATGATATCAGGCCTACTGGCAGTAAGATATAGCAAAGAACCAATCATAGACCTATATATGGCATTATCAAAATCTTTACCATGTTCATCCTTATCCAATTTAGTGGTGACACTCATAGGGGTGGGGGATGGTTTCATATTTTCAAAGTTGAACTTTTTAATCATGTCATTTACATATTTAGCTTGACTTATGTGAATGTCTTTACTCGTTTGCTTAATCTGCAAGCCAAGAAAATAGTTAAGTTCGCCAACCATAGACATTTCAAATTCGGATTTCATGCATTTTTCAAAATCTTCAACAAGTTTATGTGAGGTAGAACCGAAAATAATGTCATCAACGTAGATTTGAATAATAAGTAAATCCGTTTTATCTTGTTTCAAAAATAGTGTACTATCTATAGTACCTTGTTTAAAATCATTTTCTAAAAGAAAAGTAGCAAAACGATCATATCATGCTCTCGGTGCTTGCTTTAGTCTGTATAGTGCCTTCTTTAGTTTGTACACGTGATCGGGATGTTTCAAATCTTCAAAACCGGCTGGTTGCTTCACGTATACCTCTTCTTGTATAAATCCGTTTAGGAATGCACTTTTTACGTCCATTTGATACAATTTGAAATCTTTCATGCAAGCAATAGCAAGTAAGAGTCGTATAGCTTCTAAACGTGCTACGGGTGCAAATGTTTCATCGTAGTCAATTCTTTCTTCTTGATTATAGCCTTGTGCTACAAGTCTAGCTTTATTTCTAACGACCTTTACTTCTTCATTCATTTTATTCCTAAACACCCACTTTGTGCCTATTATGGTCTTATCTTGTGGTCATGGCACTAAATCCCATACATCATTTCTAACGAATTGATTAAGCTCATCATGCATAGCATCAATCCAAGAAGAATCACTCAAATCATCATGCACATTTTTGGGTTCAATTTCGGAAATCATAGCATGAAATTGATTTATTTCATCCGAAGTAATTCTTTTACGTGGTCGCACACCGTGAGTGATGTCGCCTATGATGAGATCATGTGGGTGATCTCTATGCCATCTTGGTTGATTGTTTTCTATGTTATCATGCATTTCCAAGTGATCATGCATTTCTAGTGTATCATTCATGTCATGCATATCAAATGTACCATCATCTTCATTCAACACGGGTTTCAATTCCAAGTCATCATCATATTCTTTATCTTTATCAATCTCACCAAATTCATTGAACTTCACGTGAATAGATTCTATGATTTGTCTAGGGAGAGGATCATAACATCTATATACCTTTGAATTTATAGAATATCCAACAAAAATGCACTCAATTGATTTGGATTCAAATTTATCTAAATTATCTTTTGTATTTAAAACAAAATATTTGCATCCAAACACACGAAAATAGTCAATCTTAGGCATGCGATCATTCAATATCTCATAAGGCGCCTTGTTTATTTTATTTCTAATAGATAAGCGATTTACTATGTAGCATGCACAATTTACGACTTCCGCCCACAGAAATCTAGGCAATTTATTTTCGCATAACATAGTCCTAGCGATTTCTTGTAATGTTCGATTCTTTCTTTCTACTACTCTATTTAATTGTGGAGTTCTAGGTGGCGAAAACTCATGCTTGATTCCTTTTTCTTCGCAAAATGAAATCATATCCTTGTTTTTAAATTCACCGCTTCTATCGCTTCTTATCTTTTTCACATTTACACCGTATTGATTTTCAAGTTGTTTGATTAATTTCGCAATTTCAATGGCACTATCATCCTTATGTGCAAGAAATAAAGTCCAAGTATAACGAGAAAAATCATCAACAATCACGCATGCATAGTGGCACCCACCAAGGCTTGTAGTGCGACTAGGACCAAACAAATCAATGTGTAGTAGTTCTAAGACTCTAGTCGTGCTTATTTCATTCTTAGGCTTGAGTGACTCACGTGTTTGTTTGCCTTTTATGCAAGATTCACACAACTGAAAGTTGTCTAAATCAAGTGTAGGCAATCCTCGTACTAGGTTCTTGCGTTGGAGTTTTTCTAGTGTGGAAATACCAATGTGTCCTAAACGTCTATGCCATAAATTTACATTAGGTTCGTTTGACATAAAGCACTTAACTTTAGCGTCTACCATATCATCCATAGAGAGCGTAAAGATGTTACCTTCTCGTTTTCCTTTTAAAACGGTTTCTCCATTTTTATTTATTATATTGCAATAAGGGTGAGTGAAACACACATCAAAGCCATTATCAATAAATTGAGAAATGCTAAGAAGATTGTAAGATAAGTTGCTTACCAAATAGACGTTGGAGATTTGAAGAGTGCTTGGATTTCCTATCGTACCTTTTCCGATGATCTTGCATTCGTTGTTGTCTCCAAAGGTCACGGATCCGCCTTTTGTGACCTTCTTTAATTTTGTAAACAAGCTCGGGTCACCCGTCATGTGCCTCGAGCAGCCACTGTCAAGGAACCATTTTATAGTTGTATCTTTTGTTGTGTGGGTTCCCTGCAATGTGCAAAAATGATTTAGGTACCCTTTTAACTTTGGGTCCTTTCGAGTTAGTTAATCACCTCTTGGTAAAAGTACCTTTCGGTATCCATACTTGGGTGATCCTTCTCGATCTAGCAAATGGCAAGAATGTAGATGAAGGTGCGATATAGTAGACATGTGGTGAATGCACTTTGGGCCTTTGCCCAAGAACTCCTTTATACTCATTGTATGAAGGACGTTTTTGATATGTCCTTGTGTGTGTGCGTAGTGCGTAGATGAAATGAATGCCATATATGCATCACTCTTTTCTTTTCATATCTATATGGTACAAAATTGTATTTCGCATGATATGAAGAGGAAGTGGGGCGTGATGAGGGAAGAGGCGGTTTTTGCATCATCTTAGACGCCGTTTGAGGCTTTGGGGTGTCTACTTTCTTAGACACAACAAACTTAGTTGGTTTGGTGGATACTTCATTAGTATCAATGTATCACAAACCCTTTTTATCACTATCATGCTTTTGTGATAAGATAATACGATGCAGCATGTTAGATCCTGTATCAAACTGTTTCATCATTTTCTCTAGGTCTATATTCCTTGATTTCAAATTTGAAATCTCGGATTTTATTTCGTTATTTTGAGTGGTTAATGATGAAATCTCTGTCTTTAATGCAATGATGATGCATGATGACTCTTTCTTTGAATCGTTTAATTGAGCGATAAGATTCTCGTTAGAAGATTCTAACAGTTTCTTATCTTCAATTAATCGCTTCTTTTCCTTAGCGAGAGCCTTAGTGAATTTATGCAATTCAAAATACTGACTAAAAAGATCATCATAAGAAGGCTCAGAGTCAGAATCAGAATTAGATGATATCTCATTAGATGCTTTGGACACAAAGCATACTTGTGCAGTCTCTTCTTCGGTTTCAGTCTCGGAATCCGATGTATCACTCCAAGTGGAGGCCTTTAGAGCACGTTTCCTTTGCTTGGGTTCTGAGACGAGTCTATTCTTGTTCCGTTCCTTGTCAGGGTATTTATTTGTTTGTTTTTCTTTATTGGGGCAGTCATATGATAAATGTCCAAGTTTGCCACATTCATAACATTTAACATCTTTATAATTTGTCTTGTTCTTATTTCTTTTAGTCGTAGTGCCCTTATTTTTGTTTCTAAATGACCTTCTCATAAATTTTCTTAAACCTTTAGCCAATAGAATTAGGTCATCGTTATCCGATTTAGAATCACTATCATCTACGTTATCGGAAGAAGTAGAGACGTATTCATTTGATTTAAAAGCAATAGCTTTACCTTTTTTATATGATTCTGATTTCCGTATGGTGAGTTTATTTTTATACACCTTAAGTGACCCAATTAACTCTTCCATCTTTATTGAGTTTGTTTCTTTGCTTTCTTCTATTGCGGTTACTTTAGGGTCCCACTCTGATGGAAGGCTTCGCAAGACTTTCTGTACTTTTTCCTGCATGGTAAAAGCTTTACCAAGAGACTCAAGAGAATTATAGATGTTAGTCAAACAAAGATCCATATCAACAACAGATTCATTAGGCAATAGTTTAAACGACTCATGTGTGGACATAAGCATGTTTATCTTTGACTCTTTTACTTGACTCGTGCCTTCGTGCTTCATTTCGAGTATCCTCCATATTTCTTGTGCACTAGAACAGTTTGAGGCATAACTAGACTCACTCTTACTTAATCCATTTAAGAGCAATTGCATAGCCCTAGCATTCATGCTAAGTTTCCTTTTATCATCGCTTGTATATTCTTGTCTAGGTTTAACAACTTCTAGTGTGACTCCGTCTACGGTGGATAACTTAGATGGAACAAAAGGACCATCTTCTATAATCGACCAAAGATCAATATCTATTGCCATAAGAAAAAGCTTCATTCTTAGTTTTCATCGAATAAACGAATTACCGTCAAAAAGAGGAGGCCTTTGGCTCGACATACCTTCTTGCTCGGTTTTGAGATTTGTGGTTGCCATCTCAGTGAATCGTTGGATCCTTTGTAGTGAGTGTTCCTGTGCTTTGATACCACTTGTAGGATCTGCAAGGCACCACTAGAAGGGGGGTTGAATAGTTGGTGCAGAAAGTGTGGTTTTTAAATTTGTTTTGACTCAAGAAACCAACTTCTGAAAACAGTTTCTGTTTTCAGGACCAGTTTTAAAACGTTTTTAAAACTAGGTTTTATGTCTTCAAAAATTCTGAAATTTTGAGAGAACTTAGCCTCAGATGTTATGAGTGTCTCCCAAAAATTTCAGATTTAAATTCAACCTTTAACCCCTTCAAAAATCGTTGGTGGTCAGATTGCGCGAATCTGCCAGAAACGGTAGACTGTTTTGAAAAATTTATTCCAATTTGTTCTAAACTCCAATTGCTCTGAAATTTTAACAACTAACCCCTTATATGTTTTATTTAAATGGGTTGAAACAGTTTTGAAAACTTCTTTCGGGAAGTTAGTCAAATACACTCAAAGTCTCAACCTTTGCAAGCCTGAAAATCAGACTGCACTAGTCTCAGAACTTTGAATGTTTGATTGACTTATACTTATCCAAAAGGGTTGAAACTTGTGCCAGATTAACCCTAAGACGGTGTGGCTATGTTTCTGGAAATTTTCATAATTTTTGAAAATCGTTTACTATTTTTACGAACATAAACAAAAAGAGTAAACAGTGCGGAAACAGAATATAAGTGCTGAAAGTAAATGACACCGAGAATTTTATACTGGTTCGGTTATAAACAACCTACTCCAGTCTTCGAGGAACACCTTCCTCGGTTCACACTAGTCACACACGCAAATACACCTTACCACAGGGTTGATGGAGTTACACACCAACTCCAACCCTTTACAAACCTTGTACGCGAATACAATTGTCATGAACACCACTACCTTGCAAGAATGAAGATTGATCACACCTTGATCAATCTTTTACAAAGATATAGAATATGTGGTGGTCTAAGATAAGCCTATTCAATAATAAGAATATAAGTGCAATAGGCTTTGAAGAAGAAGAAAGAAAGAGAGTGTAGAAGAAAGAGTGCTAAGCGCTTTTTTTTAATTACAAAAGTGTAATGCTTGTTCTTGTCCCTTGTTTTGCTCTTCTCCTTTCCATTTATGCAAAATGGGCGTCCTCCCTAGGTGTTCTCCCCTCTTGAAAATTGTCTTCTAAGTCCTTGGGAGAATGTGTGGCATCATTGTGACATGATCTTGCTTGCTTGGCACCTTCTCATTGGATGATCATTTGACCTTTGCTTACTTGGCACTTCATGATTGGTTGAATGTTGTCATCATTTGATGACTTGGAAAATCTGAAAATTCCACTAAAAGCATGTGCCAAAATCAACATAAATTAGTTGCCATAACTCATAAGAATACCATCTAAATCAAGCAAGACAAAATTTCTCCAAATAAGGTAAAAATTTCGGCCATTAAAACTACTTGGCATGCTGAAATTTCAGCATGTGTTACATGGTGATATAATTCAAATTCCTTCCAAATTTTCATTGATTTTTCTTTTAAAATAAATCACCAATTAGTAGCAAATATTCTTATCAAATTGGAAATGAAATTTGGACACCAACATGGCCATGAAAACGTTCAAGATACATTCCCGCACATGCTAAAAAATTTCAGCATGTGTGATATTCAAGATATCACACTTTATGACTTTGTATCTTATTCAAATTACTTCCAATTAACCACATGTTTCAAGACACAAAATATCTCTTCATGAATGCCAAAAATCGGCCAGCCTATCTTCCACATGCTGAAATTTTTAGCATGTGTTTCAAAATAAGATAAAGTTTGAAACCTTACCTTTTGTAGCTTCTTTCTTTAAATCACCAACATTGTATGATTGATTCTTGACCAATCAATATGCCAACAAGGCTCCACATATGCTCCATCTCAGCTGTAGGGGCGTGTATAATTGTATATATATGTGTTGAATTTTATTTTTGCAAACTTTGTAAAATAGTGCACATTTAATAATACACATATGTTATATTCCAATCAGCCCTTAATTTAATTTTCTAGAACACTTTAAGATGTATGACATATGTAAAAAGTGTCTAGATACGTGTCGTATGATGTGCCAAAAGTGTTCCATGTGTTGTGTACGTAGAAAACCGAATTTTCGATGTTTATCGATTACCCGATTTTTCTCTAATTAAATTCCAACTTTTTACACATGTTATATATATTATGTTACACATAATATATATAATATAAACTTTAATTTTCAGCACTTGGTTGGTCTAAAGTGGCGCCATTAACATGTGACAAAATTGAAATTGGAATCTCCATAATTTGGCCTTAATGTGCGGTGATTTGTGTGTGCCAACATGGAATGATTTTATGGCTGAAAATATCATCATATGCACGAAAATAATAAGTATTTTTAAGGTGTAGGAGCTGGTCATCTATTTATGGCAAGTACGTGACACATTGGCGAAGTTTCGGTATTCGTCCGATACGACAATTTTCGGTTTAAAACCCTTTAGCGTGTCGTATTTAATTTGTCATCACCATGACTTATATCATATGATATAAGACCTGAATATACTCATAAATATGAGTTAAGTATGGTGATGTGACGTTAACGTACGTAAAATATATAACGTGTCGATAGTACGTTGGAATACATGTGAATGTGCCTTTTTCAAAAAAATCTGAATATATATATATATATATATATATATATATATATATATATATATACCTTTAACAAGAGAAGGTTTAGATACATCAATATTAGTAGTCTTACGAGATATAAGACATAATAATTTTGAACAATCACTTCTTAGTTCTGTAGAGTCTAGTCTATGTACAGGACCAATCTCTTTTGATTGTTATCCTAATTTTTCATGTTCTTTGAAAGATACACAGATATTGAAAACTTTAGTACTTCAAATCAAAACACATGGATATGATATGTTGTCAGGATCAATTCCATTGGCTTTAATATATCGGATTCATTACAAGGTAATGAGTTCCATGTTTATTGGTCCAAAACCCAAACACTCTTTAAAAAGAGGAGAAACAATGATTTTACATACAGATCTGACCAGATCTAATGCTGTAATTTCAAGATCTATAAAATGGAAGGATGTAAATCTTCCAGATGAATGGGTCTTGGAAGGAGCAGTTAAAGCTACAAATAAAATACATGAACCAAATACTGAGATCAACAAAATAAGACAATTAAATGATGGATCAGTTAAACTAAGTTTTGCTAGAAGTTTCTCCGCTAGAGAAAGAGATAATGCATCTATTTCTAGCACAATAAATTTAGGAAGATTTTCACAGATACCATCTGTGATAGATGTTTCTTACCAAAAACAAAGATTATTTTCAACATCAGATGTTGAATATGCAACATCTTCATTTAGAAAAGCTGATTATTCTACGGAAATTCCTAGACCAGTTTATTCTAAAAAAGAGTATTATTCTAAATCTGATATTAATGCACCCAGTACATCACAAAATATTTACAATAAATCAGACTTTAGTGAACCTAATAGTCCAACACAATCAGCAATAACAGATAATATTGCAAATGAATTAAATGTTATAGAAAAAGAATTTGAGGTAAATAAAATTATATTACACAATGATTTTTATAGCCAGGAAAATACTAGTAAAAGAGAATGGTTTTTTAAACATTATTGTAATATTAGACAACAAATACAAAAAGAATATTATGAATTTATAAATACTCATAAAATACATATATATTTCTTTGATTGGTTTCAAATATATGCTTCACAAAATAATATAGAATATTCTTTTAAAACTTTAAACCCAATAATTGAAACACCAAAAGAATGGATAACCATCACAGCATCAAAAAAGATAGTGTCAAATCATCCACCTTTAGAAGGCATAAAGTTAGATGTATCAGGGAATCCAATAGAAGCTATTCCTTACAAAAATATGACAGAGGATTCTCTTACAAATACTAAACATATTATTCAACAAAATAATTATACAAATACACATCTACATACAATAGGAAAACAATTAGATAAGTTAGAAAAATATTACCAAACAACAACAATAAAATCTACAAGTTTTCCTACCATACTACTTACATTTTCTCTCTCATAATTCCCACTTTCCATTTCCATCCAAGATACTTCCAAGCTTTCTCCCATACTATCACATACCAAGAACACTTTATTTGTTCTTGAATATCTTTGAATAAGCCTTTGAAACCAATATCCCTGAAGATCTCCAATCTTCAAACAATAGTTGTATCTCCAATATTTTTGAAGAAATAAATATATGGTATGATTTGAATTCTTTTACTTTTTGAATTCTTTAATATACTGTTTTTAATTTTATTTCTTTGTTTTATATATTGTATATCTATATAATTGGGTCGGTTTATACCGCCTAATTATTGTTATTAATATTTTTTATATATATAATTATATTATTATGACTGGCTGGAATTAGTTCCGCCTAACCTAATTCCCTCTCCCTTTTTATTTATTGTTCTTTATTTATATTATTATGACTGGCTGGAATTAGTTCCGCCTAATCTTATTCCCACTCCCTTTTATTTTCTGTTTTTATTTATATTCTTGGGGAGTTTAATCACCCCCATTTAAATTCTGTTCATTTAATTTTGTTTTACTTACTGTTTTTATATTTTGTTTTACTTATAGTTTTTACTTTTGTTTACATTATTGCGTTGTTATTTTGTTTATTATTATTATCTTTTAGTGTCGGTAGTTATTATTCCTTTTTGTGGTGTGGTATCAGAGCCAAACGGTTCAGATCTACCGACAACTCATTCAGTTTTATATATCTTTTAATTATATTTGTGTAAATCTTTGGTGAGTGTTTGCTTTGTACACGCTGGGTTATAAGTCTCGTTTTGAAGAGCAATAAATCCTGTATGTGTCAAAGTGTTTGTAGCCAAAGATCCAAACAAGTATAAAAGAAAGCATATATAAAAATGGAAGATATGTTCGAAGGATCTGCTTCGTGCAGCTCGGTAACATGTGCAAATAAGAATAAAATTGTCAACACTGAAGAAATAATAATAGAGAATTTTGACAAAGCAGTAAATAACTGGGTCATTCCAAAGATCAAGAAAAATGAAATATATGAGTCTTCAATATTCAATATGTTAAAATCAGATTATATAATTAAAACGGAGGAAAGAGATAATCCACTTTCTAAACCGTTTGAAACAATACAACTTTTATCTTATAAATCACTTGAAAAACATAAAAAGAAAGGATATCAATATTTACATGTTGGTTTAATACAAGTGGGTATCAAACCTTTAACAAGAGAAGGTTTAGATACATCAATATTAGTAGTCTTACGAGATATAAGACATAATAATTTTGAACAATCACTTCTTAGTTCTGTAGAGTCTAGTCTATGTACAGGACCAATCTCTTTTGATTGTTATCCTAATTTTTCATGTTCTTTGAAAGATACACAAATATTGAAAACTTTAGTACTTCAAATCAAAACACATAGATATGATATGTTGCCAGGATCAATTCCATTGGCTTTAATATATCGGATTCATTACAAGGTAATGAGTTCCATGTTTATTGGTCCAAAATCCAAACACTCTTTAAAAAGAGGAGAAACAATGATTTTACATACATATCTGACCAGATCTAATGCTGTAATTTCAAGATCTATAAAATGGAAGGATGTAAATCTTCCAGATGAATGGGTCTTGGAAGGAGCAGTTAAAGCTACAAATAAAATACATGAACCAAATACTGAGATCAACAAAATAAGACAATTAAATGATGGATCAGTTAAACTAAGTTTTGCTAGAAGTTTCTCCGCTAGAGAAAGAGATAATGCATCTATTTCTAGCACAATAAATTTAGGAAGATTTTCACAGATACCATCTGTGATAGATGTTCCTTACCAAAAACAAAGATTATTTTCAACATCAGATGTTGAATATGCAACCTCTTCATTTAGAAAAGCTGATTATTCTACGGAAATTCCTAGACCAGTTTATTCTAAAAAAGAGTATTATTCTAAATCTGATATTAATGCACCCAGTACATCACAAAATATTTACAATAAATCAGACTTTAGTGAACCTAATAGTCCAACACAATCAGCAATAACAGATAATATTGCAAATGAATTAAATGTTATAGAAAAAGAATTTGAGGTAAATAAAATTATATTACACAATGATTTTTATAGCCAAGAAAATATTAGTAAAAGAGAATGGTTTTTTAAACATTATTGTAATATTAGAAAACAAATACAAAAAGAATATTATGAATTTATAAATACTCATAAAATACATATATATTTCTTTGATTGGTTTCAAATATATGCTTCACAAAATAATATAGAATTTCCTTTTAAAACTTTAAACCCAATAATTGAAAAACCAAAAGAATGGATAACCATCACAGCATCAAAAAAGATAGTGTCAAATCATCCACCTTTAGGAGGCATAAAGTTAGATGTATCAGGGAATCCAATAGAAGCTATTCCTTACAAAAATATGACAGAGGAAAAAATTATACAAATACACATCTACATACAATAGGAAAAAATTAGATAAGTTAGAAAAATATTACCAAACAACAACAATAAAATCTACAAGTGAAGAAATACCTAACCAAAAATTTAAACAACCATTATTCAAACCTTTTCAAATATCATCTTCTAGTATGCAAACTATATCTAATAAAGATGATTTCAATCAATTTATAAAACAACAATTAAGTCGTATAGAAAAAAGTCTAGAAAATAGTAATTCTATAACAAATGAGGTAGTTGCAGATTCAAATGTTAATACTTCTATAGCTAGCAGAACTAGAAATAAAGAAAAAGAAGTTACTTCTTCTAAAATTAATAATTTAGAAGAAAATGAATCTTCAAATAATTCGGATAATTCTGATAGTTCAGATAATGAAATAAGCAAAGCATTTGAACAATTCCAGAATAACAATTCTAATAAAGTAGAAAAAATAGAATGGGATAAATCTATAATACCAGTACAAATGTCTACCGATCTAAAAATAAAACCTATTTCCCAATATCGTTTTAATGCACAATCAATATATTCTTGGAATATAGATGGTATGTCAGAATATCAAATAATAAATGTATTACAACAAATGACAATGGCAGCCAATGCTTATAGAACTCAGTTAACACCTGATGATAAAGCAATTGCTGAATATCTTATTTCTGGTTTCTCTGGACAACTTAAAGGTTGGTGGGATCATTATTTAACTCCCATACAGAGACAAGAAATATTAAATGCAATAAAAGTTGATGAAGAAAATAATCCTATAATTATAGATGAAGGAACAATATCTGATTCGGTTGCTACACTTATATTATGTATATCTTTACATTTTATAGGCGCCCATCACATATTAAAGATAAAAATGCTGAATTATTAGCAAATTTAAGATGTAGAAAACTTAGTGATTTTCAATGGTATAAAAATACTTTTCTAACCAGAGTCATGATTAGAGAAGATTCTAATCAACCATTTTGGAAAGAACAATTCCTTGCAGGATTACCAAATTTACTAGGAGAAAAGGTTAGAAATAAAATTAGAGAAAATTCAGGACAACAAATAATATCTTATTCAAACTATACATATGGAGAATTAATAAGTTTTATACAAAAAGAAGGATTAAGATTATGCCAAGACATAAGATTACAAAGTGGTTTAAAGAAAGAATTAAGACAGACTAAGTCTGAATTAGGAACTTTCTGCAAACAATTTGATAATGATCCATATAAACCTTATCATAAAGAATGTCAAGGAGAATGTTCTAGAAAACCTTATAATAGAAATATTAGAAAGCCTTATAATAATAAATATAACAATAGATATAATAAAAACACTAAATATAATAAAAGATTTCAAAAATCCTCTAATGAATTCTATAAAAATAAATACAACAATAAGTATACTAAAAAACCTTATAGAAAGACAAATTACAAGAAAAATAAAAATACAAAAGATTACAAAAATATTGAATGTTATAAATGTCATAAGAAAGGTCATACTGCAAATTATTGTAGATTAAAAACAAAATTACAAGAATTAAATCTAGAAGAATCTATACTAGAGAAAATTTCAAATCTACTTGTTGAATCTTCTTCGGAGACAGAAGAAACATCTTTCGAGTCTGCTGAAGATCTTCAAGTTGATGAAATATACACATCATCTTCAAAAACCTCTGATGAAGAAAAACATTTTTATGTTCTAACAAAAGAACAAGAAACAATATTAGAAATGTTAAAACATATAGAAAATCCCCAATTACAAAAAGAATATTTAGATAGAATAATAGATATAAATTCAAAACAAAAAGAAACAAATAAACCAGCTATATTACCAAATGTTTCAACTAGTTATTATGATTTAACTAGTATATTAAATAAAAACAAAGATACAAAGAATAAAAATGCAACAATCCCAGATTTACAAAAAGAAATAAAAGAAATAAAAATAGAATTAAAAGAGTTAAAAAATAAACAAAAACAAGATTCAGAAGTTATGAAATTAATACTTACAAAATTACAGACTACAGAAGAGTCTGATCAATCTTCAGAAACAGAACCAGTAAATATAGATAACAATATCATAGAAAATATTTCTAATGTGCCAGAAGATTTTTTATTTGTTTTAAGAGAGATAACATCAAGAAAATATTTAATAAGAATAACAATAAAATTCTCAGAAAAATATCATTTAGATACAATTGCTCTATTTGATACAGGAGCAGATCTTAATTGTATTAAAACTAATTTGGTCCCAAAATCATATAGAGAATCTACAACTACTAGACTCTCTACAGCAAATAATACCAAATTACAAGTCAAAAGTAAAACTGAAGCTTATATTATAAAATCCAATACATCAATTAAAACAATGTTTTTAGTTGTAGATGATATTCATCATGCATTTATACTAGGAACACCTTTTATGAATCTAATTACACCATATAAAGTAGGAATTAATTCTATTTCTTTTAAAATAAGAAATAAAAAATTACATTTTGAATTTTTAGAAAAACCTAAAACAAAAAATTTAGATTTAATAAAAGCTTGTTCTATTCATAAAGAACAAATAAATGCAATAATTAAAAGTAAAATTTTTCAATTACAATCATTAAAAGATACAGTAAATATTTATAAAATAGAACAATATTTAAAGGATCCAAAGATAGTTACTAAAATACAAAATCTTAAATTATCATTTGAAAATGAACTTTGTTCAGATCTTCCAAATGCTTTCTGGTCAAGGAAACAACATATAGTTGATCTTTCATATACTCCAGAATTCAGAGAAGAAGATATACCTACAAAAGCAAGACCAATTCAGATGAATGCAGAATTAGAAAAACATTGCAAAAAAGAAATACAAGATCTAGAAACAAAAGGATTAATCCAAAAATCAAGGTCTCCTTGGAGTTGTGCTGCTTTTTATGCCAATAAAAATGCAGAAATAGAAAGAGGAACACCTAGATTGGTAATAAATTATAAACCACTGAATAAAGCGTTAAAATGGATAAGATACCCATTACCTAATAAGAAAGATTTATTAACAAGATAACATTCTGTATGGATATATTCAAAATTTGATATGAAATCATGATTTTGGCAAATACAAATATCTGAAAAAGATAGATACAAAACAGCATTCACAGTTCCATTTGGGCAATATGAATGGAAAATAATGCCATTTGGATTAAAAAATGCACCTTCTGAATATCAAAGAATTATGAATAATATATTTATGGATTATTCTAATTTTTGCATTGTCTATATAGATGATGTATTAATATTTTCCAAATCAATTGAAGAACATTTTAAACATTTAAAAACCTTCTTTTATATAGCAAAGAAAATGGTTTAGTATTATCTAAATCTAAAATGTCTTTATTTCAGACTAAAATAAGATTCATGTGTCATCATCTGACTCAAGGAACAATTTTACCAATAGAAAGATCTTTAGAATTTGCATCCAAATTTCCAGATAAAATATTGGACAAAAATCAATTACAAAGATTTCTTGGATCTTTAAATTATGTTGTTGATTTTATTCCAAATATAATAATAATTGCAAAACCATTACATAATAGATTAAAAAAAATCCACCAATATGGACTGAAGAACATACTTCAGTGGTTAAGAAAATAAAAAGTCTAGTATCTGATATACCCTGCTTATATATAACAGATGCAGATTTATTTAAAATAGTTGAAACAGATGCTTCTGATATAGGATATGGTGGAATATTAAAACAATTACAAAATGGGAAAGAGTCTATAGTTCAATATACTTCTGGTCATTGGAATGATACCCAAAAATCATATTCTACTATTAAAAAAGAAATTTTGAGTATCGTATTATGTATTAATAAATTTCAAAGTGATTCATTAAATAAGAAATTTCTTTTACGTATTGATTGCAAATCTGCGAAAATTTTTTTGCAAAAAGATGTTAAAAATTTAGCTTCAAAACAAATATTTGCTAGATGGCAAGCTTTATTAAGTATTTATGATTTTGATATTGAATATATAAAAGGAGATACAAATTTTGTTCCAGACTTTCTGACCAGAGAATTCCTCCAAAACAGACATAATGCCGAGGAAGTCCAAAGACAAAGGAAAGCTACCGGCGGATAATGACAATAATATCCCACGAAAAACGTGGGCAGATAAAGTTGAAGAAGAGGAAGAACTTCTTCAAAAAACCCCAATAGCCGCAGTTCCAATATCCCAAATGTCTCCAAATAAAACACCAATATCCATTGTTGAAAGCCTATCCAATAGTTCTGAATTTCAAGCTTTGCTTGAAAAATTCAATATTCCAAAATCTACAGAAATAGCAGAGACTTCATCAGCAATATCAAAACATCAGCCAACTACTTCAATAACCCAAAAAACCAATAAAGTTTTCAAACCCCAATATTTGAAAACTTTATTGGTTTTTTGGGTTATTGAAGTAGTTGGCTGATGTTTTGATATTGCTGATGAAGTCTCTGCTATTTCTGTAGATTTTGGAATATTGAATTTTTCAAGCAAAGCTTGAAATTCAGAACTATTGGATAGGCTTTCAACAATGGATATTGGTGTTTTATTTGGAGACATTTGGGATATTGGAACTGCGGCTATTGGGGTTTTTTGAAGAAGTTCTTCCTCTTCTTCAACTTTATCTGCCCACGTTTTTCGTGGGATATTATTGTCATTATCCGCCGGTAGCTTTCCTTTGTCTTTGGACTTCCTCGGCATTATGTCTGTTTTGGAGGAATTCTCTGGTCAGAAAGTCTGGAACAAAATTTGTATCTCCTTTTATATATTCAATATCAAAATCATAAATACTTAATAAAGCTTGCCATCTAGCAAATATTTGTTTTGACGCTAAATTTTTAACATCTTTTTGCAAAATTTCTTTCGCAGATTTGCAATCAATACGTAAAAGAAATTTTTTATTTAATAAATCACTTTGAAATTTATTAATACATAATACGATACTCAAAATTTCTTTTTTAATAGTAGAATATGATTTTTGGGTATCATTTCAATGACCAGAAGTATATTGAACTATAGAATCTTTCCCATTTTGTAATTGTTTTAATATTCCACCATATCCTATATCAGAAGCATCTGTTTCAACTATTTTAAATAAATCTGGATCTGCTATATATAAGCAGGGTATATCAGATACTAGACTTTTTATTTTCTTAACCACTGAAGTATGTTCTTCAGTCCATATTGGTGGATTTTTCTTTAATCTATTATGTAATGGTTTTGCAATTATTATTATATTTGGAATAAAATCAACAACATAATTTAAAGATCCAAGAAATCTTTGTAATTGATTTTTGTCCAATATTTTATCTGGAAATTTGGATGCAAATTCTAAAGATCTTTCTATTGGTAAAATTGTTCCTTGAGTCAGATGATGACCCAGGAATCTTATTTTAGTCTGAAATAAAGACATTTTAGATTTAGATAATACTAAACCATTTTTCTTTGCTATATAAAAGAAGGTTTTTAAATGTTTAAAATGTTCTTCTATTGATTTGGAAAATATTAATACATCATCTATATAGACAATGCAAAAATTAGAATAATCCATAAATATATTATTCATAATTCTTTGATATTCAGAAGGTGCATTTTTTAATCCAAATGGCATTACTTTCCATTCATATTGCCCAAATGGAACTGTGAATGCTGTTTTGTACCTATCTTTTTCAGATATTTGTATTTGCCAAAATCCTGATTTCATATCAAATTTTGAATATATCCATACAGAATGTTATCTTGTTAATAAATCTTTCTTATTAGGTAATGGGTATCTTATCCATTTTAACGCTTTATTTAGTGGTTTATAATTTATTACAAATCTAGGTGTTCCTCTTTCTATTTCTGCATTTTTATTGACATAAAAAGCAGCACAACTCCAAGGAGACCTTGATTTTTGGATTAATCCTTTTGTTTCTAGTTCTTGTATTTCTTTTTTGCAATGTTTTTCTAATTCTGCATTCATCTGAATTGGTCTTGCTTTTGTAGGTATATCTTCTTCTCTGAATTCTGGAGTATATGGAAGATCAACTATATGTTGTTTCCTTGACCAGAAAGCATTTGGAAGATCTGAACAAAGTTCATTTTCAAATGATAATTTAAGATTTTGTATTTTAGTAATTATCTTTGGATCCTTTAAATATTGTTCTATTTTATTAATATTTACTGTATCTTTTAATGATTGTAATTGAAAAATTTTACTTTTAATTATTGCATTTATTTGTTCTTTATGAATAGAACAAACTTTTATTAAATCTAAATTTTTTGTTTTAGATTTTTCTAAAAATTCAAAATGTAATTTTTTATTTCTTATTTTAAAAGAAATAGAATTAATTCCTACTTTATATGGTGTAATTAGATTCATAAAAGGTGTTCCTAGTATAACTGCATGATGAATACATCTACAACTAAAAACATTATTTTAATTGATGTATTGGATTTTATAATATAAGCTTCAGTTTTACTTTTGACTTGTAATTTGGTATTATTTGCTGTAGAGAGTCTAGTAGTTGTAGATTCTCTATATGATTTTGGGACCAAATTAGTTTTAATACAATTAAGATCTGCTCCTGTATCAAATAGAGCAATTGTATCTAAATGATATTTTTCTGAGAATTTTATTGTTATTCTTATTAAATATTTTCTTGATGTTATCTCTCTTAAAACAAATAAAAAATCTTCTGGCACATTAGAAATATTTTCTATGATATTGTTATCTATATTTACTGGTTCTGTTTCTGAAGATTGATCAGACTCTTCTGTAGTCTGTAATTTTGTAAGTATTAATTTCATAACTTCTGAATCTTGTTTTTGTTTATTTTTTAACTCTTTTAATTCTATTTTTATTTCTTTTATTTCTTTTTGTAAATCTGGGATTGTTGCATTTTTATTCTTTGTATCTTTGTTTTTATTTAATATACTAGTTAAATCATAATAACTAGTTGAAACATTTGGTAATATAGCTGGTTTATTTGTTTCTTTTTGTTTTGAATTTATATCTATTATTCTATCTAAATATTCTTTTTGTAATTGGGGATTTTCTATATGTTTTAACATTTCTAATATTGTTTCTTGTTCTTTTGTTAGAACATAAAAATGTTTTTCTTCATCAGAGGTTTTTGAAGATGATGTGTATATTTCATCAACTTGAAGATCTTCAGCAGACTCGAAAGATGTTTCTTCTGTCTCCGAAGAAGATTCAACAAGTAGATTTGAAATTTTCTCTAGTATAGATTCTTCTAGATTTAATTCTTGTAATTTTGTTTTTAATCTACAATAATTTGCAGTATGACCTTTCTTATGACATTTATAACATTCAATATTTTTGTAATCTTTTGTATTTTTATTTTTCTTGTAATTTGTCTTTCTGTAAGATTTTTTTTAGTATACTTATTGTTGTATTTATTTTTATAGACCGAGACTAAAAGATAATAATAATAAACAAAATAACAAAGCAATAATGTAAACAAAAGTAAAAACTATAAGTAAAACAAAATATAAAAACAGTAAGTAAAACAAAATTAAATGAACAGAATTTAAATGGGGGTGATTAAACTCTCCAAGAATATGAATAAAAACAGAAAATAAAAAGGAGTGGGAATAAGATTAGGCGGAACTAATTCCAGCCAGTCATAATAATATAAATAAAGAACAGTAAATAAAAAGGGAGAGGGAATTAGGTTAGGCGGAACTAATTCCAGCTAGTCATAATAATATAATTATATATAAAAACAATATTAATAACAATAATTAGGCGGTATAAACCGACCCAATTATATAGATATATAATATATAAAACAAAGAAATAAAATTAAAAATAGTATATTAAAGAACTCAAAAAGTAAAAGAATTCAAATCATACCATATATTTATTTCTTCAAAAATATTGGAGATACAACTATTGTTTGAAGATTGGAGATCTTCAGGGATATTGGTTTCAAAGGCTTATTCAAAGATATTTAAGAACAAATAAAGTGTTCTTGGTATGTGATAGTATGGGAGAAAGCTTGGAAGTATCTTGGATGGAAATGGAAAGTGGGAATTATGAGAGAGAAAATGTAAGTAGTATGGTAGGAAAACTTGTGTCCTTTCAAATGAGCATACCCCCTCTTTTTATAGGAATTTTGAGAGGAATATGGCCAAAATAAGGGTCCCTCTACTATAACTTGCTTGGTCATTTCCGCACAAATATTTTAATAATTTTTTTTAAATAATTTTTTTATTATTATAACTTGCGTGAATATTTCCGTAATTTTTTTTTGTATTCTATATCAACTATTACATCATTGAAATATTACATCAATTCAAATATTACAAGTATGAAATTATTACAAATATTACAAATGATCAACTTATTCTATCAAATCAACGTCTTCATCCACTGCATTCGTTGATCCTGAAGATGATGAAGGTTTTGCTTCTTGCAATAAAGGAGCAAATTTTATCAAAATATTTTGCATTTCTTCAGGGTCTTTCGCCATTGCCAGCTGAGATTGCATCCTTGATTTGTGTAATAAAAATTGTTCATGTCCGGGCTTCACTGGTGCTGTTATTGTATTTCTGCTATCTGCAATTTGTTTTTGTGCATTCCATATTTTTATTTGTTCCATTACTTTGTGAGGGTAAATGGATTCTGGAATATTGAATGCTGTCCACCATTTGATATAAAATTTTCTTTTTATCAAGGGTACTTTTATATTTGGAGTATATTCTGCTCTCCATTGGAATACCCATGGTAAATAGAACTTCATATGAAATATCATCATTTCCGAAAATATCTTCTCTTCATCTGTAGGAGAATACATCTTCGTAAATACTTGTAGTGATGGTCTCACTACATCATTCAAATATTCTGCACAAGAGCCAAAATGATCCCACCATGCTGCGAACCAATATGGAATATTCTTCGTTGTTATTCTTCTGGTATCAAAAAAATATCAACCAGGTGTGTGAACCCCTGGAGTTTTGAAAATATAGGGAATTATACCAAACTTGTTGATAATCCCAATAATTAAAAGAGACATTTGAAAATAAATTTGAATTATATCCTGCAGGAAAATCAATTTCCTCAGATAAAGATCCAAATTGTTTTTGTCATTGCTCCGGTGTCATTATAGACACTATTTTAAAGTTGGAGAAGGCATACTCTATATTATCTTTATTAAAATGATGTTTTATTTCAACAGAATTTGTCATTATCAACAGATGTTAATAATATTCTGTAGTTTTTTCAATATTCCATGATTTATAGAAAAACTCTTTTCCAAAATAATTTTGTAAAGAAATTAATGGATTTTTATCATAATATGATTTTTCTATAGTAGTAATATATTGATAAAAAGACTTTTCCACAAACTGGGTTGTCTGCACGGCTTTTTTATATGTGGGCATTTTGCTGGTAATTTCTGTGGATTGGGGTTTGAAAACTTTATTGGTTTTTTGGGTTATTGAAGTAGTTGGCTGATGTTTTGATATTGCTGATGAAGTCTCTGCTATTTCTGTAGATTTTGGAATATTGAATTTTTCAAGCAAAGCTTGAAATTCAGAACTATTGGATAGGCTTTCAATAATGGATATTGGTGTTTTATTTGGAGATATTTGGGATATTGGAACTGCGGCTATTGGGGTTTTTTTGAAGAAGTTCTTCCTCTTCTTCAACTTTATCTGCCCACGTTTTCCGTGGGATATTATTGTCATTATCTGCCGGTAGCTTTCCTTTGTCTTTGGACTTCCTCGGTATTATGTCTGTTTTGGAGGAATTCTCTGGTCAGAAAGTCTGGAACAAAATTTGTATCTCCTTTTATATATTCAATATCAAAATCATAAATACTTAATAAAGCTTGCCATCTAGCAAATATTTGTTTTGAAGCTAAATTTTTAACATCTTTTTGCAAAATTTCTTTCGCAGATTTGCAATCAATACGTAAAAGAAATTTTTTATTTAATAAATCACTTTGAAATTTATTAATACATAATACGATACTCAAATTTTCTTTTTTAATAGTAGAATATGATTTTTGGGTATCATTCCAATGACCAGAAGTATATTGAACTATAGACTCTTTCCCATTTTGTAATTGTTTTAATATTCCACCATATCCTATATCAGAAGCATCTGTTTCAACTATTTTAAATAAATCTGGATCTGCTATATATAAGCAGGGTATATCAGATACTAGACTTTTTATTTTCTTAACCACTGAAGTATGTTCTTCAGTCCATATTGGTGGATTTTTCTTTAATCTATTATGTAATGGTTTTGCAATTATTATTATATTTGGAATAAAATCAACAACATAATTTAAAGATCCAAGAAATCTTTGTAATTGATTTTTGTCCAATATTTTATCTGGAAATTTGGATGCAAATTCTAAAGATCTTTCTATTGGTAAAATTGTTCCTTGAGTCAGATGATGACCCAGGAATCTTATTTTAGTCTGAAATAAAGACATTTTAGATTTAGATAATACTAAACCATTTTTCTTTGCTATATAAAAGAAGGTTTTTAAATGTTTAAAATGTTCTTCTATTGATTTGGAAAATATTAATATATCATCTATATAGACAATGCAAAAATTAGAATAATCCATAAATATATTATTCATAATTCTTTGATATTCAGAAGGTGCATTTTTTAATCCAAATGGCATTACTTTCCATTCATATTGCCCAAATGGAACTGTGAATGCTGTTTTGTATCTATCTTTTTCAGATATTTGTATTTGCCAAAATCCTGATTTCATATCAAATTTTGAATATATCCATACAGAATGTAATCTTGTTAATAAATCTTTCTTATTAGGTAATGGGTATCTTATCCATTTTAACGCCTTATTTAGTGGTTTATAACTTATTACCAATCTAGGTGTTCCTCTTTCTATTTCTGCATTTTTATTGACATAAAAAGCAGCACAACTCCAAGGAGACTTTGATTTTTGGATTAATCCTTTTGTTTCTAGATCTTGTATTTCTTTTTTGCAATGTTTTTCTAATTCTGCATTCATCTGAATTGGTCTTGCTTTTGTAGGTATATCTTCTTCTCTGAATTCTGGAGTATATAGAAGATCAACTATATGTTGTTTCCTTGACCAGAAAGCATTTGGAAGATCTGAACAAAGTTCATTTTCAAATGATAATTTAAGATTTTGTATTTTAGTAATTATCTTTGGATCCTTTAAATATTGTTCTATTTTATTAATATTTACTCTATCTTTTAATGATTGTAATTGAAAAATTTTACTTTTAATTATTGCATTTATTTGTTCTTTATGAATAGAACAAGCTTTTATTAAATCTAAATTTTTTGTTTTAGATTTTTCTAAAAATTCAAAATGTAATTTTTTATTTCTTATTTTAAAAGAAATAGAATTAATTCCTACTTTATATGGTGTAATTAGATTCATAAAAGGTGTTCCTAGTATAACTGCATGATGAATATCATCTACAACTAAAAACATTGTTTTAATTGATGTATTGGATTTTATAATATAAGCTTCAGTTTTACTTTTGACTTGTAATTTGGTATTATTTGCTGTAGAGAGTCTAGTAGTTGTAGATTCTCTATATGATTTTGGGACCAAATTAGTTTTAATACAATTAAGATCTGCTCCTGTATCAAATAGAGCAATTGTATCTAAATGATATTTTTCTGAGAATTTTATTGTTATTCTTATTAAATATTTTCTTGATGTTATCTCTCTTAAAACAAATAAAAAATCTTCTGGCACATTAGAAATATTTTCTATGATATTGTTATCTATATTTACTGGTTCTGTTTCTGAAGATTGATCAGACTCTTCTGTAGTCTGTAATTTTGTAAGTATTAATTTCATAACTTCTGAATCTTGTTTTTGTTTATTTTTTAACTCTTTTAAAAGGTTGATCAAGGTGTGATCAAATCTTCATTCGATCGGTGGTGGTGTTCATGATTGATTTGCTTGATTGTTTTGATTGTAAAAGGGTGGAGTTAGTGTTTAACTCCAGTCACCCTTACGATAAGACGTTTGCTATGTTTAGTGATAATCGAGGAAGATGTCTTCGAAGACTAGAGTAGGTTGTTTTAACCAAACCAGTATAAAATTCTCGGTGTTCTTACTTTTCAGCAATTTACTTTGAGTTTCTAGTTTTCTGTATCGATTTCATTGCAACGGTAAAAATTGTAAAAGATTTTCAAAAATCTTAAAATTTGACAGAAATATAGCCACACATCGTAGTTTTCATTTGGCGTAAGTTTCACCTCATTTGGATAAGTATAAGCCAGTCAAACATTAATAGTTCTGAAACTAGTGCAATCTGATTTTCAAATTTCCAAAGGTTGAGAACATCAATGTGGTTGACATACTTCCCAAATGATTTTTTCAAAACTATTTCAACCCATTAAAATAAACATCTTTAGGGTCTTATCATAAAATTTTCAGACCATTTATAGTTACCAATTAATAGGAATAAAATTTTCAATTCGCAATACAGGTTCTGGTAGATTTGCGCAATCTGACAAAAACGTATTTTCAAGGGGTTAGGCTTGGATTTTTAATTTGAAATTTGCGTGAGTCACTCATAACATCTAAGAGTACATCCTCACCAAATTTTGTAAGTTTTGGAGATCTACAATCAGGTCATTTAAATAATTCAAATCTGGATATGAAAACAGAAACTGTTTTCAGAAGTGAGTAATTTGGGTCAAAAAATATTAAACACCAAAATTTCCGCACTCACTATTCAACCTCCCTTCTAGTGGTGCTATACAGGTCCTACACTTTATCCAGCTATTGAAGGTTTGATCACAACATATCACACCTCTGATCACCTATGCTATGTAGTACCTGCAAGGCACCACTAGAAGGGTGGGTTAAATAGTGGGTGCATAAAATTTTGTTTTAAAAATGTTTTGATCCAAAAACCCAACTTCTGAAAACCGTTTCTATTTTTAGGTCCTGTTTTGAAACGTATGAAAAACTAGGTTACAGACCTTCAAAAATTCTGAAATTTAGAGAGATTTTAGCCTCAAATGTTTTGAGTATCTCTTACAAATTTCAGATCAAAATTCAACCTTTAACCCTTTGAAAAATTATTTGTGGTCAGATTGCGCAAATCTGCCAGAAACAGTAGTCTGCTTTAAAAAATTTATTCCGATTAATCCGTGGTTCCAAATGGTCTGAAAATTTAATGACAAAACCCTTACTATATGTTTTTAATCGGGTTGAAACAGTTTTGAAAAATTTCTTTGGGGAGTGTGTCAAATACGTTCAAGTTCTCAATCTTTGCAAGTCTGAAAATCAGATTGCACTAGTCTCAGAACGTTTGAATGACTTATACTTGTCCAAAAGGGTTGAAACTTGTGCTAAATGAAACTTAGAAGATGTGGCTATTTTTCTGCAAAATTTTACATTTTTTGAAATTCGTTTACTATTTTTAAGATTGCGACAAAACGGATACAAAGTGCAAGAAACTGAAAGTACTGTACAGAAAAGTAAAGGACACAAGGAATTTTATATTAGTTCGGTTAAATCAACCTACTCCAGTCTTCGAGGACACCTTCCTCGGTTATCATTAAACAAAATAACACCTTACCATACAGGGTTGCTGGAGTTACCCACCAACTCCAACCTTTTACAATCGAAACAAGCAATCACAATGATCACGAACACCACCACCGAGCGAATGAAGATTTGATCACACCTTGATCAATCTTTTACAACAATAGGGCATGTATGGTGGTATGAATAAATGTAGAAGAAGAGAGTAGAGAGGCTTTTTGCACTTTAGAAATTGTGAGGCTTGTCTTGAATTTTTGTTTGCTCTTCTTCTCCTTTTTATTTAGCTTTGACCGCCCACTCTAGGGATTTTCTTCTCCTTGGAAATTCTCTTTTAAGTCCTTGGAAGAATGCTGTCATACCCTGTATTTTTCCGCATCCGACGCTAAATAATTAAGAGAAACTTAAAATACGATGTTATTAATTGTATTAGATTAATGAGGCTTAGTTAGATAAAATATAGGTGAAAAAATAATAATCAAAAAGCTGAAATCAAGAAAAGTAGGCTAAAATACCAAAAATGCCCTCACCCCTTAAATGATGGGGAGTTAAAACATTTAGTATAACTCCCCGTGAGAGAGAGGAGTTGGGTGCCAGTTACAAGGGAAAAAAGAGGAAGAGAAGGAACTGTTGAGAGGAGGAGGAGAAAGGAGGAGAAAAGAGAAAGAAGAAGAAGAGAAGAAGAGAGGGAAGAAAGAGCGGTCAATCTAGGTTCAACCTTTTCCAAAATCCTGCAGTACACTCGTAAGACTATCTAGAAACAAAGGCAAGTAATCTTTCTATACGCTTTACGCAAATTTTGATTCTATAGGCCATATGATCTTATAAAGAGAAAATCCGGATCACACATTAGTAACTTTGATTTGTTATGTTAAATACTTTGCAGTATGTAATTGTTGTTGTTGATTGAGTAAAATCATGTTCTTTGGGCCAATATCTGAAAATGGTTATGTTGTGATCTTTGTTGTTAAATATGCCCATAAAAGTGTTATCCGTGATGTGTTCATTGTCTTTGTACAAGTTCTTAAGTTTATTAACTACACCTTAGATGTTTTGAGAGCATTTGCAAGAAGTTGAAGGATGAATGATGGCATTGTTGTAGACTTGTTGTGTTGGAAAATTTGAAGATATCTTTTGAAAGTTGTGGGTGATAGAAGGTTTAGAGTGGCTACTATTTTACATGTTTGAGAATCAACTCATGTTAGTTGTGTGTTAAGCATGATGAATCTAGGTGTTAAGATGCATCTTGAAGTGTTAAACATGAAAGGGGTGAAGGAGAAAGGTGATGGGAAGAAGTTACTGCAGAAAATTGCAGTTCTGGAACCGTCAGAACACTTCGAACACCTACTTTAGGCGCTTCAAGTCACATTAGGCGCCTAAAGTAGGCGTTCAATGTGTCCCAGTGCATCTCCGTACACTTCGAACACCTACATTAGGCGCTTGATGTCATATAAGACACTTCATGTAGGCGTTCGATGTGTCACAACACACTCAAAAATATTCGAACACCTCCAAAGGCGTTCGATGTCACATAAGGCGCCTCATGTAGGCGTTCGATGTGTCACAGCACACTCCAGAATACTTCGAATACCTCCAAAGGCGGTCGATGTCACATAAGACGCTTCATGTAGGCGTTCGATGTATACCAGCACATTCCAGAACACTTCGAACGCCTAGAATATGCGCTCCAAGTCACTTTAGGCGCCTCCTGAAGGCGTTCCAAGTGTACTTGAAGTTCTTTTGACCCATTAAGAACTCCATATGTGTGAGATACCTTTATTCTCTTCCATTGCTCATAAAATACAAGTGTTTTGAACGTGTGCTTGAGTTGTAAACATTAAGTGTGAATGAGTAGGGTTAAGTATGAATTCGAAGTGAATTTGCGATACGAAAGGGCATGAAGTGGTATGAATGAGGTGTATTTGAGTTGTAAACATTAAGTGTGAATGAGTAAAGTTAGATATGAATTCCAAGTGAGTTAGCAAATGAAAGGGCATAAAATGGTACGAATAAGGTGTGTTTGAGGAAGTATGAATGAGCAAGATTAAGTGTGAACTCGAGATGATTTTTGTAGTACGAAAGGACATGAAATGGTACGAGTAGGGTGTGATAGAGGTTCAGGACTTTGTACTTGATATGTAAAGTGTGTGTGCATGTTTACACGTTTGATATGATGTTACACGAGCATTCTGCATCATGACATGGACACTTTGCATTTCGACATGAGTTTTGTTGTGTGAAAAGAATACGAGTTTGAAAAGAAGATTAAAGTTTTCGAAAAGCAATTATGGCTGTTGGTTGATCGCATGGTATAAAAATCACGCCTGCGAAAGCAGGGTATAAAAGCGTGATCTGTGAATCAACAGCTGGGTATAAAGTATTTTATGGGGCCGTGGACCTATCAGCATAGAAACTAAAGTATATGTTATGGGGCCATGGATCTTTCAGCACGGGGTATAAAGTTATATGTTATGGGGCCGTGGACCTTTCAGCACGGGGTAAAAAGTTATATGTTATGGGGCCGTGGACCTTTCAGCACGGGGTATAAAGTTCTGTTTGCTGTGGACTGATCACCCACAGGGTATAAAGTTCTGCTACGCGAAGAATATGATAAGAAGAATTATGAAAAGTTTTGTGAAATGACACGCATGACATGTTTACGAAAGAAGATATATGCATGGGTGTTGTGTGTGGTTTTGAAGAAGTACATGCATCATGATACACGAAGCATAAGATTTGACATGCAAGAAATGTTACTAGCATATGTTCTATTTATGTAGTATGTTTGGCTTTTTATGTGTTGGTTTCATTTTGTGTGTCAATTATGTGGCTTATTTGGATTTGATGAATCATTATAAAGATGTTATTTGCCAACCCGAGCACCTTATTATGGGCATTAATTTAAATACTGGTGACTCGTCGTGTGTGGTCCCGTAAGGTGTATAGACGGGTTACTTGTTAGCGATGTTTTCGCTAAGAACAATAACTCTATCTGCTTTTCAGGTGAGTCAAAGTACGAGATGATTTTTATAGAAGATATCGGCGAGTGGGCTCATTGGGACGATAGTCACTAAAATGGACAGGCTTACAATCCTTATCCTTTAGTTGAGGGATTCACTGTTAAAACTTTGTATTAAAGGATACTTTAAACACTCTCCCTGACATGTTTTATTTCCGTTGTGTTTCACTTGGGATATTATTGTTATTGAAGTTTTTAATTCTACGTCGTTTCTGCTGATTTATCTTACGTCATGAATGACGTGCGCTTGATCTGCTTTGACGCTTCGTAGTTCTCGTAGTACGCTATGACGGGTGCACTGGTACCGATGTCCAGTATCGGGCTGGGGCACTACAGGTGGTATCAGAGACTAGGCTTCAGATCTATCTCGGAAATTTAGGTTCATGATCTTATAGCAAATTAAGATGTGATTTTCCCTTAAGTTTGACCCTTAGGTATAAGTGATGATTTTCTAGAGTCTAAGTATGATCTGGGTTGGGTGTGTGCGAGCGCGTATATCATTTAAATTTCTATAATAATTTAAATTTCAGACCCCATTGTTCTCTTGGACACAATTCTGTGATGCCTTTCTTAAGTGTTACGTACCTGAGGCAGCAATCTTAGACAAGATAAGGCGTTCGACAGGCTGAAATAGGGTCGGATGACAGTGTCAGAGTATGCCGACCATTTTCATGCTTTGAGTAAATTCGTTCCCACGATTATGTCTGATAATCGCTTAAAGATGACAAAGTTTGAGCGAGGTTTGGATTCGATAATTCAGTCGGCAATTGTAAATGCAGAGATGAGAACCTACGAAGACATGCTGTACATGTACTTTCACGTTAAGAGGGATTTCTGCTGAATAGCTACAAGAGAGGCTGGTGCAAGATACTCTGATAGAGATAAGAGGCCAAGGGAGGAGATTGGATTTGGTGGCAGGCCTGGACATTGGGTTAAGGTTCAGAAAAGAGGCCCAGTCGGGAAGTTTTCAGAGACCCCCGCCACAGAGTCCAGTTGTACACGAGGCTGTAGGAGTTTGCCGCATTGTAATAAGAGCCATGACAGTGAATGTGGGAAGGTGGCAGGAGTATGTTATCGATGCGAACAGGTGGGCAACCTTATTAGGGATTGCCCAGAGATAAGGAAGAATGCTCCGGGAGAAGTGGCTCTGCGGCCGAAGGCAAAGCCGAGGATGAATGTCCGCGTCAATTTCATGACTGACACGGATATTTAGGAAGTCACCGACGTGGTATGAGGTACATTTTTAGTGAATAAGATATTGGCCAATGTACTTTTCGATAACAGCATGAACCACTCTTTCGTGGCAAAGGGATTCATTAAGCGCTTTCGTGGTTCACCAGAATAGTTGGAGACTCCGTACCGTGTCCAAGCGTTGAGATCAAATTAAGATCTCACACCCACATTGACTGTCGATTAAAACAAGTGACAGTTAAGAATTCTGAGATGGAAGATATAACCTTCCAAGGTGATTGCCGTTGATTCGAAGAAAGTTGGAAAGTTAGCACCCAGTGGTCTAACCCCATTATTACCGAAGTGAGGAGTTTCTTGGGTCTAGCTAGTTATTACGGGAAGCTTGTTGAGGAATTCTCGACAATAGCGGTGCCCCTCGTTGGCTTACTCAAAAGAAATCCAAGTTTGAGAGGACGGCGGAATGCGAGAAAAGATTCACGAAGCTTAAGAAGAGATTAACCATAGCTTCATTATTGGCTCAACCCTCCTGTACAGAAGGGTTTGTGATCTATAGTGACGCGTCAAAAAATGGCCTAGGTACGTAAATGGTAGCATAAGTTATGATTTTCCATCCAAATCGAGTTTAGGTTAATACTTCACTTGTAGGTTGTGTTTTGATGTAACACGGGCGAGTTATCGCATATGCTACGAGGCAACTAAAATCTTACAAACAGAATTATCCAACATATGATCTTGAGCTTGCAGTAGTTGTGTTCGCCCTGAAGATTTGACGGCACTTTTCATATGGTAAGAAGTGTACTATGTTTACTGATCGTAAGAGCCTAAAGTATCTGTTCTTCAGGAAGGAGTTGAACATGGGGCAGTGACGATGGTCGGAAATGCTAAAGGACTACGACTTGACCATTAATTACCATCCAGGAAAAAGCTAATAAAGTGGCTGATGCACTAAATAGGAAGTCTAACCATGTGCGACAATCACCATTGGATAGAGAAATGGAATAATTGGTCTATATTTGATTGACTCTAAGGTGAATATTTTGATAGCATTAACCATCACATCGAGTGTGATTGATCGGATGGAAGAGGCTCAGAAGAATGATAAGACTTTGGGTGTTATTGCTGAGAAACTGAGGTATAGTCAGGTTGATGGATTTCAAGCTAATGATGACGGGGGCCTATGGTTCAGTGGCCGACTATGTGTTCCTGAGGTGGATGAATTCAGATAGAAATTTTGTAGGAGGCTCATAGTTTGAATGCTATTGATACATCCCGGTAGCACCAAGAGGTAAAAAGATCTCTGACAATATTATTGATGGTGTAAGATGAAGAGACATATTGTAGAGTTCACTGAGAGAAGCCTGGTGTGTCAGAAAGTTGAGACTGAACACCAGCAACCTAGTGGATTAATGATGCAGTTGGAGCTTCCAGAGTATAGATAGGAACTTATTACGAGGGACTTTGTGGTTGGTTTACCGAAAACAAGAGGTGGATATAACATGGTTTTGGTGATTGTGGATCGGTCAACCAAGGCTGCACATTTTCTATCGGTCTCGAGGGAAGTATCTCTCGATAAATTGGTAAATTTGGATGTGGACAACATTGTCAGCCTGCACGGTGTTCCCATGAGCATAGTGTCTGACCGAGATCCAGGGTTTACTTCCAAGTTCTGAACAGCATTTCAGAAAACCATGGACACGGAATTAAGGTTAAGCACAACATATCATCCCCGAACTGATGGACAGTCTGAGCGGACCGTTCATGTTATGCCCCGCACCCTCAGTAGAGAAATTTAAGGATAAAGGTGGTTGAATGAATTAATGACGGTCAAAGGTAATAAATTAAGAAATTAACTATTGGATTAAGTGGTATTTATGAAGAGATTAAATATTAGAATTAATTAGTATTTAATTTTAGAATTGATTATTAGAAATTAATCCTTTAAGATAAATAAGTTAATAGGATACAATTTAGAAACTCCAAATTCCACCATTTCCATATAAAAACTGACTGAACGTCAGTTTCTCCCCTTCACAGAAAAGAAACCGACGCCCATCTCCTCCTCCATAGGCGATTTTGGCATTCATCAACCCTAGGAGAAGAACTCCCTCAAGAACCAATCCGTTCTTCGTTTGTTTTTCAGATCTTGTTCGAGTAATCACAGGCAAGTAATCATCTTATAAGTTCCTACGTTTTGCGAAAGAAGAAGGCCTACTTTTGATATCAAAATTGGATCACCATGCAGTAGTTTCTTTTCGTGAATCTATATGTGACTTATGTGTTTTGATTTGAGTTTTGGCCATTATATGTTGAAGTATCGTTCGTTGTTCTTGTTGTTGATGCAAGATCATGTAAATCCCAATCCCTTGAACCCTACTTTGTGTTGTTGGCGGTTGAAGGGAGGGGGGAGCGAAAAAGATGAGATCTTTGAGGTTGTTGCTTGAATGATTGAGTTTTAGGCTTGAACCTTTGATGTGCGTATGAAGGGTTTTGTTTTGGTGAATTAAGAATGGATGGATAGGGAAGTTTAGGCTTGGAATGGTTGGAAGAAAGTTGGAAAAACGCTTTGTTGAGAGCTGCAGTTTCTGCAGAAATTCGCAGAGGAAATTCTAGAAAAATGCTGACATCGATCGATCGATATCAGAGTTTGAAGTACATCGATCGATCAATGTCTGATGGGTGAGAGGTCGATGTGTCTCAGTAGTACGTAGATCGATCGACGTATAAGGGGGGTGAGAGTTCGATGTTCTCTGATAAACTTCGATCGATTGATGTGAGGGTTCAAAGTCACTTCGATCGATCGATGTAGAAAGGGGTGAGAAATCGATGTTCTCTGATGGACATCGATTGATCGATGTGAGGGTATGAAGCCACATTGATCGATCGATGTGAGGGTATGATGTCAAGCAGTTTTGTGGGAAAATAAGGGAAGAAAGAGGGAAGCTAGGGGCCCCTCTGGGTGACCTTAGAGACTTCTTAGGACATGATTGAAGTTAGTCTAAGTCTTGGGAACATTACTTAAGATGGTGAATCAACGGTGGAGACTTCGAAGGGTATTCGGATCGGATTTCAACGTGAATGACCTAAGGGGTTAGGAATGAACGTATGAGGCTTTACAGAGTTCAAAAGAGGAATGTGAGGGTTCTTACATTAGCCTTTGAGTTCTAGAATCAATGTTTAGGTGTTGTTGACCTGCCGGGAAGAATAAGCTCGAGTGTGTAAGTGAGGTGAGTCTCGTGTGACTGATTGATATTGAATGTGATTTGAAGTATCTGAATGAAGAATGTGATTGATACGAGGAGTCTTGCATTCTTGCATCATGACACTTGCATTCCATAATGTTTTGAAAAGAGCTGTGCTTCAGCACATGGTATAAAGTTTGCGAAATGGGCTGTAATGTGCCATGGGATGGAAATATAAGTTGTGGCACATTACATGGTATAAAGTTGGCTGTAACGTGTCATGGGATGGAAATATAAGCTGTGGCACGTTACAGGGTATAAAGTTGGCTGTAATGTGACATGGGATGGAAATATAAGCCGTGGCACATTACAGGGTATAAAGTTGAGCTGTGGTGCGTCATGGGATGGAAATATAAGCCATGACCCACCACAGGGTATAAAGTTATGTGACCGGACATTGTGACATACATTGCACTGTTTTGAAAAGAAGTTGCATACGCATTTGTGACTGTGTAGTGTAGTGCATATTTTGTCATGCATCACACGAGTCGTTACATTATGTTTTGTCGTAACTGAATTGTCATTGAACTGTTAAGTGCGTATGAATCACGGTTCTTGCTTTCACATGCTACTAGTCTATATTTTTGAAGTTATACAAGACATGTGCCCCACCAATCCTTTGAACTATTTATTACTCATGTCTTGCCATGTGTTGATCCCGTATATCTTATAAGCGGGTTACTTGCTAGCGTTTTTCGCTAAGGGTACTACCTTTGTTTTGCAGATGAGCCTAGCTATGATATGATATTCATTGAGGACGATGGCGAGTGGGCTGAATGGGATGTCTAGAGATCTTCTGGGAGATAGTCGGGACTGTTTTAATTGTTTCAGTTTCCTTTCATTCATTCGAGGATTTAGTTGGTTACCATGACACTCTTTTGTGATTTCCTTACACGTTGATGTATGAATTGGATGGTTTAGATTTTGTTTTGCACGTGTCTTCGTGCTTATTCTCTTACGTCATTGATGATTTGTATTCGAGAGATGAGACGTCTTGTAGTCTTCTCAGTAAGCTACGACGGGTGCACCGGTTCGGATTCTGCTGTCCGGGTCGGGGCGCTACAGGTGGTATCAGAGCCTAGGCTTCAGATCTACCTCGGAGACCTAGGTTATGTCGTGTAGAGTCTTAAGCTATGATTTTGACCCTAAGTTGATCTTTAAGTCTAAGTACATGATCTTAGATATAAGTTTGATTGGGATGGGTGTGTGCGAACGCGATGAAATTTAATCAATAAATGTTATTTTATTTTAGTTTACGAATTCCGCCTTGTACAACGCATATGGGCCTTCAGTATTTACTTTTGGAATTGCTGAATGCTAATAAGCGTTGATTTTGCAGAAAATGCCTCCCCGAAGAGATAACCAAGGAAACGGTGGCAATGAGAACGAGAACCCTCCACCACCACCAGTGTTAGTACCACAGGCACTGATAGATGCTATCACAGTGATAGCACAAGGAGTTGCCCAGCAACAACAACAACCTCCTCCGCCACCACCGCCTCAGCACGGCATTCGTTACTATATTGGGGAGATGCGAAAGATGTATGCCCCCACCTTTGAAGGGACCATTGACCCAGAGGTGGCCGGATTATGGTTGGACGAGGTGGAAAAGTGCTTCAGGCTGGTGCAAGTGCCTGAAGAACTTAAGGTTGATGTGGCCACGCCCTTACTGATCGGCAGAGCCAACGTATGGTGGAATGGTATTCTGCCCAAGATGACTCCCCTATACTGTGGAGGCAGTTCGTACAGGCCTACAAAGACTATTATGTGCCTGAGACTGCCATTTTGGAGAAGATGAGGCAGTTCGATAAGTTTGAACAAGAGAGAATGTCCGTTTCCGACTATGCCGATGGATTCCATGCCTTGGGCAAATTCACGCCCATGGTGTTGGAAAACAACAGGATGAAGATGCTAAAATTTGAGGAAGGTTTGAACCCCCGCATACGGACAGCTATAGCGGGGTCTAGCTTGAAAATGTTTGAAGAGATGTTGGATGCATGTTACCGTGTGGAGAGTGACATGCGCAGGTCTCAGCCTAGAGCGGCTCGTGACAAATCTAGTAAGAGGCCCAGGGAGGATAGAAGTGGAGGTAGACCTGGACGTTGGGTCAAAATTCCTAGGAAAGGACAGACAGGACCAGTTCAGAGGGCACCGCAACAGAATCAGCCCGACCGCCAAGCACCAATAGTATGCCCACACTGCCAGAAAAGCCATGTGGGTGAATATTGGAAGAAGTCAGGAGCATGCTTCAAGTGTGGGAAGACGGGCCATAGAATAAAGGACTGCCCCGAATGGAAACCAAAACCACAAGGAGAAGCAGAGCCGGCACAGCAGCAGAGAGGCAGGCCCAACGCGAGAGTCCATGCGATGACGGACGCTGAAGTACAGGAGGGTACGGACGTTGTGACAGGTACGACTTAAGTTATATATTAGTTGCTTAAGTTGAATTTTAGTTGTTTAAGTTGGAGATTAAATGTGCCTTATGTGAAAACCTTTATGTGCTACACTTTGTGTTTAAGTGTGATTCTAGTTAATAAAGTACCTGCGAACGTATTGTTTGATAGCGGAGCGAGTCACTCCTTCATTTCTAAGCGATTCGCCAAAGGACTCGACTGTCTACCCGAATGGCTTGAAAACCTCTTCAGGGTGCAGGCAGCCGGAGAACAAGTGCTGGTTTCCCACCACCGGTACAAAGATTGTGAGTTGGAGTTGGATGGAAAGGTGTTTTCGGTGACATTAGTTCCAATTCCGATGAGGGATTTTGATGTGATATTGGGCATGGATTGGCTGACCAAGAATCATCCCAATATTGACTGTAGACTTAAGCAAGTGACCGTTAAGGACCCTGAGATGAATGAGATAACGGTACAAGGAAACATCAAGCTACCTAAAGCCCCGAAAAAGATATACTTGATGGCGATTAAGGATGTTAAGGCTTTGCAAAAAGGAGCAGAGGATTTATGGTGTATGCAGTGGATGCTAAGCAAGAAGTTCCCTCTGTAGATCAGATTCCGGTAATCAATGAATTCAAGGACGTATTTCCGGACGATTTACCGGGAGTTCCGCCATCGAGAGAAGTGGAGTTTGAAATCAATTTGATCCCAGGAGCCGAACCTATATCCAAGACACCTTACAGAATGGCTCCAGCTGAACTTAAGGAGCTAAAGGGACAACTTCAGGAGTTGTTGGACAAGAAGTTGATTCGCCCCAGTGTATCACCTTGGGGAGCTCTAGTATTGTTTGTGAAGAAGAAAGATGGCAGCATGAGGTTGTGTATTGATTACCGAGAATTGAATAAGATCACCATCAAGAAAAAATATCCTCTGTCAAGGATTGAGGATTTATTTAATCAACTAAAGGGAGCCCGATGGTTTTCAAAGATTGACCTTCGTCAGGGGTATCATCAGCTGCTTGTGAAAGCAGGAGACATACCTAAAACAGTTTTTCAGACTCGATACAGGCATTATGAATTCTTGGTGATGCCTTTCGGATTGACAAATGCCCCAGCAGCCTTTATGGATTTGATGAACACCGTATTCCGAGAACAGTTGGACCAATTCGTAGTGGTGTTCATCGATGACATTCTGGTCTACTCCCCCGACGAGCAAGCTCATGCTGAATACTTAAGAGTGGTGTTGCAAATTTTGAGGCAACAAAAGCTTTATGCCAAATTCAGCAAGTGTGAATTCTGGCTAAGAAGTGTAGCCTTTCTGGGTCACGTGATTTCGGAAGATGGGATTTCAGTGAATCCTAAGAAGATAGAAGCTATCACTGAATGGCCAAGACCCACAAATATGACCGAAGTCAGAAGCTTCCTAGGCTTGGCAGGCTATTATAGGAAGTTTGTCGAGGGATTCTCCACCATAGCAGTTCCATTGAGCCGCCTTACGCAGAAGAAGACTAAGTTTGAATGGACTGCTGAATGCGAGCAGAGCTTTTCGGAGCTCAAGAAGAGATTAACCACAGCCTCGGTGTTGGCACAACCCTCCGGCACCGACGGTTTTGTGATCTATAATGACGCATCAAGAAAGGACTAGGTATGTACATCATTACAATTAATGCAGTGTATATACATATACTAGTCTTGAACTAACTTTCTGTTTATAGGATGTGTCTTGATGCAAAATGGACGAGTCATTTGGTATGCGACGTATGACTTGGAGCTCGCAGCTGTGGTATTTGCTCTTAAGATCTGGAGACACTATTTGTATGGAGAAAAGTGTGCTGTATTCACTGACCACAAGAGCTTGAAGTACCTATTCTCGCAGAAAGAGCTAAATATGCGACAAAGAAGATGGTTGGAGTTACTTAAGGATTATGAATTAACCATCAACTATCATCCGGGTAAAGCAAATAGAGTGGCGGACGCGCTGAGCAGAAAGTCTAGTCACGCTAGACAGTCCCCGTTGGAAAGGGAGATCGAGGAGTTTGGTCTCGATGTGGTGGATTTGGTAGCGAATGTTCTCACAGCTCTATCTATAAGCCCAAACTTGGTAGACAGAATTAATGGAGCGCAGTATGATGATACAACACTGAAAGAAATCCACGACACCAGTAAAAGATTTCCATTTGAGTGAAGATGGAAGTCTATGGTTCCAGAATCGGTTATGTGTGCCTGATAATGATGGGCTTCGAAAGGAGTTGCTATGCAAAGCTCATAACTCAAGGTTATCTATCCACCCCGGCAGCACAAAGATGTATAAGGGCGTCAAAGGAATTATTGGTGGATAGGGATGAAGAGAAGCATAGCGGAGTATGTTGAAAGATGTTTAGTATGCCAACAAGTCAAAGCTGAACATCAACGACCTGGTGGCTTGATGATGCCACTAGAGATTCCATAATGGAAGTGGGAGCACGTGACTATGGACTTCGTGATGGGGTTACCCAAAAACAGAAATGGGAATGAGATGATTTGGGTAATTGTAGACCGCTTGACAAAGACATCTCACTTCATAGCCATGCCACATTGGTACATCTTATGAGAAATTATCCAACATATATGTGGATAACATTGTGAGCTCGCATGGAATCCCCGTCATTATTGTGTCGGACCGTGATCCCAAATTTACTTCTAAGTTTTGGAGGGCATTTCAAAAGGCGATGGGTACCGAGCTAAGAATGAGTACCGCGTACCACCCTCAAACGGATGGACAATCTGAGAGAACTATCCAAACCTTGGAAGACATGTTGAGAGCATGTGCCTTGGATTTCAAAGGAAATTAGGATAGCATGCTGAAGTTGATGGAGTTTTCCTACAATAACAGCTATCACAGCGCAATTGGTATGGCTCCATTTGAAGCATTATACGGACGCAAGTGCAGGTCTCCGGTTTGTTGGGACGAAGTTGGGGAAAGGACAATCACTGCACCAGAATTGGTTGAACAAACAATTGAAAAAGTGAAAGTGATAAGAGAGAGGCTAAGGGTGGCTCAAGATCGCAGTAAGAGTTGGGCCGATACTAAAAGATGACCCTTGGAGTTTGAGGAAGGTGAAAAGGTTTATCTACGGGTTTCACCCACCAAGGGAGTTGCGAGGTTCGGAGTGAAGGGCAAGTTAAACCCTAGATATATTGGTCCATACGGAGTGCTTGGTAAAGTTGGTGAAAGAGCATATCGGTTAGCCTTGCCTCCGAGTTTGTCACAAGTCCATAACGTGCTCCACGTGTCTCAATTGAGGAAATATGTATCGGATCCGGGCCATATCCTTGAATCTCAACCATTGGATGTTAAAGAAGATGTCTCATATGAAGAACATCCAATGAAGATTGTAGATAGGAAAGATCAAGTCCTACGCAGACGCGTAATTCCGTATGTCAAAGTTTAGTGGAGTAACCATACGGAGCGTGAAGCCACGTGGGAGCTTGAAGAACAAATGAAGGAGCTATATCCACAGGTTTTCCAATAAGGTACGTCAATTTCGAGCACGAAACTTTTTGTAAGGGGGTGGAATGTTATGCCCCGCACCCTCAGTAGAGAAATTTAAGGATAAAGGTGGTTGAATGAATTAATGACGGTCAAAGGTAATAAATTAAGAAATTAACTATTGGATTAAGTGGTATTTATGAAGAGATTAAATATTAGAATTAATTAGTATTTAATTTTAGAATTGAATATTAGAAATTAATCCTTTAAGATAAATAAGTTAATAGGATATACTTTAGAAACTCCAAATTCCACCCTTTCCATATAAAAACAAACTGAACGTCAGTTTCTCCCCTTCACAGAAAAGAAACCGACGCCCATCTCCTCCTCTATAGGCGATTTTGGCATTTATCAACCCTAGGAGAAGAACTCCCTCAAGAACCACTCTGTTCTTCGTTTGTTTTTCAGATCTTGTTTGAGTAATCACAGGCAAGTAATCATCTTATAAGTTCCTACGTTTTGCGAAATAAAAAGGCCTACTTTTGATATCAAAATTGGATCACCATGCAGTAGTTTCTTTCTGTGAATCTGTATGTGACTTATGTGTTTTGATTTGAGTTTTGGCCATTATATGTTGAAGTATCATTCGTTGTTCTTGTTGTTGATGCGAGATCATGTAAATCCCAATCCCATGAACACTACTTTGTGTTGTTGGCGGTTGAAGGGAAGGGGGGAGCGAAAAAGATGAGATCTTTGAGGTTGTTGGGTGAATGATTGAGTTTTAGGCTTGAATCTTTGATGTGCGTATGAAGGGTTTTGTTTTGGTGAATTAAGAATGGATGGATAGGGAAGTTTAGGCTTGGAATGGTTGGAAGAAAGTTGGAAAAAACGCTTGGTTGAGATCTACAGTTTCTGCAGAAATTCGGAGAGGAAATCCTGAAAAAACGCTGACATCGATCGATCGATGTCAGAGTTCGAAGTACATCAATCGATCGATGTCTGATGGGTGAGAGGTCGATGTGTCTCAGTAGTACGTAGATCGATCGACGTATAAGGGGGGGCGAGAGTTCGATGTTCTCTGATGAACTTCGATCGATCGATGTGAGGGTTCAAAGTCACTTCGATCGATTGATGTAGAAAGGGGTGAGAGATCGATGTTCTCTGATGGACATCGATCGATTGATGTGAGGGTATGAAGCCACATCGATCGATCGATGTGAGGGTATGATGTCAAGCAGTTCTGTGGGAAAATAAGGGAAGAAAGAGGGAAGCTAGGGGCCCCTCTGGGTGACCTTAGAGACTTCTTAGGACATGATTGAAGTTAGTCTAAGTCTTGGGAACATTACTTAAGATGGTGAATCAACGGTGGAGACTTCGAAGGGTATTCGGATCAGATTTCAACGTGAATGACCTAAGGGGTTAGGAATGAACGTATGAGGCTTTACAGAGTTCAAAAGAGGAATGTGAGGGTTCTTACATTAGCCTTTGAGTTCTAAAATCAATGTTTAGGTGTTGTTGACCTGCCGGGAAGAATAAGCTCGAGTGTGTAAGTGAGGTGAGTCTTGTGTGACTGATTGATATTGAATGTGATTTGAAGTATCTGAATAAAGAATGTGATTGATACGAGGAGTCTTGCATTCTTGCATCATGACACTTGCATTCCATAATGTTTTGAAAAGAGCTGTGCTTCAGCACATGGTATAAAGTTTGCGAAATGGGCTGTAATGTGCCATGGGATGGAAATATAAGCTGTGGCACATTACATGGTATAAAGTTGGCTGTAACGTGTCATGGGATGGAAATATAAGATGTGGCACGTTACAGGGTATAAAGTTGGCTGTAATGTGACATGGGATGGAAATATAAGCCGTGGCACATTACAGGGTATAAAGTTGAGCTGTGGTGCGTCATGGGATGGAAATATAAGCCATGACCCACCACAGGGTATAAAGTTATGTGACCGGACATTGTGACATGCATTGCACTGTTTTGAAAAGAAGTTGCATACGCATTTGTGACTGTGTAGTGTAGTGCATATTTTGTCATGCATCACACGAGTCGTTACGTTATGTTTTGTCGTAACTGAATTGTCATTGAACTGTTAAGTGCATATGAATTACGGTTCTTGCTTTCGTATGCTACTAGTCTATATTTTTGAAGTTATACAAGACATGTGCCCCACCAATCCTTTGAACTATTTATTACTCATGTCTTGCCATGTGTTGATCCCGTATGTCTTATAAGCGGGTTACTTGCTAGCGTTTTTCGCTAAGGGTACTACCTTTGTTTTACAGATGAGCCTAGCTATGATATGATATTCATTGAGGCTGAATGGGATTTCTAAAGATCTTCTGGGAGACAGTCGGGACCGTTTTAATTGTTTCAGTTTCCTTTCATTCATTCGAGGATTTAGTTGGTTACCATGACACTCTTTTGTGATTTCCTTACACGTTGATGTATGAATTGGATGGTTTAGATTTTGTTTTGCACGTGTCTCCGTGCTTATTTTCTTACATCATTGATGATGTGTATTCGAGAGATGAGACGTCTTGTAGTCTTCTCAGTAAGCTACAACGTGTGCACCGGTTAGGATTCCGCTATCCGGGTCGGGGCGCTACAATTCAGACCTTAGAAGACATGCTAGGGGCTTGTATCTTAGATTTCGAAGGAAGTTGGGATGGAATGGTTAAATTAATGGAGTTCTCGTATAATAACAGTCACCACAGTGCAAGTGATATGGCTCTTTTCGAAGCGTTGGATGGAAGGAAACATAGGTCCCCAGTTTATTGAGATGAAGTCGGCGTGAGGATCATCACTGGACCTGAGTTACTTGAGAAGACACTAGAAAAGGTGAAGATCATATGGGAAGACTCAAGACGGCTCAGGATCGTAATAAAAGTTGGGCGGATTTCAAGCTACGGCCTTCGAAGCTTAATGTAGGTGAAAAGTTTTATTTGAGAGTATTACCTACAAAGGGCATTATGAGGTTTGGAGTGAAGTGCAAGTTAAGTCCCTGTTTTTTTATTGGTCCCTATGAAATACTGGAGAAAGCAGGAGGCTTGACATATAGATTGGTAGTACTTCCGGTATTGGCGCAAGTCCATAACATCTTTCACGTATCACAGTTAAAGAAGTACGTGACGGATCTAAGCCATGTTCTCGAAGCACAACCCTTGGAACTCAACGGCAACATTAGTTAAGAAGAGATACCCGTAAGGATCGTAGAACAAAAAGACCAAGTGTTGAGGAAACGGGTGATCCCTTATGTGAAGGTCCAGTGAAGCAATCACATGAAACGGGAAGCTACTTGGAAACTTGAAGAGCAGATGCAGGAGAATTGTCCTCAAATCTTCAATTAAGATACACAAGTTCGAGGACGAAACTTTTTGTAAGGGGGGTGGAATGTCATACCTCGTATTTTTCCACATACGACGCTAAATAATTAAGAGAAATTTAAAATACGATGTTATTAATTGTATAGATTAATGAGGCTTAGTTAGATAAAATATAGGTGAAAAACAAAAATAATAATCAAAAAGATGAAATCAAGAAAAGTAGGCTAAAATACCAAAAATGCCCTCACCCCTTAAATGATGGGGAGTTACAACATTTAGTATAACTCCCCGTGAGAGAGAGGAGTTGGGTGCGAGTTACAAGGAAAACAAGAGGAAGAGAAGGAACTGTTGATAGGAGGAGGAGAAAGAAGGAGAAAAGAGAAAGAAGAAGAAGAGAAGAATAGAGGGAAGAAAGAGCGGCCAATCTAGGTTCAACCTTTTCCAAAATCCTGCAGTACACTCGTAAGACTATCTAGAAACAAAGGCAAGTAATCTTTCTATATGCTTTACGCAAATTTTGATTCTATAGGCCATATGATCTTATAAAGAGAAAATCCGGATCACACATTAGTAACTTTGATTTGTTATGTTAAATACTTTACAGTATGTAATTGTTGGTGTTGATTGAGTAAAATCATGTTCTTTGGGCCAATATCTGAAAATAGTTATGTTGTGATCTTTGTTGTTAAATATGCCCATAAAAGTGTTATCCGTGATGTGTTCATTGTCTTGGAATAAGTTCTTAAGTTTATTAACTACACCTTAGATGTTTTGAGAGTATTTGCAAGAAGTTGAAGGATGAATGATGGCATTGTTGTAGACTTGTTGTGTTGGAAAGTTTGAAGATATCTTTTGAAAGTTGTGGGTGATAGAAGGTTTAGAGTGGCTACTATTTTACATGTTTGAGAATCAACTCATGTTAGTTGTGTGTTAAGCATGATGAATCTAGGTGTTAAGATGGATCTTGAAGTGTTAAACATGAAAGGGGTGAAGGAGAAAGGTGATGGGAAGAAGTTACTGCAGAAAATTGCAGTTCTGGAACCGTCAGAACACTTCGAACACCTACTTTAGGCGCTTCAAGTCACATTAGGCGCCTAAAGTAGGCGTTCAATGTGTCCCAGTGCATCTCCGTACACTTCGAACACCTACATTAGGCGCTTGATGTCACATAAGACGCTTCATGTAGGCGTTCGATGTGTCACAGCACACTCAAAATATTCGAACACCTCCAAAGGCGTTCGATGTCACATAAGGCGCCTCATGTAGGCGTTCGATGTGTCACAGCATACTCCAGAATACTTCGAATACCTCCAAAGGCGGTCGATGTCACATAAGGCGCTTCATGTAGGCGTTCGATGTATACCAGTACATTCCAGAACACTTCGAACGCCTAGAATATGCGCTCCAAGTCACTTTAGGCGCCTCCTGAAGGCGTTCCAAGTGTACTTGAAGTTCTTTTGACCCATTAAGAACTCCATATGTGTGAGATACCTTTATTCTCTTCCATTGCTCATAAAATACAAGTGTTTTGAAAGTGTGCTTGAGTTGTAAACATTAAGTGTGAATGAGTAGGGTAAGTATGAATTCGAAGTGAATTTGCGATACGAAAGGGCATGAAGTGGTATGAATGAGGTGTATTTGAGTTGTAAACATTAAGTGTGAATGGGTAAAGTCAGGTATTAATTCGAAGTGAGTTAGCAAATGAAATAGCATAAAATGGTACGAATAAGGTGTGTTTGAGGAAGTATGAATGAGCAAGATTAAGTGTGAACTCGAGATGATTTTTGTAGTACGAAAGGACATGAAATGGTACGAGCAGGGTGTGATAGAGGTTCAAGACTTTGTACTTGATATGTAAAGTGTGTGTGCATGTTTACACGTTTGATATGATGTTACATGAGCATTCTGCATCATGGCATTAACACTTTGCATTTCGACATGAGTTTTGTTGTGCGAAAAGAATACGAGTTTGAAAAGAAGTTTAAAGTTTTCGAAAATCAATTATGGTTGCTGGTTGATTGCAGGGTATAAAAATCACGCCTGCTAAAGCAGGGTATAAAAACGTGATCTGTGAATCAACAGCAGGGTATAAAATATTTTATGGGGCCGTGGACCTATTAGCACGGAAAATAAAGTTATTTTATGGGGCCGTGGACCTATCAGCACAGAAAATAAAGTTATTTTATGGGGCCGTGGACCTATCAGCATGGAAAATAAAGTATATGTTATGGGGTCGTGGACCTTTCAGCACGGGGTATAAAGTTATATTTTATGGGACCGTGGACCTTTCAGCACGGGGTATAAAGTTATATGTTATAGGGCCGTGGATCTTTCAACACGGGGTATAAAGTTCTGTTTGTTGTGGACTCATCACCCACAGGGTATAAAGTGCTGCTACGCGAAGAATATGATAAGAAGAATTATGAAAAGTTTTATGAAATGACACGCATGACATGTCTACGAAAGAAGATATATGCATGGGTGTTGTGTGTGGTTTTGAAGAAATACATGCATCATGATACACAAAGCATAAGATTTGACATGCAAGAAATGTTACAAGAATATGTTCTGTTTTTGTAGTATGTTTGGCTTTCTATGTGTTGGTTTCATTTTGTGTGTCAATTATGTGGCTTATTTGGATTTGATGAATCATTATAAAGATGTTATTTGCCAACCCGAGCACCTTATTTTGGGAATTGATTTAAATACTGGTGACTCGTCGTGTGTGGTCCCGTAAGGTGTATAGACGGGTTACTTGCTAGCGATGTTTTCGCTAAGAACAATTACCTATCTATCTGCTTTTTCAGGTGAGTCAAGGTACGAGATGATTTTTATAGAAGATATCGGCGAGTGGCTCATTGGGACGATAGTCACTAAAATGGACAGGCTTACAGTCCTTATCTTTTAGGTTGAGGGATTTACTGTTAAAAACTTTGTATTGAAGGATACTTTAGACACTCTCACTGACCACGTTTATTTCACTGTGTTTCACTTGGGATATTATTGTTATTGAAGTTTTTAATTCTACGTCGTTTCCGCTGATTTAATCTTACGCATGAATGACGTGTGCTTGATCTGCTTTGATGCTTCGTAGTTCTCGTAGTAGGCTACGCGGGGTGCACTGGTACCAATGTCCAGTATCAGGCCGGGGCGCTACAAATGCCTTGTATAGATGTGACATCAAGTTGCTTACTTGGCAACACTTGATTGGATGATTGTCTTGGCCTTGCTTACTTGGCTCTTTGATTGGATGGGATTTGCCATCAGTTGATGACTGTACAAATCTGAGAATTACACTTAAAACATGTGCCAAATTAGTAGTAAAAACTTTGCCAAATATCACATAATTAATCCCACATAATTTGCAAAGAAAGTTTGTCTCAATCAAGACCAAGAATTCGGCCACTCCTTTGTCTCACATGCTGAAATTTTCAGCATGTGCTAAATCTCAAGATCTTCAAATTATTACCATATTATCATCACATCAATCCCTTGAAAATGGAGAAGCAAATTTGTGAAAATCAAGACTCAATTTTCGGCCACCCTTAATTCACACATGCGTGAATTTTCGGCATGTGTTACATTTGTAACATAGTTGAAATATTACCTTGTGTAGCTCCCTCCATTATGTCACTAACCTTGGATAGGTCCATTCTTCACCAATCAAGATGCCAAATAAGCTCCACATAAGCTCCATCAAGCTGTCTTAGGCGTGTGATGTAGAATTTCCATGTGCTGATTTTTATTTTTGTAAGCTTTTTAAAATAGTGTATAATAATTACAAACATATGGTATATTCTAATCAGCCCTAGTTTGAATATTCGAGAACACTTCAGTATGTATTGAATATGTAAAAATTATCTAGATACATGTTACATGTCATGCCAAAACATTCCATGTGTTGTGTTCGTAGAAAACCGAATTTTCGACTTTTGTCGATTACACGATTTTTCTCCGATTAAATTCAAACTTTTTGCACAAGTTATATATATTATGTCACACATAATATACATATAATAAATTGAATATCAGCTCTAAAGGCTGATTAAAAGTGGAGTCCCATGTGACAAAAATATTGAATTTGAAATCTCCACAATTTGGCCTTAATTGGAGGTGATTTGTGTGTGCTAACATGGAATGATTTTATGGATGAATATACCATGTAAGACACGAAATTGGTGCCTATTTTTGAAGTATAGGGGCTGGCCATCTATATATGGCAAGTACGTGACACGTTAGTGAAGTTTCTGTAGTCACCCGATACGACAATTTTTGGTTTAAAACCTTATAACGTGTCGTAATAATTTTGTCATCACCGTGACTTATATCATATGATATAAGACCTGAATATACTCATAAATATGAGGTAAGTATAGTGGTGTGACATTAACGTACGTTCGTAAACATATATAACGTGTCCAGTAGTACGTTGGAATATATGTGTATAGTGCCTTTTAAAAAATCTGAATATTATATATATATATATATATATATATATATAATATATATATATATATATATTAGAAACGTATGATTAAGGGTAGAAGGAGACTTTCCATTTCCATGTTTGTTGACTTTATGCCTTCTCCAAATTTCTCCATTTAATGAACTACTTAGTTCATTTAACTAAGTACTTCACTTAATGAACTAGTTTAGTTCATTAATGGTGGCACCTGAAAATAGTTCAACACAACAAATGTTTACCATTTGATGTAAGCTTTAAAGCTTCATGGCTTGTTAGTACGACAACATTATTTATAAAGTATATAAGGCAGGTTTGTCGCAAAAAACGTGTCAAGTCATAAAATGTGTCATGCATTTCTTTAGCACACGCTATTTAAATCATATATTTTTGTGAATAACTCAAACCCTTTTTCTCAACATGCCATGCTGAGGCATCTTTTCTTTCCTTTCTTCTGTGCTGTCAACTCAATATCTTCAACACCTCCCTCAATTCTGACTTCTCATATATGTTGCACGCTCCCAAGACTAAAGTCAAGAATTACAGTCTCTGTGAACCTAACACTTAGGGAACAAATCTGCCACTTGGTACCCTTTCTTAATAGGAATTGGTTGATCACCCGTTCTTGAAACTTATCCCTAATCATATGACAATCCACTTCTATGTGCTTAGTCCTTTCATGAAACACCGGATTTTCCACTATATAAATTGCGCTCTTGTTGTCACAGAACAATTCCACATGTTGATCATGTTCTACTCCTAGATCTTTCAAACAAATAAAGTAGCCATTGGACTTCACAAGTTGCAGCAGCAAGTGACCTGTACTCTGCTTCTGAGGAGGACCTAGACATAGTAGTCTGATTTTTAGCTTTCCAAGATACCAACGCATTGCAAAGAACATATAGTATGCTGTAACACACCTTCTGGTCTCCGAACACCCACCCCAGTCTGAGTCTGCATAAGCTTTGAGCAATTTTGACCATGTACTAGGAAATAACAGGCCTTGACCAGGGTTCCTTTCAAATACCTCAACAATCTGTAAACAGCTTTCATATGCAATTCTGCAGGAGAGTCTAAACTTGACTAAACTATTGAACAATATATGATATGTCAGGTCGAGTAACAGTAAGGTATAAACAGTTTTCCATTATCCTTCTGTAACAAGACACATCTTGCTATCAATGGTGAATCATTGTGTTCTAATTTTAGATTTTGTTCCATATGAGTAAATGCAAGGTTTAGCAGCCAGAAATCCTGTTTTTTCTAATAATTCCATTGTGTCATTTCTTTGCTCATGATCCCCCCCTGGGACCTTGCTACCTCAAGACCTAGAAAGTACCTTAGGACTCCTAAGTTTTTTATTTGTAATTTAGAGTGTAACTGATTCTTAAGCTATTGTATTGAGACAAAGAGTCACTTGCAATTATGATATCATCAACATAGATGAGCAAAACTAGAAAAAGAATTTGGCGACTTCTTAGTGAACACGGTGTAATTATTCTTAGATTGTTGAAAGCTCCGAGCCAACAAATAAAGGGTAAGTTTTTCATTCCACTACCTGCTTACCTACATAAGACCATAAAGTGATGTCTAAAGTTTACAACAACATTAGGAATGGATGACTAAACTCTGGTGGTAAATCCATATATATCTCCTAATATAATTCCCATGAAGAAAGCATTATTGATGTCCAATTGATGTACATGCCAATTATGCACAAAAGCTAAAGCAAGAAGGAAATGCAAAGAAGTCATTTTTGCCACAGAGGAAAAGGTATCAAACATAGTCTATACCTGGCTGTTGAGGGTATCCTTAGCTACAAGCCTAGCCTTATATCTCTCTACTGAACCATTAGCTTTCCCTTAAAACCTTGTAAACCCATTTACAACCAATGAGTCATTTTCCAGGTGGCAAAAGAATAATGGGTCCAGGTGTTAGTGTGCATGTAGTGTAGCCAGTTCCAATTGGCATAGCCTGTTGCCAGGTTGCTGATGAAGGCTTCCTGTTGATATGTCACATGTTCTTGCTCAATACTCATGTTAAGAATGTAGGACCTGTATTGGAGCCAAAGCATCAAGGGAGTCCAATAGACTAGATAGAGTAAAGTAAAAAAGCTGAAGGAGATGACTGACAGAAAGAAGGAAGGTGAATGAGTAAGATTACAATAGTAATCCTGTAAGTAAGATGGAGTATGCCTTGGTCTAGTAGGTCTGTGATTAGTAGGCTCATGTAATGGTAAATTAGAAGATGATAAGGGGACAAATGAACCTGTAGCTGTGTAATAGGTAGCTGGGAGAAGAAGAAAGAGAATCATCAGGTGACAAAGGAAGTGAAGATGAAGCTACTGGTGATGCAGGAGGGGACTCAATTGTGTCTGAATGTGCAAGATCAAGTGTGGAAGGCATGATATGTAAGGGATGCAATTGTGGAGGAGTTTGAGAATATGAGGATGGCCATCTGTCATGCCAGAAGATAATGGCACTGATGGTGCTGACAAGAAAGTAGCATCAGAAAAAGGAAAAGAATGCTCATGAAACTGTACGTCTCTAGATACAATGACAGATTTTTCATCTATTCTTTATAAAATATATCCCTTCATATTCATAGTTATTCCAAGGAAGACACAGGGTATAGATCTTGGTGCAAATTTTGCTTTGTATGGAGTATTATCACAAGTAAATGCTTTTCGTAAGGAGTCATATGCTGAAAAAACAGGCAAAGGCATCAAGTTTATCAAATATGTGGCATGTTGGAGACAGAATCCCCGATAAATAATAGGCAAAGAGGCATGCGATCTGAGTGCCCTACCCATAATAAGAAGATGTTGATGTTTTCTTTCTACTACCCCATTCTGTTGGGGAGTGTCATTACAAGTAGTCTGATGAAATACACCATGTTTCATATAGAATTCAGGCATCTTAAACTCAGTCCGTTTATCACTTCCAACAAACTTGACATGAACATTAAACTTAGTAGAAGCATAATGAAAGAAACTTTGTAGAATTTGTCTGGCTTCAGATTTATTTTTGAGAAGGTATATCCAAGTATATCTAGAACAATCATCCACTATTGTTAGAAAATATTTCTGATTGTACATAGTAAGATGTCCTATAAGGACCCATATATCTACATGTATGATATCAAGAGGATGTTTGTAAGCTTAACAGACACGGGGAAAGGGCTTCTTTTCAATTTTGCCAAAGGGAAAACTGTACAACTATTGTTTGATCTGTACGATGGTATATCTGGATGCAGTTTATGTATTTCTTGAATTCTGGCTGATGAAGCATGTCCAAGCCTGGAATGCCACAGGTATGAACTGGAATCTAAGCTTGTTGAAGAAAGAACAGAAGGCAATACAGAAGAAGTTGAGACTTCAGTTTGTGTGGGTAGACTGGAATCATATAAGCAGTAGAGTCTATGATGCTTCCTAGCTGAACCAATCATCTGCCTAGACAACTGATCCTGAATAAAGCAACAAGAGTCATGGAATGAAACAAGCAAATGAGGGGAGTCAGTAAGCTTGCTCAAGGAGACAAGATTAAAAGAGAATGAAGGCACATGTAATACATCCTTCAGGACAAGTCCATTGTGTAGCCTAACTACTCCTCTATGAGTTGCATCAACTGTGATGTTATTTGGAAGCTTAATATTGACATGATCAATGGGATAATAAGAGTGAAACAAAGTCAACAAACAAGAGACGGTCAGTGGCACCTGAATCCAAGATCCATACACAGTTAACACTTGTAGAACATTTACCTGAATGCACAGCAACCTGTGCAGTCATGACAGCATCCTGAGATTCCTTGCTCACACCTGTCCCTAAAACAACATCATCAACATCCAACAATTTGAAAAGTTTAGTAAACTGCTTTGGTGTAAGACAGGGTGTTGGCTGTGGAGGCAGGCAAGCATAAATCTAAAAGGTCTGGTCACCACTATTGTGTTGAGGACTTTCCTCCACTGCCTCAGCCACATTTGCCTGATTTCTAAACTTGAATCTAGGAGGGAATCGATGCTTCATATAACATCTATCACTTGTATGTCCTATCATGCCACAATGAGTACATTGTAAACGTTTATTCCTTTCCTGATTGAATCTCCCATTTCCTCTCCTATAGACTGAGCTCTGTCTTCTATTTGTATATGTGTTAGCTACAAAAATTTCTTGCTCACCATAGTTACTCATCAAGGCTGTAGGAGCATTAGTAAAATTGACAGGTGTACTATTATTCATAATTTTCCTTTCAGACTTTAAAGCCATTGCAAACACAGTCTTAATATCTGGAAATGATGTCATCACAAACACTTGTGATTTAACTAGATCAAATTCTTCGTTCAGTCCTTTGACAAATTTGATAACATAATCATTCTCAATGAACTCAGTTACTTTCTTGGTAATATCACAAACACATCTAAGACAGTCACACTTCGGTATGGACCTTTAGGCCATCAACTCCCATAAAACTTTCAATTTGGTAAAGTAATCGTTGACACTGAGATTTTCTTGTTTTATAGCATGGAACTCAGACAATAAATCAGACAATCTGAATGGATCACCACTACTATATCTCATGGTTAAGTAATTCCAAACATGCAAGGCACACTCATACCATATTATACTTTGAGCGACAGAAGGAGAAACGCAGTGCATTATCCAAGATTGGATCATGGTGTTTACCTGTCGCTAGGCATGAAACTGAGGATCGTTTGGTGTTAGCTTAGGCATAGATCCATTAATAAAACAAGTCTTATTCTTCACCAGTAACGCCATTTGAAAGGTTCTGCTCCATGAGTGAAAACTATGTGGAGTAAGTTATGGTTACACCAGCACTATTGGTAGACTATTATTTGGATACAAATAATACAGATCGTTGACTGGATTATCATTGATGTGTGATTATTACGAGAACTAGAGGATGCTATACTTGTGGTTTCCATGGTTGAAACTTTACTTGTGATCAAACGCCTACAAAGAAGAAATTGAGCGAAACAAAATCAAATTGAGAAGAACAGAGAATCGATGGTGAATCACTAGAGCTCTTATACCATGTTAAAAATGCTTTAGAAGCTGAATTCAAATAGTATATCAACAAAATCACCAATCAAAACTAACTGAATCGAAACGGAAATTCGAATATGGAAAAATGGCGCTAAAAGCATAAATGAAGAACAATGAAATTGGGAGATATTTTTCAGTTTCTTCTTGTCTAATCTGATATATACAACATTGCTAAGCATTTATATCAGCTATAGAAACAACTAGAAGCTAATTAGTACGTGGAAAATTATTTCTGCTTGTTCCAACCGCTCGCGCCGTCTTCCATTTCAGTCAACAGTGTGCCAACTCCTGCGTGCTAGCATGTCAACTTGTCCAGCAGCTTTAATCCACTATGGCATCCTCAACTAAACAACAATTACTCCTTCACGTGACTGCTGAATTGCGTATTCTTTCCACCAGATGACTTCTGCACTTTAATCCATCTATTGAAGGTGTGATCACAACAGATCACACCTCTGATCACCTATGCCATGCTGAGGCATCTTTTCTTTTCTTTCTTCTGTGCTGTCAATCCAATATCTTCAACAGAGAACCCTTCAAAAATCAAGTCATTTATCTGTAATTCTACGTTTGGAAGTATATAAGCTAGAATGTATCAAAAAAATTCTGTATTTATAGCTTTCGTGTGATTGAACATGTCTTTTCTTGATGTTGTTTTTTCTTTTTGTATGCTTTGGGCGGCCAATGCATGTTTGGAAGCTGTGGGAGAGTACCATGTGTCTGGTTCTTCTTGTGCATGACTGCCATATAAAGAAACGTGTTGAGTTGTATGACTAAGCTGCTGCCAAGCTGACCAAAGAGGCACTGGGTACCGGGTCTATAGCCAACATGTTAGGCATGGCTGAGGTGCCCATTGTTTTCGAGGGGACAGTTGCGACAGAAGCAGAGACAATAGCTGAAGTGAGCAGCTAAGGCTGAAGTGGTAGCTGTGACCAAGGCAGGGACGATAACTAAGATGGCTAACTGAGAATGAGATGACAGTTGCGGCTGAGGGTAGAAACAATAACCGAGATGACCAGTTGAGGATGAGGTGGCTGGCCTTTAATGCCTATGCATGAGAAAGGTTAATGTTGATTTAATATCCTAGTCGGTGTCAAGTGAGCGCCCTTCATCCCATAGGCCGTGTCGACTTGATTTTGTACTTGGGTTTGAGTGGTTGACATGAAACTTAGACGACCTGTGCCTCTGTAAGAGTCAAATGACGTTGACCGTTACAGACTGGGTTAGTTGCACTTGTCATATTTTAGGCTGGTAGAGGGTATGGAATTTCTCATTCACTAACTTAAGCGTTCTCTAATCTTTGTAAATAGATGTCATCTGCATGTTTTGAATATATGATTTGATAAATTAAAATGACTCACTAAATTGGCTGCGCTTCTTATATCGTGAAATAGCAGTTGATCAACACATCTAGACACAATTTTCATTATAGGTCCTCGGAAAACAACCTTCGTGTATTTTAAACACATGTGTATGGTTGCGTATATCCGACCCCCTATACCCTGTCATAAACGGAAGCCTCTAAAATAATGAATTAAGGTTGTTGTTGTTGTTGGTGGTGGTGATATAATCATCATCATCCGGATCCAGTATATCCCAACGACAACAAAAGCTATCGTTAGGGTATGGAGAGGATAAGTGGTGATATAATGTAAAATACTATTCAAGGTTCATCTTGTATACAAGCTCCCCACATTAGATTTTTCATAGCTGTCGGCAGCAGAGAACGCTGACAGCATCAGAATATGTATCATTGTGGTGTACATACATGAAAGGACCAAAATGAATTTGTTGGGGGCCATGGCTTTCAAAATCCAAACTTCTTCATAATTTATAAATAATAAAATATTTGGGGCAGGGGGAGGGGTGTGTGTAAAACTAGTGCAGGAGTACTTATTGCTTAATGAGTTCGACCCAAAAAATAGAAAAATGAAAAACGCAAACAACAACATTACCCTATCGCCATAAAGGCTCCTATACATAACGGAGTACATGAAGTTCGGATGTACGCAACCATACTCATAAGTTAGAAACACACATACTGTGTCCCGATAATGTATAATAATCCGTCATCATAATGATGTGTTACAATCCTAAAAGAAAAGGGATTTAGAAAAGAGAAAAAGGAAAAATGCGACGACTTCTTAAAGGATTTGCAAAGAATTTCCTAAACCCAAATCTCAAAAAACCTTAAATGTTTATAATAATGAAAACAGATCTAGTGAAAAGCGATTATATGTAATGGTTAAATAACATTTCGTTTATTCTTATGACTGGAGTGGGAGTTTTTTTATTATCAAAAACAGGATAACAATATTTAGCACAGAAATCTTTGTAGGGTTTTCTTCTAGAACTTTTTTCTTTCTTCCACCCTTTTAGACAATTTCAAATATTTTTTAATTTCCAAATTATTTGTCTAATACGTAGATCAGTTAAAAGATCTTCAATGAGAGAATCAACTATATATTTCGGTGATATCTTCAAGCAATTTTGAAACCACAAAATCAGATTCCATTTTCGCAACTGGAGCCTGGAGGATTCTTTTGAAAAGAGTTCTTTCTGACTTCTGGATTTGCTATGCAATACTAATCTATGCTGACTGTACAGAGCATTGTAACAACCCCTCAAAAATAGAATTTTGGTTATATGCTTAGATAAAGATGAGGAGGCAAGAAACACGCTTGATACTTGAATGAGCTGAAATGTAAGTGGAAGAAGCACAATCTAGCTGGAGTGACTTTAGGAGAAACTGGATCGTTGGATTCACTAGGTAATCAAGGGTGGAGAAAATTGGCTGTGGCAGGTGAAGATCAAGCACCTGGTCGAACAGGAAGAAACTGGGAGAAGAAGAAGAGAATTGCGGGACAGTTTAAACAGGGTGAAAAGAAAAGAATGCCTCTACAATTGAAATAGTTGTAGTCTAATAATTGAGGGCAAAAATGTAAATTCGGCGCACTGTAACCGCCTTCTGTTTTTGCTTCTTCCTCTGTACTTAAGAGCTGCAATTGCAGCCTAAATGTGATGGAATGCAATTTCTAATAGCCTCAATTCAGTTTTATCCTGCTCTGCATTCTTCTATCATTTTACTCGTTTCGTTGATTGTTTGTGTGATTATTCTTCATATTCTTGTTTGCTTGATTGAATATCAGAGCGAGGCTAAATTGATGTCTTGTTGTTGGCCTGATAGATTCGCTTCTGGTTTCTTCTCTTGTTGAATGATGTGTTTGATGACTTGATTTTCTCTGTTTGCTCTTTATTGATTGTTTTTTTGAATTCGATGTTTCCAAATTCAAGTGCTTCGACTTCTAGAGGCAATCAACCTCAAAGTCCTCAGTAGAATACATACTACCTCCATCCTAATGATAGCCCTGTGATTGTCTTGGCTAAACCACCACTTACTCCTTATAATTATCACACTTGGAGCAGGACTTTTGAGATGGCCTTGGTTGTCAAGAACAAGGTAGGCTTCATAGACGGGACCATCATGAAACCACTGCCAACATATCTTGATTTTTCCCTTTGGAGGCAGGTGAATACTATAGTGCAGTCCTGGATCATGAACTCTGTGTCTCATTCCATTGCATAGAGCATCATGTGGTTTGATAGTGTGTTTGATGATTGAAATGACCTTAAGTTGAGGTATGAAAGCACATATCCATTTAGGCTGTCAGATTTGTTGGAAAGTTTCTATGGAATCAAGCAGGACAATCTCAGGTAAATGAGTATTTCACCAAGCTAAAGGTTGTTTGGGAAGAACTAATGTCTGTGAGATCGATACCTACATGTGTTTGTAGAGGATGTAGGTATAATGTGGCAGAAAAGATGAAACAGTTTGTGGAAAATGATTATATCATTAAGTTCATAAAAGGTTTGAATGAGAACTTTGATCAGTGAAATCTCAGGTGTTCGTTATGTCACCTTTACCAGATATCAATACAACTTTTCCATGTTTTTAAAGCATGAGAGGAAGGTGATTTCTCATACCAGAGGAGCATCCTTTGACAGTAATCCCACTGCATTGCTGTCTGAGGAACAGGTGAACGAGGCATTTGCTGCAAATGCCTACTTTGGTATGCAACAGTTTGGAGGGTATAGAAGGGGCAATAGAAGGTTCTATGCAGACGGAACAAGGTGTTTTCATGTAGCGCCCTGCTCCCGAGCCCTAGCATCGGGAACAGTGCACCCGCCGTATCTCACTGAGGAGAATACAAGGCGTCGAATCAATCTCTTTACATGTCCGAAATGACGTAGAAATTTTTCTCGCGTAAACGTAAATCATAACTTAAATTAAACTCCATTAATCATCATTACATTACTGAATAAAACTCTGATAATAAAAGTACTAAAGAAGTCTGAGAAAATCCCCAAAAGATAACTACGAAAAATCAGCTGCAGAGTTCCCCTCGTATCCTAGCTGCAGCTATCAACCAGCCCACTCAGCTATGTCCGTCCCGTTCTCAACAAAGATGTGCCCGTAGTCCTCATCCGGCTCACCTGGGAAGTAGGGGTGAGTGACAGAAATCACCCAGTAGATGCCCGCCTCAAACAAATACAAAACGTACATACCGAAATGATATAGCCACATAGCACATAAACATGATATAACATATAGCACATACATATAAAATAACATGCATAAGATAAAGTAAATGCAGCAAGTAAAGCACTCCATGTAAAATGCGCAAGTACGTGATGCATGTTCAATCAACGTGTCACACGCAACAAAGTCATGTCACACAGAATGCCGATATCTATACCGTGCAAGGCATGAACCCGGGTCCTACTGAGTGGCTGTAGGTCGTACACCCCACAGTCACCATACTGAGTGTGCGTGGCCGCGCCACTGCACACCATCCTGAGTGTCGTGGCCCCGCCACCGTACACCATCCTGAGCGCTCGTGACCCGTACGTCATGACCCGCCATCATGCAATGCGCGTGCCATGAATGCAAAAACACAATCGCCTGAGGCCCCTGGCCCATCCTCACCATCCTCCGGCACTCAATATTTGGTTTCATAAATTTTACGAATATTGGAAAGCTGTTCTTTATCACCATCCTTATTTTTCCTTAGCTTGTATTAATTTATTAGAATTTTCTACTAATTTACCCTATGATTCCCTTATTTAATTTTATTTATTACTATTAATTTTTTTAATTACTTAAATTACCAAACTTCAGAAATTAAGTGAAAATAATTTAATTTTAACCTTTTCTATTTTCTGAAATTTATTTGAATTTTATTTGTATTTAATTATATTTTCCTGGCCTGATCCACCAGACCCGATACATTCTTTTTGAGAGGTAAATAGGCCGCCTTCGGTCCAACCCGCTGGCCAGCCGACCCAGTCCGTTGGCCAGCCTGTTCTCTGCTTTAATTTAATTATTTATTTATTTATCTAATTTGATGTTCCACCAGTGGCAACGCGCACTGTGATTTGTTTTTCGATCCCAACCCCCATTTCCTCCTATTTCCAGTCTATATGAACCTATTCTAAGGCCAAAACACAACTTCTTAAAGACTCCTAATGTAAAAGTTCCCCTTTTTTAAGGATATTTTGTTTTCGATTCAATCATACCACCAATTTCACACACACATACACGCACATAGCAGCCATAAATAATATATCTCATGCTTTCCAACATATACAAAATTTACAACTTAAACAAATAAAACAACGAAACAAAAATTACAACTTAAACAAGTAAAACAACGAAACACATTAGTATACCATCAAAGCATGCATGAATCATACCCATTTGAGGAGGGAAGAGGCACCTACAGGGATCTCTTCTTCCCAACCCCGCTGACCTCTATGCTAGGTGTTGGGCAAATCCTTTCTTTCTTCCTAAAGGACTCGGATGGTTGCTTTGGAAAAGGACAAAAAAAAACTTTAACTTCCACACTTAATCCAGAAAGTTGACAAGTACAACTTTAAACACCTTTTGATTTACCGTTGTACTTATTCGTTCACCATTTTATTACCGTTTCAATTCCAACTTATCTCCTACGTGTAAGTATACTCACGTATATGTCTGTGTCCATACACGTACATATACACGCTTATACTCATGTGTTGCACCCTCGGCAGAAAAACTACTTCACCAAAATTCATATTAATTCTATATACATATATATGTGAATATGCACGGTGCAGAGCTTATTAAATTATATACAATGAATGTTGCATAAATTTATAGTATCAAGTGTGTACCACATCGGTACACACATCATTTTAACAATTGAACTTTCTAACAATTGAGCATTTTGTATACAAGACTGAACCTAGATTTGGAATATAAGGTTTGTGACATTTCGGCAGACACACATATTATATACACACATATTATATACATATAGCTGTATTACATCCACACACACACATATATATATATATATATATATATATATATATTCAAGCATCTGTGAAGACAACAATATATACACTCATGATCCATGAGTTTATACAAAAATAAACACATAAGTTTTGCAAAAATATAGCAAATATACTAAACTTACCTACCAATCTTATGTATATACACAAAACATATATTCACAAGTTTATATGTATGATAATTAACCATTTGAAGATTACTTTGTTTTCTCACATATAAAGAAATATGGCCACTGACTAATCTTAACTATCGGACACCACAACATCATTGAAACAATTTTAATATTTTGGCCTACTCCTTCAACTGGCCTTACCTTTTTTTTCATAAAGACAATTTACACAACATTAACATACAAACCAAAACCCATGCCATGCATAAGGCAGCGACAATTAGCACAAAAAGAAAAAAAACACAATTTCCCTCAAATATCTCAACTCCTTGAACAATTTGCACAGCGTTTAAAATAGTCAGCATATAATTTATAAAGGAAAAGTATCATTTGCTTTTGCCATTGTCCTATACCTGTTTAAAAACTTCACATTGCCACACACTTTTTTTTTTTTACATCGGTTAGTGTTCACAAAACAGATATAATATGTACGCCACCTTTATGCCAAAACAAAACAAATATAATATATGCGCCACCTTTATGCCGATCACGGAACCCATATTTATTTAGACATGTGCACATATATTCGGCCACATATGAATACGTGTATACATTCATCTATGCCTACAAATTTTACTTATGCATGATCTAAGTTTATAACGAACATAACATATAGATTGTCGCAAAACATAGTAAGTATAGAGAGATTACTTACCTAATTTGATAATATTATACCGTACGATTGGATTAAGGTTTGCTGGAGACCAAAACTAATTCTCTCTTCACGTATACACCCAGCCGAAAGGTTGAAACAAGAAAATATAAGTTGCTGTTGTTGCGTGGAGGATCACCAACAAAAAGAAAAAAACGGCTCCCTTGTATTTTTTTTTGGTTTGCTTCATTTCTTTTGTTAATTTCAGCCGCTGGAAGGCTTTTTGTTTGATATGGGAGATTGTTTGCTCTCCAGCTGAGCGACGGCAGAATTTAGAGGGTGGGTTAGGGTTGTGATGATTGTGGGTATGTTCATATATTTATAGTATGGAGCTAGATAGAAATTAGATTTATTTAATAGGTTTAGGTATTTTACCTAAGGTAATTTTTTTTTAATTTATCCATACCTTATTTTTATGTTTCAATCCTAATTGGATTTGGATAACTTTTGTCCCATTATAATTATCTTCCTTTTATGTATTTTATACTATATATCATTTTTTTTCTTAGCCCAGGTCACGGGTGTAACATTCCTTCCCTCTTACAATAAGTTTCGTCCTCGAAACTTGCGTATGACGGGATCATCGACTTAATATGTTTCTACTTAATCATTTACTTAGATAATGACCATGCTAAATATCCATTATGTATTGTGATACGTTAACCATTTCACTTCCTTGGTGTATGACTAAATCTTCAAAATCATTCCGTGTATACTACAAAGTAGTTTCTATGTCCATTATTCTCCACTTACTTAAGAACATAACCTATCTTCTTAAAACTCTAAGATCAAACTTATGGGTATTATCATCATGCTAGAGGTTTCATACCCCCAATCGCCAGTCGATATCGTTCTTATATATGCAGTCATCAGCAGCACTCTAAGATCCGTCCTTAGGTGTCCCATTATTTTTAATTTAAGTTGTCAAATCCTAGCATGTCACACTTAATATTGATCGACTTAGGGCATTCTAATTCACCATGCTTCCGCGTACCACACTGATCCACTGTACTCTTCACATGGTTATTTCAACTGCTATTTCTAATTTAGTTAGATCTCACATGAAAAACATATACTACTTGTTCATGCTTACTCTATCTCAATTCAAGCCTACTCGATACATCTGTACTTACGTGTTTCTAAGAATTAACACTTAATCTCAGTTTGTAATAATTTGTCATTCCACTATATTTATTGTAGTAATGCTTGCTGATCATTATCAATTCATATCTCTAACAGGACTAATATCTTCGGCCTATTTGATAACCCAAAATTCAACATCTTAATCGTAACTATAAACCCTTTTGCACGATATTCTTTGGTAACTCTGCTGATCATAACGCTAATAAATTCTTTTCTTAGTAATTCGTTTTACTATCAATCATTCCTTAGGAACTACAATCCCCACTTAGACCTAGTCGCGTTCTGACACTACTGTCAAGGTAGAGGCGTGAACCTGGTCGTTTACCGAAATGGTACCGGGTTAGCAGGGTCGAATCTAAGGAATTATATAAATGATTATAATCAACACTTAGATGCGACAACTAACTCAGAGTCGTATAGAGCGCCTTAGGTATACGTTGGCATATCCCTTATCCGATCATCACTTAGGTCTAAGATCACTTCTTAGTTACAAATCGCACTTGGTATATAATCAGCGTTTATGACTAAAATTAATGCTTAAGTCAAAGATCAACTCTTAATCAAGATCGCCGCTTATGTCTAAAATCGTGGCTTACGGGCAGAATCATTAGTTAATTTCTAAGGTCACGTCTTACTCCCAATAAGATGCTTCATATGTAATCATTGCTTACGACTAAAAATCAATACTTATTTCTAAGATCGTGACTTAAGATCAAAATCGTAACTTAACTTCTAAGATCATAGCCTAAATTTATGCTTCCGCCGTGGATCTAGAGCCATGCTCTGATAGATCGCACAGTCGAATACGTAGTACCTCTTAAACTCATTTTGAAATTAGATCCAAGTGATTGGCGGTGTCAGTTGTGCTGCGCCATCATTCATCCGCATCTCCTTCTCGAAGAATCTTAGGTCTGAGTGCAATGGTGGTGGAGGCGGTGCATGCTAGTTCAGCAGCTGGTGCCGCTGTGCTAAGGTGCTGGTCATGGTGACTATGACATCTTCAAGTGCTTGGGGATGATCCCTGATTTTTGGTGGTTCTCCCCACCGTTCCCAGCTGGCTCACGTCGTGGAGGCATTTCGTGTTATCAGGGTTCATGAGAAGAAATCACATTAGTCAAAAATAAATCGAAAGGTTGAACACCGATAAATCGATAGTTAGACAAGGAAAGCTCACCATCGACACACACCTCCCATAACCCAATCATAACCTAGGTCTAAGATCATATCTTAAGTCTACTTTGTTTATTAGGGGTAAAATCGAAATTTTATAAAAGATCGTAACTTATGTCTAAGTGATCTAATTAAGCCTGCGTTTCCGAGGCGGATCTGAAGCCTCGGCTCTGATACCACCCGTAGCGCCCCGCTCCCGAGCCCTAGCATCGGGAACAGTGCACCCGCCGTATCTGACTGAGGAGAATACAAGGCGTCGAATCAATCTCTTTACATGTCCGAAATGACGTAAAAATTTTTCTCGCGTAAACGTAAATCATAACTTAAATTAAACTCCATTAATCGTCATTACATTACTGAATAAAACTCTGATAATAAAAGTACTAAAGAAGTCTGAGAAAATCCCCAAAAGATAACTACGAAAAATCAGCTGCAGAGTTCCCCTCGTATCCTAGCTGCAGCTATCAACCAGCCCACTCAGCTATGTCCGTCCCGTTCTCAACAAAGATGTGCCCGTAGTCCTCATCCGGCTCACTTGGGAAGTAGGGGTGAGTGACAGAAATCACCCAGTAGATGCCCGCCTCAAACAAATACAAAACGTACATACCGAAATGATATAGCCACATAGCACATAAACATGATATAACATATAGCACATACATATAAAATAACATGCATAAGATAAAGTAAATGCAGCAAGTAAAGCACTCCATGTAAAATGCGCAAGTACGTGATGCATGCTCAATCCACGTGTCACACGCAACAAAGTCATGTCACACAGAATGCCGATATCTATACCGTGCAATGCATGAACCCGGGTCCTACTGAGTGGCTGTAGGTCGTACACCCCACAGTCACCATACTGAGTGTGCGTGGCCGCGCCACTACACACCATCCTAAGTGTCGTGGCCCCGCCACCGTACACCATCCGGAGCGCTCGTGACCCGTACGTCACGACCCGCCATCATGCAATGCACGTGCCATGAATGCAAAAACACAATCGCCTGAGGCCCCTGGCCCATCCTCACCATCCTCCGGCACTCAATATTTGGTTTCATAAATTTTACGAATATTGGAAAGCTGTTCTTTATCACCAACCTTATTTTTCCTTAGCTTGTATTAATTTACTAGAATTTTCTACTAATTTACCCTATGATTCTCTTATTTAATTTTATTTATTACTATTAATTTTTTTAATTACTTAAATTACCAAACTTCAGAAATTAAGTGAAAATAATTTAATTTTAACCTTTTCTATTTTCTGAAATTTATTTGAATTTTATTTGTATTTAATTATATTTTCCTGGCCTGATCCACCAGACCCGATACATTCTTTTTGATAGGTAAATAGGCCGCCTTCGGTCCGACCCGCTGGCCAGCCGACCCGGTCCGTTGGCCAGCCTGTTCTCTGCTTTAATTTAATTATTTATTTATTTATCTAATTTGATGTTCCACCAGTGGCAACGCGCACTTTGATTTGTTTTTCGATCCCAACCCCCATTTCCTCCTATTTCCAGTCTATAGGAACCTATTCTAAGGCCAAAACACAACTTCACAGACACATACACGCACATAGCAGCCATAAATAATATATCTCATGCTTTCCAACATATACAAAATTTACAACTTAAACAAATAAAACAACGAAACAAAATTTACAACTTAAACAAGTAAAACAACGAAACACATTAGTATACCATCAAAGCATGCATGAATCATACCCGTTTGAGAAGGGAAGAGGCACCTACAAGGATCTCTTCTTCCCAACCCCGCTGACCTCTATGCTTGGTGTTGGGCAAATCCTTTCTTTCTTTTTAAAGGACTCAGATGGTTGCTTTGGAAAAGGACAAAAAAAACTTTAACTTCCACACTTAATCCAGAAAGTTGACAAGTACAACTTTAAACACCTTTTGATTTACCGTTGTACTTATTCGTTCACCATTTTATTACCGTTTCAATTCCAACTTATCTCCTACGTGTAAGTATACTCACGTATATGTCTGTGTCCATACACGTACATATACACGCTTATACTCATGTGTTGCACCCTCGGCAGAAAACTACTTCACCAAAATTCATATTAATTCTATATACATATATATGTGAATATGCACGGTGCAGAGCTTATTAAATTATATACAATGAATGTTGCATAAATTTATAGTATCAAGTGTGTACCACATCGGTACACACATCATTTTAACAATTGAACTTTCTAACAATTGAGCATTTTGTATACAAGACTGAACCTAGATTTGGAATATAAGGTTTGTGACATTTCGGCAGACACACATATTATATACACACATATTATATACATATAGCTGTATTACATCCACACACACACACACACACACACACACATATATATATATATATATATATATATATATATATATATATATATTCAAGCATATGTGAAGACAACAATATATACACTCATGATCCATGAGTTTATACAAAAATAAACACATAAGTTTTGCAAAAATATAGCACATATACTAAACTTACCTACCAATCTTATGTATATACACAAAACATATATTCACAAGTTTATATGTATGATAATTAACCATTTGAAGATTACTTTGTTTTCTCACATATAAAGAAATATGGCCACTGACTAATCTTAACTATCGGACACCACAACATCATTGAAACAATTTTAATATTTTGGCCTACTCCTTCAACTGGCCTTACCTTTTTTTTCATAAAGACAATTTACACAACATTAACATACAAACCAAAACCCATGCCATGCATAAGGCAGCGGCAATTAGCACAAAAAGAAAAAAATACAATTTCCCTCAAATATCTCAACTCCTTGAACAATTTGCACAGCGTTTAAAATAGTCAGCATATAATTTATAAAGGAAAAGTATCATTTGCTTTTGCCATTGTCCTATACCTGTTTAAAAACTTCACATTGCCACACACTTTTTTTTACATCGGCTAGTGTTCACAAAACAGATATAATATGTACGCCACCTTTATGCCAAAACAAAACAAATATAATATATGCGCCACCTTTATGCCGATCACGGGACCCATATTTATTTAGACATGTGCACATATATTCGGCCACATATGAATACGTGTATACATTCATCTATGCCTACAAATTTTACTTATGCATGATCTAAGTTTATAACGAACATAACATATAGATTGTCGCAAAACATAGTAAGTATAGAGAGATTACTTACCTAATTTGATAATATTATACCGTACGATTGGATTAAGGTTTGCTGGAGACCAAAACTAATTCTCCCTTCACGTATACACCCAGCCGAAAGGTTGAAACAAGAAAATATAAGTTGCTGTTGTTGCGTGGAGGATCACCAACAAAAAGAAAAAAACGGCTCCCTTGTATTTTTTTTTGGTTTGCTTCCTTTCTTTTGTTAATTTCAGCCGCTGGAAGGCTTTTTGTTTGATATGGGAGATTGTTTGCTCTCCAGCTGAGCGGCGGCAGAATTTAGAGGGTGGGTTAGGGTTGTGATGATTGTGGGCATGTTCATATATTTATAGTATGGAGCTAGATAGAAATTAGATTTATTTAATAGGTTTAGGTATTTTAACTAAGGTAATTTTTTTTAATTTATCCATACCTTATTTTTCTGTTTCAATCCTAATTGGATTTGGATAACTTTTGTCCCATTATAATTATCTTCCTTTTATGTATTTTATACTATATATCATTTTTTTTCTTAGCCCAGGTCACGGGTGTAACATTTCAGTGCACTCATTGTGACATGATTGGAAATACAACAGAGAGATGCTACAAGAACTATGATTTTCTACCAGGTTTCAAGCCCAAGAATCAGGCTTACATGGTAGAGTATGCAGAGACAGAACCAGAGGCATTTCAGCTTGATCAAAAGGCTAAAGCACTGCGGCAACTGATGCTCACCCCTTAGCAAAACAAGAAACTTATTTCTTGGCTTAATAAGCTGGATGATAGCCAGGAAAGCAACGCAACTGCAGCTGCTCAGAACACTCTCTTGTCTGCAAAGGTTGAGAAGCTAGTAGGTAATTCTGTAACTAATGATGTAAGTACATGGATTTTGGATTCAGGAGCTACTGATCACATCATTTATAATCTGTCTTTATTTGTTTCTTCTAAGCTAATCAACCATGTTTCTATAAAAATTTCTAACAGCTTACATGTCCCTGTTACACACAAAGGCACAATTATGGTAAATAGCTTGCTTACACTGTATGATGTCTTATATGTGCCTTCATTTACCTTTAATTTGCTCTCCCTCAGTAAACTGACTTCTGATCCTAAACTGATCATTCAAATACATGGTCCTTCTTGTTTGATTTAGGATCATTTGTCCAAGAGGATGATTGGTTCAACTAAGCTCTCTCATGGTCTCTACTATTTGCATTGTGTTGCCTTGATGTCACAACATACTGCATGTGCCTCCATACCTATCTCAGCTTCAATGTTATAGCACCTTAGACTTGGGCATGCTTCAAAATCCAAAATAAAAGATATACAGAAACAAGATTCCTCAGTCACAAGAGATTTTCTTGATACCCCATGTACCATATTTCCCTTAGCTAGGCTTCATAACCTCCCATTTTTTGTATCTACTTCTGTTTCTGAGAAAGCTTTTGATCTTATTCATGTGGATGTCTGGGAGCCAAATAGGCACCATACTTTTTATGCTCAAAAATACTTTCTGACTATAGTGGATGATTTTACCAGGTTTACTTGGGTATATTTGATGAAATCTAAAGAAGAGACCAGTCATATTTTGTAAAGTTTTTGCTTGTTTGTTCAACTCAATTTAAAAGGCCTGTTAAGGTTATAAGAACAGACAATGCTAGAGAATTCAAGATGAATGAGTTTTATATGCAGCATGGCATAATGCATCAAACCAATTGTATATATACCCCACAAAAAATGGCTTGGTAGAAAGAAAATACCAGCACCTTTTGATTGTAGCCAGATCTTTACGATTTCAAGCCAATTTGCCCATGTCTTTCTAGGGGTTTTCTCTACTTCATGCTGCCTATTTGATAAATCTACTTCCTACAAATGCACTTCATCATAAAATGCCTTTTGAATTGTTGTACCACAAACCACCTGCCTATCACACCCTCAAAGTCTTTGGATGCCAAGCCTATGCACACAATACCAGTCCTCAAAAGCATAAGTTTTCACCTATAGACATATCCTGCTTGTATCTGGGTGTCTCTAAGCATACATATGTTAGACCGTGCACCTGCAATAAATACCACTAGAGGGGGAGGTGAATAGTGGTTAGCGGAAATCACACTACAACCCATTGTAAAAATCCCCTTTGAAAACAGAATCTGAGACCACCTCAGATTCAGAACCCGTTTTTGAAAAATTCAAAACTAATTGTACACAATTCCAAAAATTATGAAACTTTTCAAGAAGCTCAAGAGGCTTTTAGCTCAACAAAAACAACAAAAACACCAAAAACACCTTTGCTACAAAGAATGGAACAAGAACAACAACAAGAAGATGATAGCTAGACAAATCAACAATGCTTTTCAAGTGAGCTTCAAGTGTGTTTCATCTTTTTCACCATTGCCTCCTATTTATAGTGTGAAGTGAGCCTTGGAGATAAGATTGCACATGTGTCACCATCGTCATCATCAAGTCCAAATGTCTTCTCATCATTGGTTGGCCTTTGTACACTTGGCAAAATGATACAACATAATTGGTCCACCTCGGACACCCTTTGTTGGCCGAATTCTAGCTCCAAAAAATGACTTGGAATTATCTTGAAAATGTGAAGATAATGTGACCATAACAACTCCATCATCTTCTCAACTCTTTGGCAAGATAATAAGCATGTGAGAATTGACCATTTCAAACCAAAACTCAGCTCCTTTTCTCCATGTAGCCGTTGGCTACAAACTTGAAAATCCTAGTTGGCAATTTTTGCCAACTAGCTCCTTTTTGATTTGTCCACTTGTCACCAAGCTATAAAATGAGTCCACCAATAATATTACCTGATAATACACGACTTTTGACCCATATATATGTATAACAACTCAGATTTTTGAAGAAAAAATCAATAGATAATAATTGACAAGATTATGTCAACGTGTAACACCAAAATTTCCAATATTTTTTCTTATATGTCGTGATCATTTTCACACCTTTGACACCATTGATATCTCTGAATAATGATGATAAATGTGCTCCCATAACATATATAAGAGTGTCTTCAAGAAAAAATAGAATATGACATCTCAAATCGTCACATATCCAGCTATAGTCAATAATACTATAATGTGAGAGAATAAAATAAAGAATCACCATATTATCTTCAAATTAATAATAAATCAGCTCATGAATGAAGATAATAATATGCTCAAGAGATTTCTTGAGTGAAAATACCAAAAATACCCTTGGGGGTGAAATGACCGAAATGCCCCTGATATGTGAAAACTCCAAAAATGACCCGGATGGTCAGAAATAATCATGATATCACCTTTGTCATGATAAATAGTATAATTATACATCCTTGAAATATTTTTACCATGTGATGTTCCTACAAAACTCAAAATACCAATTTTGCCCTTTTTGGTAAGTTGTAGAAACTTCCAAGGCACTTAGTCACAAGACATTTAAAATCACCAAAAATACATAATATACACATAATGAACATGTAAATCATATACAAATGAAAACAATCATTTTAACACTTTTTAGAAAATTATTTCTAAAAACCCTAGACATCGATCGATCGAAGTGCCTCAGCTTCAGAGATCGATGTCTCACAGTAAGGTTCAGAATTTGTTTCTGACCTACATCGATCGATCACAATGAGGGTTCAATGTAAATCGATCGATCAATGTGTCTCAGGTTTAGAGATCCATGTCTCATTGTAAGGTCTTGAACTTTCACTGTCTTACATCGATCGATTGATGTGAGAGATCTATGTACATAGATCGATCGATGTGCAACAACCTGAGAGATTGATGTCAACTTTTTCAACTTTTAATCACATATAACACCATGTGTGACATTTTTAAGTATTCACTACTTAAAATCATGACTTTGAAAATTATCCAAACATATTTCTCAACATTCTTCCCCTTTTGGATGATTTTCAAAATAACCTAACATGATTTTAATGTCATAACTTATAACCAATTGTTTATCATAAATCTATCAATTGTCTCACAAAATTTGTACCAATTGTGAAACTAACCCCCAACCAATTACTAATTGTTTTCACATTGTTTTTAAATTTTCAACTCTCATGTATTCATATACTCATGTACTCTCCCTCAAATTATACTCTCCTCCTTAACCTGTGCTCAACTTACACCAATTTACACCAATTGAAACTTAGCTTACCAATTGAAACTTAGCATATTATTCAACAAATTATGACTTACCAACTAAAATAATGTTCTTATTCTATCTCTCCCTTTATTTTGCAAATCATACAAAAGATAGAACTATACAATGGTGTCGTAAGTCATCATACCTAACTTGGCTCGTAAGTTTTCAAAAGTGGCTTGATTAAGGGGTTTGGTAAAGATGTCAGCTATTTGGTGATCAGTTTTTATATTGTTTATGACTATATCCTCATTTTGAACATGATCGCGAAGAAAGTGGTATCACACTTCAATGTGTTTGGCCTTAGAATGAAGCACCGGATTCCGTGAAAGATTGATCGCACTTGTGCTATTGCAGAAAATTGGAATCTTTTTCATTTTAATGCCAAAATCTCTAAGTTGCTGTTTAAGCCAAAGTATTTGGGTAGTACATAAATTTAAGCCAATATACTCGGCTTCAGTGGTAGAAAGAGCTACACTAGCTTGCTTTTTAGAAAACCAAGAGATCAAGTTGGTTCCTATGAATTGACAAGTACCGCTAGTGGATTTTCTATCTAATTTGCAACCACCATAATCAGCATCACTATATGCATGTAATTCCAACTTAGCGTTTCTATCGTACCAAAGTCCTAAGTGAGGTGTAAAGATCTTTTTCACTGCATTGTAATGAGATACCTTAGGACAAGGTTGAAACCTAGCACATGTACACACACTTAACATACTTAAGTTGGCTAATGTGAATTCCTTGAGGGGTTTATTTGATTTGAAGTCCTAAAAAATAGTTCAATTCTCCTACCATTGACATTTCAAATTCTGACTTCATACACTCTTCGAAGTCTTTTACTAAGGTAGGGATGGTTGAACCAAAGATAATATCGTCTACATATATTTGAACTATTAACAAGTCATTATCTTTTCTTCTTAGAAATAATGTGTTGTTTATGGTTCCCCTTTGATAATTATTTGCAACAAGAAAGTTTGCAAATCTATCATACCAAGATCTTGGAGCTTGTTTCAAACCATATAGATCTTTCTTAAGCTTGTAAATATGGTTAGGATTCTTTGGATCTTTGAATCCAGTGGGTTGTTTGACAAACACCTCTTCTTGGATGTATCCATTCAAGAATGAACTCTTGACATCCATTTGGAAGAGTTTAATATTACTTAGACTTGCAATAGCAAGTAACAACCTAATTGCTTCTAGTCGTGCAACGGGTGCAAAGGTTTCTTCATAATCTATTCCTTCTTGTTGATTATACCCTTGTGCGACTAGCCTAGCCTTATTTTTTGTAATATTTCCTTGTTCGTCCATTTTATTCCTAAAGATCCATTTAGTTCCTATGATAGACTTGTCTTTAGGTTTAGGTACTAAGTTCCACACATTGTTTCTTGTGAATTGATTTAATTCCTCATGCATAGCATCTATCCAAAATATATCACCTAAGGCTTCCTTTACATTCTTAGGTTCTAATTGTGAGATTAAGCTATGTCCTTCAAGTTCACTTATATTTCTACGTGTTCTAACCCCAACACTTGGATCCCCAATGATTAGTTCTCTAGGATGCCATCAATTCCTAGATTGACTAGGTTCACCCTTATCTTGTTCAAATGTTTCATTAGTATGAACATTATCATATGTAATTTGATCATTAGTTGTATTATCTTCTAATTGCAAAGTCTCTTCATTTATTTCATCTAAGGGTTCATGCATGTCTTGTTCAGGGGGAGTTGGTTCTAGATGATCAAGTACATGCTCAAGTAATACATCATCGTCAAACATATTTTCAACATTATTCTCAGGTTTGTGTTGAGTTTTATCACTAACTTCAAAGCATGCATTTTCATTGAATTTTACGTGTATAGATACAATTATCTTTCTAGATGCAGGATTATAACACATATATGCTCTTGAGTTAGTTGAATACCCAACAAATATGCATTCAATAGACTTTTGTTCAAATTTATCTAGATTATCTTTAGTGTTCAGCACAAAACATTTACATCCAAATACTTTAAGATAATCTATCTTAGGTTGTGTATTGTTTAGCAATTCATAAGGCGTTTTATTTAATTTCTTTCTAATAGTAAGTCTATTTATAATATAGCATGCACAACTAACAGCTTCAGCCCATAAATATTTAGGTAATTTATTTTCATAAAGCATTGTCCTAGCAACTTCTTGAATTGTTCTATTTTTACGTTCAACAACTCCATTGAGTTGTGGTGTTCTAGGTGGTGAGAATTCATGTTTAATTCCATGTAGTTCACAAAATTTGATTACATCTTTATTTTTAAATTCTCCACCTCTATCACTTCTAATCCTTTTAATATTTTCTTCGTAAATGTTTTCAAGTTGCTTAATTAGAGTTTCGATTGCTAATGGAGCATCGTCTTTGTGTGTTAAGAACAATGTCCATGTGTAGCGTGAGTAATCATCTATTATGACACACACATAGTTGTGTCCACCTAGACTTCTTGTCCTACTTGGACCAAATAAGTCTAAGTGAAGCAATTCTAGTACATGACTAGTACTCACTTCATGTTTCGATTTTAATGTTTCTTTAGTGTGTTTTCCTTTAATACATGTTTCACACATTTGAAAATTATCTAAGTCTAACTTAGGCATTCCACTAATTAAATTCTTCTTAGATAATTTCTTAATGGTTGAAATTTCTATATGGCTCACATCTAAGTCATGTGATATTAGACACTTAACCTTAACATCTAACATGTTATCTAAGGTAAGAGTATAAATATTACCATCTCTATTTCCTTTTAAAACCGTTTCTCCTTTTTCATTTATCATATCACAAGAATTGGGAAGAAAAGAGACATTATAACCACAATCTATAAGTTAGAAATACTAAGTAAATTATAAGAGAGATTGATTACTAACAACACATTTCGTATTTGAAATGTGTTAGGGTCCCCTATTGTTCCTTTTCCAACAACTTGTCCTTTGTTATTGTCACCGAATGTTACTTTCCCTCCATTCTTGATATATTCCAATTCGATGAATAGTTTGGGGTTGCCCGTCATATGCCTCGGACATCCACTATCTGAAAACCATTTGGTTTTTAGATTCTTTGACTTTGCCTTCTTCTTGCATTCCGTACGTTTTTCCTACAATGGAGACAAAGTTTTAGGTACCCTTTATTTGGGTCCTTAAATGTTAGGGGCACTATTCTTTTTTAGATATCCTTTAGGTATCCAAACTTGAACATACCTTTTAGGCACATTTTTAGCATGATTATAATTTGGAAAATAAGAAGGATTAGCATATAGATGATCATTCCACATAAGTGAAGATGTATAGTTATACACATTTCTCCATGGTTGATAATCATTATATGATGGCCGATTTCTATAATGTGTATAAGGCATGCGATTTTGTTTCTTGAATGGCGCTATATAAGTGTGTTCATAGGCATTTCTATAAGACTTATATGAGTGTTGCCTATACTTAGGTTCATAATAAGTTGGATATATTTTATTCTTTCTAGTTGTATTCTTATATATATATGCATAATTTCTAGGTTGTCTAGATACAAATTTGGCCTAGATGTATGTTTATGCGTGTGTATATTTGTGGGTGTGTGTTGTATTTTTTCCTTGATATAAGTAGAAGAAGGTGTAGAAGAAGATGTAACAGGCAAAGTTGATTTTGTTGTATTATACGGCAACTTTGTACTAGATGAGACAAACTTAGTCTTTTTATCTACTTTTACATTTTCTTCCTTATAGCCTAAGCCGGTTTTATCATTTCCATACTTTTGTGATGAGATTAGTGTATCTAACATATTAGCACACGATTTAAATTGTTCCAACATTTTTTCTAAGTTAAGTTTAGAAGACTTAAGTTGTATTATTTCATGTTTACAACTTTCCAACTTAGACTTTAACATATTATTTTCTGTTTTTAACTTTTGTTCATCTTTCCTATATGTAACAATTTTATTCTCTAAAGAATCAAGAGTATTAGTAGACTCTTGTTTAAAATATTCTAATTGATCGGAAAACTCCAAGTTGGACGTCTTCAGCTTGTCATTTTCTTCAATTAGTTTCTTCTTTTCTTTAGAGAGCCTCTTACAGTGAGCATGCATTCTTAAGAACTCTTCATACATTTCATCAAATGTCATGTCGCTATCAGAATCACTATCATAAGAAGAACATACTTCGTTGGATACGAAGCAGACTTGAGCTTCCTCAGTTTCGGATTCTGAGTCGGATGAGTCGCTCCATGTGCTCACCTTCATTGCTCGTTTCACTTTACTTGCCTTTGACTCCTTTGTTTTTGTCATTTGTGCCTCCTTGTCCTTGACTTGTTTATTATTGTTGTTATTATTATTATTTTTCTTCGTGGGACAATCATATGAAATATGTCCTTTTTGATCGCATTCATAACACTTTAATTCTTTATTATACCATTTGTTTGTGTTATTTTTCTTAGTTTGAGAAGAAGAAGAAGAAGAACGTTGTCCATTTCTATTAGGACGTTTGAAAAACTTTCTAAGTTTTCTTGCTATTAATATCAAGTCATCATCTAATTCTGTATTACTATTACTATCACCATTATTTATATGTGTTTTAGTTGTTTTGAAAGCTATTGACTTACTTGATGATTTAGATAACTCGAATTTCCGTTGGTTTAGTTTTACCTCATAGACTTTAAGAGACCCGATCAATTCATCCATCTTAGTGATTGACTTTATCTCCTCGATTGCAGTCACCTTTGGATCCCATTCAGCGGAAGGCTTCATAGCACCTTTTGAAATTTTTCATTGTTCGTGAATGATTTGCCTAAAGCTTCAAGGGCATTAAAAATGTTAGTAATACTCAAATCCATAGATGTTATGGATTCGTTTGGCAATATTTTGAACGACTCTAATTCAGTCATAAGCATGTTTCTTTTTGATTCTTTAACACCACTAGTACCTTCATGCTTTAATACAAGTGATTTTCACATGTCGTGTGCGCTTGTGCAATTTGAAACATATCCTGCTTCAGAAGTTGTAAGTCCATTCAAAAGTAATTGCATATCTTTAACATTCATAGACATTTTCTTTTTATCTTCCGATGACTATTCACTTTTATATTTTTTAACTTCTTGAGTGACTCTACTAACTTGTACAACTTTCATTGGACTGTATGACCCATCTTCAACTATAGACCATAAATCGATGTCTATAGCCATTAAGAATAGCCTCAGTTTTAGTTTCCAATGAACAAAATTATTGCCATAAAAAAGAAGAGGACGTTGTGTAGACATACCTTGCAACTCACCTTTGTGAGAAACAATAGCCATTGTATATACCTTAGATTTGAGACAAGCAGTATATAATGAATTGTTGTTTCTTGGCTTTGTATTATTCGCATGGTGTTGAATCTTGCTTCTTTGAGTGGTGTAGACCTGGCTCTGATACCAATTGTTAGACCGTACACCTGCAATAAACACCACTAGAGGGGGGTGAATAGTGGTTAGCAGAAATTATACTACAATCCTTTGTAAAAATCTTCTTTGAAAACAGAATCTGAGACCATCTCAGATTCAGAACCTGTTTTTGAAAAATTCAAAAATAATTGTACACAGCTCCAAAAATTATGAAACTTTCCGTAATATAACTCTAAAATGTTAACAAGAGTCTGTCCACAAATCAGATAAAAATAAGATTGTTTGACCCTTCAAACAAATAAAAAGATTCAGATGGTCAATCTGGGCAGGATTGGACAGAATATTGCTGATTTTGAAAAACGTGTTTCTCTTTGAATATTCAACCAAAAAGGTTGATCTTTATATCAAAACACTCCTTAGGATGTGTAGATCATGTTTCCAAAAGGACTTGACCTTAAAAAATTCTTGATAACTACAGAATTTAAGTTTTCTCAAAACTTGTCAGATTGCAGCCAGATTAGAGCAGTTATCTTGCAAAGACTTAAAGACTAACTTTCCCTTGCTCAAATCAAGTGATTCTTGTTGAAAATGAAAGCTAACAGTCTAAAGTATAACTCCACCAAAAATCACGAATTTTGAAAGTGTTTAGCTATTTTTTCAAATTGTGAGAAGTTGTGTGAAAACTGCAGTAAAAACGGGCAGAAAACAGAAATGAAGAAACAAGACAAGAACACCGATGATTTATCCTGGTTCGGTCAATGTGACCTACTCCAGTCCCAAGGAACATCTTTCCTTGGATTTCACTATCAAATGAATCACCTTACAACAAGAACCAAGCTTGATCCTTGGGTTATACACCAACCCTACTCAAGACTTGAATAATCACCTTCTATGCAACACTTAGTTGCAACACCTCTACAACCTATTGATATATCCTTATAGAAATGGCTAATCAATATTACAAATGAAGCTCAAGAGGCTTTTAGCTCAACAAAAACAACAAAAACACCTTTGCTACAAAGAATGGAACAAGAACAACAACAAGAAGATGATAGCTAGACAAATCAACAATGCTTTTCAAGTGAGCTTCAAGTGTGTTTCATCTTTTTCACCATTGCCTCCTATTTATAGTGTGAAGTGAGCCTTGGAGATAAGATTACACATGTGTCACCATCGTCATCATCAAGTCCAAATGTCTTCTCATCATTGGTTGGCCTTTGTACACTTGGCAAAATGATACAACATAATTGGTCCACCTCGGACACCCTTTGTTGGCCGAATTCTAGCTCCAAAAAATGACTTGGAATTATCTTGAAAATGTGAAGATAATGTGACCATAACAACTCCATCATCTTCTCAACTCTTTGGCAAGATAATAGGCATGTGAGAATTGACCATTTCAAACCAAAACTCAGCTCCTTTTCTCCATGTAGCCGTTGGCTACAAACTTGAAAATCCTAGTTGGCAATTTTTGCCAACTAGCTCCTTTTTGATTTGTCCACTTGTCACCAAGCTATAAAATGAGTCCAACAATAATATTACCTGATAATACACGAATTTTGACCCATATATATGTATAACAACTCAGATTTTTGAAGAAAAAATCAATAGATAATAATTGACAAGATTATGTCAACGTGTAACACCAAAATTCCTAATATTTTTTCTTATATGTCGTGATCATTTTCACACCTTTGACACAATTGATATCTCTGAATAATGATGATAAATGTGTTCCCATAACATATATAAGAGTGTCTTCAAGAAAAAATAGAATGTGACATCTCAAATCGTCACATATCCAACTATAGTCAATAATACGATAATGTGAGAGAATAAAATAAAGAATCACCATATTATCTTCAAGTTAATAATAACTCAGCTCCAGAATGAAGATAATAACATGCTCAAGAGATTCCTTGAGTGAAAATACCAAAAATACTCTTGGGGGTGAAATGACCAAAATGCCCCTGGCATGTGAAAACTCCAGAAATGACCCGGATGGTCAGAAATAATCATGATATCACCTTTGTCATGATAAATAGTATAAGAATACATCCTTGAAATATTTTCACCATGTGATGTTCCTACAAAACTCAAAATACCAATTTTGCCCTTTTTGGTAAGTTGTAGAAACTTCCAAGGCACTTAGTCACAAGACATTTAAAATCACAAAAAATACATAATATACACATAATGAACATGTATAAATCATATACAAATGAAAACAATCATTTTAAAACTTTTTAGAAAATTATTTCTAAAAACCTTAGACATCGATCGATCGAAGTGCCTCTGCTTCAGAGATCGATGTCTCACAGTAAGGTTCAGAATTTGTTTTTGACCTACATCGATCGATCGAAGTGAGGGTTTGATGCACATCGATCGATCGATGTGTCTCAGGTATAGAGATTGATATCTCACCGTAAGGTCTTGAACTTTCACTGCCTTACATAGATCGATCGATGTGAGAGATCTATGTACATAGATCGATCGATGTGCAACAACCTGAGAGATCGATGTCAACTTTTTCAACTTTTAATCACATATAACACCATGTGTGACATTTTTATGTATTCACCACTTAAAATCATGACCTTGAAAATTATACAAACATATTTCTCAACAACATAGGGGTATATACTTCAAAACTTAGACACCAAAACCATCTTTATCTCTAGAGATGTCCAGTTCCATGAGTTTTCCTTTCTTTATTCATCTTCTGTCACACCTGCTCAATCAACAGTCACCATACCCTTTCCTTCGACTGACATTGTGGGACCTTCTTCACACACTTCATGCTTTCCTTCCTACCATATACCAGCACTTGATCATTCTTCACCTGTTGATTCCTCATCTGAATCACCAGCTCCATCGTCAACCATCCTCACCTTCTTTGCCTCTACACATAGCACTCACCTTCACCTGCTTCACCTGAGTCTATATCCCCTGAAACTTCTTCTAAACTGCCAAATCTGCTCCTAAGACATACCTTTATTCTTTCCTCCACCTAAGTTTGATCTAGCTACTGTTCTTCCACCAGCTTCCTCTCCAGTCAGGATCAGAAAGCCACCTTCCTATCTAAAGGATTATCACTATAACCACATGCTAACATCTACTACTTCTGCATCTCCTTCATTACTTGATATGCATTATCCAATTGAAGATTGTTACACTCTAGTTCATTTAGCTCCTGAGTATAAAAGGTATGTACTTAACATTAGTTTGCAGCAAGAGCCTTCTACTTATCAGCAGGTAGCCAAGCCAGTGCATTGGCAGCAGACCATAAACCAGGAGATGGCAGCATTGTAAGCAACTAAAACTTTGACGCTTGTTCCCTTACGTGCTGGCAAGAAACCAATTGGCTATAAATGGGTATATAAAATCAAGAGGAGGACAGATGGTAGCATAGAGAGGTACAAAGTTAGGTTATTAGCCAAAGGTTATACTCAACAACCAGGTATTGATTATGATGATACATTCTCTAATGTTGCAAAAATGACCAATGTGAGACTAGTTATGGCCCTAGCCTCTATGAAAGGGTGGCATTTGTACCAATTAGATGTCAATAATGCATTCTGCATGGAGATCTTTCTTCGGATATATATATGACTTTGCTAAAAGGTGTTTTTCACCTACTCCTAGTACAGTCTGCAAACTTAACAAGTCCCTTTATGGACTTAAGCAAGCTAGTCGACAGTTGAATGCCAAGTTGACATCCTTCTTGATCTAAGCTGGCTATGCACAATCCAGACATGACTATACCATGTTCACCAAGCACACTTCTGATTCATTTTTAGTCTTACTGGTCTATGTTGATGATGTGATTATTGCTAGTGACTCATTACATGCCATTCAGAATCTTAAAGCTAGACTTCATTAAGCATTCAAAATCAAAGATTTAGGTTCCTTAAGGTACTTTCTTGGCTTAGAGGTTGCTAGGTCTCGGAAGGGGTTGATTGTATGTTAAAGGATGTGCTTGAGTTACCAGAAGATACATGATACCTGGCCTCTAAGCCTGCCAGAACTCCCATTGAGCAGACCCTTTAAACTTGCGCATAATGATTCTACACTTATTGCATATGTATCTGCCTACAGGAGACTTATCGGAAGATTGCTATATTTGACTATAACTAGGTCTGACATTGCCTATACAGTGCAGCAGTTGAGCCAATTCTTGGACATACCAACTGAATCTCACTTGGCAGCTGCACATAGGCGTCCAAGGTACCTGAAGGGGAGTCATGGTAAAGGTCTGCTGTTCCTAAGTACAAGGTCCTTGATGCTTAAGGCATTTTCAGATGCAGACTGGGGAGGATGTATAGAGACAAGGAGATCTGTGATAAGGTATTGTACCTTTCTATGGGATGCTTTGATTTCCTGGGAAGCTAAGAAACAAACTACTGTTTCTAAGTCATCCTAAGAAAAATCTATAGCTCTTGCCTCAGTCACTTGTGAGATTTAATGGATTCTCTATCTACTGAGGGATCTAGGAGGGTCACATACTGAACCAGTTGAACTTTTTTGTGATAATAGAAGTGCCATATACATAGAGAAAAACTCCGTGTTTCATGAAAGGACAAAACACATTGAGATAGATTGTCACATTGTGAGGGACAAATATCAGGAGGGGGTAGTCATACCAATACCAGTCAGAACAGAAATGAGCTGGCAGATTTATTCACAAAGGCATTAGATTCCAGAAGGCTTAGCATCCTGACTGAGTCTGTAGGCATGTGCAATATCTTCTCTCAGTCAGGATTGAGGGGAGTGTTGAGGAAGGTAAAGATGAGGAAGCAAGAAACACGGTTGATGCTTGAATGAGTTGAAATGAAAGTGGAAGAAGCACAATCTAGCTGGAATGGCTTTGAGAGAAGCTGGATCGTTGGATTAACTAGGTAGTCAAGGGTGGAGAAGATTGGTTGCGGCATGTGAAGATCAAGCACCTGGTGGAAGAAGAAGAAACTGGGAGAAGAAGAAGATAATTGTGCGGGACAGTTTAAATAGGGTGAAAAGACTAGAATGCCCCCACAATTAAAATAGTTGTAGTCTAATTATTGAGGGCAAAAATGTAAATTCGGCACACAGTAACCGTCTTCTATTTTTTGCTTCTTCCTTTACACTTAAGAGCTGCAGTTGCAGCCTAAACGTGATGGAATGCAATTTCCAATAGCCTCAATTCAATTTTGTTCTACTGCATTCTTCTATCATTTTACTTGTTTGATTGATTGTTTGTGTGATTATTCTTGATATTCTCGTATGCTTGATTGAATTTCATCATGCTTTCCCAGTTTGATATATTAGCTTGTACCATAATTCATACCAAGTTTTTCCGCCTTTTTGTTAAGAAAATGTTTAGGTTGAAGAGAAGATTATGTGGTCCATGACCAGGGTATGTTACCATCCTCATCGAGACTTACAGTGGAATTTAATGATTGCCTATCAACAAGAATCCCTGACAACGATATTTGAAAGTAAAAACTTACAAGTCGAAGTACACGGACCTTACCAGCTGAACCAACTTTTATTAATACCGAGTTCTTCCTCGCAGGAGTCCCTTGGTATTATCAAAATGAGTAACATAAGTAGATGTCCCCATGAACTAAACATAAGGTGATATGACTATAAGGATTCATCTAGTCCCTAAAGTTTGTCTAACATAGCTAATATCACTAGGTTTGAACACTCAAACTTTTTCTAGCATAGCTAAACATGCAAGGGCCAAAATACGACTTTAAAGTTCTTAGACTAGCTTCCAAAATCAAATCTCCTAAAGATGATGAATTGTTTTTTTTTTGTAATTAGATGATGAATTGTAAATCATTTATTTTCGTAATAATCTTCTAAATCATTCTTGACAATTCCCTTCGCATATAACAAAACAGAAACCAAGGCTACCTCCCCAATGCTGGCCATGAAGATTCAAGTTTGAATTTATCAAGAATAAGAATCAGATTCGAGGCCAAGTTCAATTTCGTCAATGATTCAATTGAGGCTTATAGTCAATAAAGTTTGTTCCATGCTCGGTTTCAATCAATTTCCCCCAATGAGTATTCATTGTGCAGGAAGTCTTGAATTTGTTTTTGTTCTGAACTCCAGTCACAAAGTTTGATTCGTCATCGGATCTTTGACTATGATGTTAACTGAAATTGCTTTGAATTTGTTGTTGTTTTTGTTCTGAACTCCAGTCACAAAGTTTGATTCGTCATCGGATCTTTGACTATGATGTTAACTGAAATTGCTTTGAATTTGTTGTTTGCATAAATTAACAATTTTAGAAGTTGTGGAGTTGTGTTCTTTGAAAAAACTCTCTGACGGTCAAATCAATTGTGGGTAATTTCCTATGTTTAGTTTGTAAAATAATAAGACATTGTTCCTCTGTGAATGTTTGTATATCATTAATTATGTAAAAAAATATCATACTCTTAATTTCTCTGAACATAATGTTTTTATACATGTTGTCTTAGTCTTTGTATGCGAACTTGCCTAGTGTTATCGGGTACTCTATTCAGTTTAATGCATGTGATACATTTATGGCTAGGCGAACGTTGAGGGTAGTGATATCAGAATTAGTTGTCCACGTAGTGAGTGACAGTTTAGCCGAGCTTCTATCACGAGACTCTGCCTAGCTGTTCCTTAGTATACTAGCAAACATGTGTCGCGAGCTATAATAACTTTTTCTAATTCTCTCATTTGAGTTTAAGTAGCCGACCTCTTATGTTTTAAATTTATCTGACCTCATGCTGATCTTTTGTGCATCTCGAGATCCCAAAACAACATGTTCTCCTACAGAGTTAATTAACCCGAGCACATGGCATGTCAATCAGTTGATACTTTAGCATTCTCCAAAAATAATTTGGAGATACTGTATCTTTTAAACCAATTGCACAATACTATAAGCCTAGAACCACCTGACGAGGAAAGAAGAGGAATGCTCATGTGTAACTACACCACATGGACTAATGGAAACACTTCAAATTGATTTATATGCAATAAGTTACACACTTGGCATCCTATTGTTAGGTCCGAAATACACTCTAGAGGGGGGGTGAATAGAGTGTTTGGCTCTTTTTGCGGAATTTTCTCGTTTGTCTCAACTCAAAAAGGATATTCAAAATCAGAGCAAGAATGGAGATGAGAAGTAGTGAATGAGTACACCGGATATAGAGTGGTTTGAATCGTAAATGATTCTACTCCACTACCACTTTGTTTCCAAAGTGGATTTTCAACAACTACTCTTCTTATTATGAACAATAAGAACAACCACAACAACACTTACACTAACACTTTAGTGTAAGCCACAACAATAGCAACTTCTTGCACAACACACTTGTGCAACCACAACAACTACAGCTATTAGCAAGAACAACTTCTTGCTTCCTCACAACTTCAACAAAAGTTCCCTCAAGAACTTCTCACAGTGGGTTGAAGAAATATGGTAAGGATCACACTTTCTCATAAGTCTAAGCACAAGCAAGAGATCAAATATTTATGGTTCCTCTTGTGCTTGACTCTTTTTCTCTCAATATACAATAATGAAGATCAAAGAAAAGCTAGACAAGCTTTAAACAAATTTACAAGTATGAGAGAAATATACAACAATGGTAAATGAAGCTAGATGATGTTGAAAGTGTGTAATTGCTTCATCCAAGCCTCCTCTATTTATAGATGAAGTTCACCACGTTTTTGAGACTCTCCACCAAGTCTTCATATTCAAAAATGTCAAGATAATGCCCAAATAGTCTCTAGCCACCCTATGGAGTGATTTGATCTTGGATAGCCACCCTAGAGAATCTTAGACATGTATACAATAGTCAAGGAAGCATGTAATAAGTTGGGTTAAAGTCCACAAGAAGTTTGAAGAAGATTGGAAAGAGAAAACCTTAAAAATCAACCTTGGATTTTATTCTAACGTTCAAAAAATTTGAATTCTGGAGGATATCGATCGATCGAAGTCCCTAAAAGGAGAGATCGATGTCCTCAGAAGATTTTCAAATATCCTGCACTACATGACATCGATCGATCGATGTCAGGGGCTGAAGTGACATCGATCGATCGATGTCACCTGGTTTAGAGACTGAAGTACTCAGTTCAACATCGATCGATCGAAGTCAGGGGATGAAGTGACATCGATCGATCGATGTCCTTGTGGTTGAGGGTTCGATGTCCTCAGACAGACATCGATCGATCGATGTCAGGGGCTGAAGTACATCGATCGATCGATGTCCCCAGTTTGAGAGATCGATGTCAACCACTGACTTCCAATCTCAATCATCTTTGGACATAATGTGTTTTGCCCATCTTGCATCGAATATTAAACATAATTTCAACTTATTCAAAACATCTTTTCATCATCAAAACGTTTTACAACTTAACAATCTCCCCCTTTTTGATGATTTCAAAACCACAATCCAAAAGATGTTTTTACATGATGATTTTTCAACTAAATTTGATATTTTATAACTCCCCCTTAGTTCATGCTCTCTTATCAATCTACCCAACATGCTCCCCCTCAAATTATGCATCAAGTTTTGTATTTTCATCATTTCAATATGTAAAGCATATCAAGAGACTTCATGTCATGTTATACCAATTTCAACTTCTCAAGCAAAATTATGTGATAAAAAAAACCAATTTAAGTTTAGCCATTTGAATACCCATGCCTATCCGAATCATGCTAACACGTCCAACTAAATATACCAAAACACGCCATGTTAATATCCAATTATGCTTCCCAACAATCCATCATGCCAAAATATATCATCAACTAGCATCCAAAGCTATATCAAGCCAAGGCAAAATAAGTCATGCCAAAACCAAATCATGTCAACATAACCAAGATCAATTATCATGTCAACATGCTAACGACATCATGCTAACGATACCAAAATATGCTAACGACATTATGCTAACAATACCAAAACATACTAACAATACCAAGCCGATACCAAAACATGCATGCCAATAATACCAAAAACTTCTCCCCTTTTTGAAAGCATCAAAAAATTAGAGATACCAACACGAAAATATAAATATCATGAAGAAAATATCAAGTTTTGAGATACATATGTAAACTCAAACTTGCAAAACTAGCATAAGTACGAGGGAATGGGGAATCATCAAGTACTACTCCTCATCGGAGGAGAAACACAGTCCGGAGAGAGCGGCTTTGAGCTTTGTTTTCAACTTCTGGTACTTGGTCTTTTGCACGTTCAGCTCAGTTTGGAGTGTCTTGACCTCAGTGTCCACTTTTGTTTCTAGCGATTTTAAGCGATTCTGGAACGTCGTATAGCCTTTCTCCAAATCATCTATACGAACAGCCTCTTTTGTTAAGTCTTCCCCCCATTGATCGAGATAACGATGTAAATCATTGATCTCAGCCTCTGCATCAAATGGAAGTTCAGAACCACTATCTTCTTCCATAGGAGCCTTTCCTTTGTCAATTCTAGAGGTAGGACTTGGAGGATTAGGTTGGGGTTCAACGGTTGGCTCAGTGGGGTGTGGAGGTATTTCCGGCTCATTCTCAGCTTCATCTTCCTCCGGGTCTGGAGCACCACCCCGTCGTTGCGCTTCCTTTCTTGACTTGAGAATTTGCTGGATGTTAGACTTTGTGTAATAATCCTTATTCGTAATAGCCTCTTCGTATTCATCATCCAATACCAAATTTGCATTTCTCAATAATCTATATATCAGATTACTGTAAGGAAGTGCCTTTGACTTTTTGGTAACTGCCTCCAACATATTTTCAAAGAATACTTCTCCAAAGTTTACCTGCTCTCTCATGGCTATGCGGTATGTGATGTAGAAGTCTAGGTTGCTCGGAAGTTTGGCTGATTTTCCATTTACACAGAAGGTGACTATTGCAAGCAAAACTCGGTAAAGCAAAGGCATATCATTTGTGTTTTTTGTAGGGTGAAAGCCAAGAAAGGTTTTGACTTCATTCTCAGTCACTTGGTATTTGTGAAAGTCCCACTTCCAAGGATCGAAATCCTTGACTCCCTCATTAGGTGCACCAAGAATAGCATTAATTTGTGTGGTGTGAAATGAGACCACTTGACCATCAATAACCGAATTCAGAGAAAATGGATTTCCATTTAGATAGTCAATCCAGAGGTTGGCATAGAACAACCGGGTATAACGAGTAGACATTGAACCCATCTCAGAGAAATCCCACAGAAACATCCAGTTTTGAGCATATAGCAGATCAATGATTGGTTTCAATTCTGCACTGCTCAAAATATCCTCAATTTTGAGCAGTTTCAATGGAATAGTAGACCTATTGCTACTTTCCCATTCGGCAATTAATAATTGGGCTCTATGAGATATATGAGTGTATATACCTGATCCTAGAGGTGCAGCCAGTGCATTCTCATATTCTCCAGTTTTAAGCCAAGGGAAATTTCGAATATTAAGGCTTTCTCTGACCTCACGGATTAGATGTTCTGGGATGGCTCCGGTTGCTTCCTCAGTCCTGCTGTCCTTGAGCCCGTTGGAGTTTGTTGTTGTGAAGTTCTTTGTCTTTTTGGATGATTCTTAGTTCTTGGTGCCATTTGAAAGAATTAGGGCAAGAATTTCTTGAATATAGTAATGGAGGTGGAAGATGGATGTGAAATTTAGTGGCTTTGACAGGAAAATTGAAGCTTGATTGAGGATTTTGAGATTTTGGGGTCGAAGTTCTCTGATTTCGCAGGAGAGAAATGTAGGGTTCGAAGTTAAATGTTATAGAAATGAGACGGTTCGTAGGTTTTAAAAACTGATCCCACTGACATCGATCGATCGATGTCAGGTACTTCGATCGATCGATGTCCTGAACATCGATCGATCGATGTCTTAAAAGACATCAGTTTCTGAAATGTTTACATAGATCGATCTATGTATGCAGATTTCTGCAATTTTGACATTTTTACGCTTTATTCTTGGTTTATCATCCCTAATCTTGTTCTAATTGATTCGAACGTCTCAGTGGGAAGGGATTTAGTAAAGATATCCGCTAGTTGGTCATTTGTTGGAACAAACTCAATACATACCAATCCTTTTTGGATGCAATCTCTTATGAAGTGATGCCTCACCTCAATGTGTTTTGTCCTACTATGATGAACTGGATTTTGCGCTATACTTATGGCTGATGTGTTGTCACATAGGATGGGAACTTTATCAAACTTAACATTGTAATCGTTCAAGGTGTTGATCATCCAAAGCAATTGTGCACAACACGAAGCGGCCGATACATATTCGGATTCCGCCGTGGAAAGTGACACACTATTTTGTTTCTTGGAGAACCAAGAAACTAAGCAATCTCCAAGGAATTGACATGTCCCGGAGGTGCTTTTCCTATCAACAAGATTTCCGGCATAGTCGGAGTCACTATATCCTCTTAGATCAAAGCAACCATTTTTGGGATAAAACAATCCGAAATTCAAAGTTCCTTTTAAATACCTAAAGATACGTTTAATGGCAACTAAATGCGATTCCTTAGGCATACTTTGAAATCTAGCACATAAGCACACAGCATGCAAAATATCCGGTCTACTAGCGGTTAAATAAAGTAAACTACCAATCATACCCCTATATTTTGTTACCTCACCCGGCTTTCCTTTTTCGTCTTTGTCAAGCTTTGTACTTGTGCTCATCGGAGTGCTCACACTTCTTCCATCCTCGAATTTGTACTTTTGAGCAAATCCTTTGTGTACTTTGTTTGAGATATGTATACTCCATCTTGAGTTTGCTTGATTTGTAGACCAAGAAAGTAGTTGAGTTCACCCATCATGCTCATTTCAAATTCTCCTTCCATCAGTTTTGCAAAATGCTCACAAAGCGAATCATTAGTAGCACCAAATATGATATCATCCACATAAATTTGAACAAGCAATTGATGGTTTCCTTGTTCTTTAATAAAAAGAGTAGTGTCGACTTTTCCTCTTGAAAACTCATTCTCAAGAAGGAAGTTACTTAATCTATCATACCAAGCCCTAGGAGCTTGTTTAAGTCCATAAAGAGCCTTTTTGAGTCTAAAAACATGATTTGGATAATCATGATTTTCAAACCCCGGAGGTTGAGCTACATAGACCTCTTCTTGAATTATTCCATTCAAGAATGCGGATTTCACATCCATTTGATATAGTTTGAAATCCTTATAGCATGCATATGCTAATAACATCCTAATAGCTTCTAACCTAGCTACGGGGGCAAAAGTCTCATCATAGTCTATGCCTTCCTCTTGCCTATAGCCTTGGGCTACTAACCTAGCTTTGTTTCTAGTGATGTTTCCTTTATCATCCATTTTGTTTCTAAATACCCATTTAGTGCCAATTACGGGATGATCACTGGGTTTAGCAACTAATTCCCAAACATCACTTCTTTCAAATTGATTTAATTCTTCTTGCATAGCTAATACCCAATCTTCATCGTTTATTGCTTCCTTTATCTTTTTAGGTTCAACTTGTGAAATAAAGGCATTTTCATTGAATTTTCTCTTAGTCATTATGCCTTGGCTAGTTTCACCTAGTATCAACTCTTTAGGATGATCTTTCCTATACTTATATGAATCCCGTAAATTTGAGGTATCCCCTCCTACTTCTTCATCTTCCACCTTAGGTTCAAGAGGATCAATCCTAAGGTCAATAACAATATTACCTTTTGGATTCTCAAACTTCTCTATGTGACTTACTTCAATTATTTCTTCATCATCATCATCATCTTCATTAATGTTTGATTTATCCTCAGTGAGTTCACTAAACTTGACATGGATTGATTCTTCAACTTTCATGCTTCTTTTATTATATACTCTAAATGCCTTACTATTTTGAGCATAACCCATAAAGATTCCTTCATCCGCTTTGAAGTCGAGTTTATCCAAGTTGTCTTTGGTGTTAAGTATAAAACACTTACAGCCAAATACCTTGAAATAACCAATATTTGGTACTCGACCTTTCCAAAGCTCATAAGGAGTCTTTTTGAGAAATGGTCTCAAATAAACTCTATTGATCACATGACAAGCGGTATTTACCGCTTCGGCCCAAAAATATTTGGGTAGCTCAAATTCGTTTAGCATGGCTCTACTCATTTCTTGAAGTGTTCTATTTTTCCTTTCCGCAACACCATTTTGTTGAGGAGTTCTTGGAGCTGAAAAATTGTGTCCATACCCTTTGGATACACAAAATTCTTGAAATTCTCCATCAAACTCACCACCTCTATCACTTCTAATTTCCTTAATTGTGTCTTCTCTTTGATTTTCTAATCTCTTACAAAGCTTTACAAATTCTTGATATGCATCATTCTTTTTAGCTAGGAACATTACCCAAGTATACATAGAGTAGTCATCTACCACCACAAAGGTGTAATGTTTTCCACTTAGACTTGCTGTACCAATATCCCCATACAAATCCATATGAAGCAATTGTAGAGGTTTGGTGGTGGAGATTTCACTTTTGGGCTTGAAACTTGTTTTAACAAGT
>AP025058.1:17441141-17464419 GCA_036186865.1 Eustoma russellianum | reverse complement strand
AAGTTTTGCCTTTTGTCAAGTGTCACATAAGCATGGTTTTCGAAATTTAATTTTGGAAGACCTTGGACTTTTTCATTTTTGCAAATCTCTTTGAAATTCTTAAAACTAATGTGTCCAAGTCGTCTATGCCATAGTTGAGTCAAATAATTTTTGGCAACTAGGCAAGAAACATTTTGTGATATCAAATCATGTGTGCTAAATTTGTAAACATCATTTTTACGAATAGCTTAAAAAACAATCTTATCGTTCTTTTTCACAACACATTTTCTTTTCACAAACTCAATTTGAAAATTAGCATCACATAGTTGGCTAACACTTATCAAATTATACTTAAGCCCTTCTACATATAGTACATTATTAATAGTAAAGGAAGAATTACCAATTTTTCCATGTCCAAGGATTTTGGCTCTCCCATTGCCAAAATGCACCGTTCCACCATCTTGGAGCTTGAGCTTGGTGAACAAGGTCTTGTCTCCGGTCATGTGAGTTGAGCATCCGCTGTCCATAAGCCATTTGGTTCCTTCTTCTTTGGCTACTCCATTTATCTTGAGAGCCTACAAAACCAAAAGATGTATGCATTGGTACCCTTTGATGGTTGGGTCCTTTAGGGTTAGTTTTTCGACCCTTAGGCTTCCAAACATATATGCTTTCAAATCGAGCTTTACATGCTTTCTTTACATGTCCTAGTTTGTTGCAATAGAAACAAGTGGGTACATGCTTTGGTTTAGAAGATGATGAGTTTTGTTGTATTTTTCTATTGTTTGCCTTTTTCTTTAAGGACTTAGATTTAATAGAAGATGATGAGTTAAATCCTAAACCGAATTTATCATTTCCAAACCTTTGATTTCCAAGTAGTATGTCTAAGTTGTTTCTACCATTTATTAGTCTTTGTAAGTCTAACTTTAGTTTCTCACATTCTTTTCTAATTTCTTCATTTTCAAGAGCTACGGTTTTATGCATGGTAAGTATGATATCATGCTCTTGAAACATCAAAATATTTTTGTCATGCAAGCTCTTATTTTCTAAAATGCATTTCTTGAATTCTTTCTTTAAATGCTTATATTTCAAATTTAATTTCTCAAAGTCATCTTGCAAATCTCCTATTTCATCATGCAAATTTGAAGGGTTAGAATTTACCTCAAGGTCATCTTCAATCGCCATAAGACAAGTATGTTTAACCTTTGGATTGTCAACCATTGCCACAAGTCCAACACCTTGATCTTCACTCTCTTCTCCTTCCGATTCTGAAAGGAGATCATCCCACGTGGTTACCTCCGCATTGAGGGCTTTCTTCTTTTGAGGAAAGACCTTCTTCTCTTGCTTTTGTGGCTCTTTTACGTGCAATCGGCAATGAAGTGACCGGGTCGACCACATCTATAGCAATTTTCACTTGCTTCCTTTTCTTTAGATGGTTTCTTGAAAAACTTTCTTTCTTGAGCTTTGTTTCTAGTTTCCATTCTTCTAAATTTTCTTACTAAAAGGGAAACTTCCTCATCCGATTCATCGGACTCTACCACCAATCCTTTGTGTGATGTTTGTGTAGGCTTGATGGGATTCATCCTATTTTGTTCATCAATAAAAATTTCATGAGTAAGAAGATTACCGGATAGCTCATCAAGGGTAAGAGTCTTGAGATTCTTTGATTCGGTGATGGCGGTGACTTTGGGTGTCCATTCACTTGGCAAATAGTTTAGGAGTTTTGAGACAAGATCTTCATTTGAGATTTTCTTGTCAACCATGGAGAGTTGATTCACTATTCGTGTGAATCGATCGATTGTCTCCTCAATCTTCTCACCGCTTTTCATTCCGAACATCTCATACTCTTTCATGAGCATGAGTCTTTTGGCCATTCTTACTTGCTCAGTTCCTTCATGTATCATTTCAAGCCTTTTCCATGCCTCATGGGCTGTTTCAAGACCTTGGAGTCTAATGAGCTCAGTGGTGGTAAGAGCACTTGAGAGAATGTCAAAAGCTTTGCCATTGATGGCGAAATTTATCTTCTCTTCATCGGTGTAGTCGTCCTCATCTTTGAACATTGATTCTCCTTTTGAGTTGGTAATCATAGGAACTTCAATTCCTTTGACAACAGCTCTCCATATGTCAAATCCACAACATTTCAAATGATTGATCATTCGAAATTTCCATAAAGAATAGTTTTGGGCATCAAACATAGGAGCTTTAGTGTTTGATCCGGAAAATAGTGCAGTAGGCTTGGGAGATGAAGAGGTTGAGGTTGAGGTTGTCATTGCCATGATCTTTAACCTTGCTACTTGCAAAGATAGGCCAAGCAATCAAGGTTAGGCTCTGATACCAATTGTTAGGTCCGAAATACACTCTAGAGGGGGGGGGGTGAATAGAGTGTTTGGCTCTTTTTGCGGAATTTTCTCGTTTGTCTCAACTCAAAAAGGATATTCAAAATCAGAGCAAGAATGGAGATGAGAAGTAGTGAATGAGTACACCGGATATAGAGTGGTTCGAATCGTAAATGATTCTACTCCACTACCACTTTGTTTCCAAAGTGGATTTTCAACAACTATTCTTCTTATTATGAACAATAAGAACAACCACAGCAACACTTACACTAACACTTTTGTGTAAGCCACAACAACAGCAACTTCTTGCACAACACACTTGTGCAACCACAGCAACTACAGCTATTAACAAGAACAACTTCTTGCTTCCTCACCACTTCAACAAAAGTTCTCTCAAGAACTTCTCACAGTGGGTTGAAGAAATATGGTAAGGATCACACTTTCTCACAAGTCTAAGCACAAGCAAGAGATCAAATATTTATGGTTCCTCTTGTGCTTGACTCTTTTTCTCTCAATATACAATAATGAAGATCAAAGAAAAGCTAGATAAGCTTTAAACAAATTTACAAGTATGAGAGAAATATACAACAATGGTAAATGAAGCTAGATGATGTTGAAAGTGTGTAATTGCTTCATCCAAGCTTCCACTATTTATAGATGAAGTTCATCACGTTTTTGAGACTCTCCACCAAGTCTTCATCTTCAAAAATGTCAAGATAATGCCCAAATAGTCTCTAGCCACCCTATGGAGTGATTTGATCTTGGATAGCCACCCTAGAGAATCTTAGACATGTATACAATAGTCAAGGAAGCATGTAATAAGTTGGGTTAAAGTCCACAAGAAGTTTGAAGAAGATTGGAAAGAGAAAACCTTAAAAATCAACCTTGGATTTTATTCTAACGTTCAAAAAATTTGAATTCTGGAGGACATCGATCGATCAAAGTCCCTGAAAGGAGAGATCGTGTCCTCAGAAGATTTTCAAAAATCCTGCACTGCATGACATCGATCGATCGATGTCAGGGGCTGAAGTGACATCGATCGATCGATGTCACCTGGTTTAGAGACTGAAGTACTCAGTTCAACATCGATCGATCGAAGTCAGGGGATGAAGTGACATCGATGGATCTATGTCCTTGTGGTTGAGGGTTCGATGTCCTCAGACAGACATCGATCGATCGATGTCAGGGGCTGAAGTACATCGATCGATCGATGTCCCTAGTTTGAGAGATCGATGTCAACCAGTGAGTTCCAATCTCAATCATCTTTGGACATAATGTGTTTTGCCCATCTTGCATCGAATATTAAACATAATTTCAACTTATTCAAAACATCTTTTCATCATCAAAACGTTTTACAACTTAACACCTATGTGGCATATATTTCAGTTTGTTGAAGCTAAAATGGTCATCTAAAATCCTAACTAGGTGGTTTGGAAGTTAAAGAAGAATGAGGGTTAACAGTGGAGGAAACAAGTAGGAATATTTTATCACTTAGAGGCTCTATTTTCTATGTCATTTTTGCTGAAATTTTCGGTCATAGGGAGGGAGATGAGGTTTTCCCGTTGTTTATCCAATCAAATGAAGACAAATAAGATTGATGGCATTTAAGGTGACATGTGGACATCCTAATCACCCTAAAAGGTTGCTGACACCTATAAATAGGGAAGGAATCGAAGAAGAAAGATGCACCTTGAACTCTTTTATTCCTCACTTCTTATTCTCCATTTTTGTTCTTCATTTTTGCAGCTGAGTTGAATTGTCTTAAGTTGTTATTTTGTTGAAAGTATACCTCTTTTGTTCATAAAAGTCATAATTGAGTAGTCATTTTATAAGGCTACATAAATAAGCAGTGATGTGTTTGCTTGACCGATGTTGTTAAGGTGCTGTATTTAGATTTTAGGAAGAAATAACATAAATTATGACAATATCCTAAACTAAATAGGATTTGAAAATAGGATAGAATTCTTATAGGAAACCTATTCATAATTGGAAATTAACTAAAACCTATATATACTAATGAAATTATCCTAAACAAAACCCTAATATATTTGTCTATAATGGCCGGTCATCCTTTTTCTTCATGCACCCACAAATTTCATAAGTCATTTGTTTTAGTATCTTCAGGCCACTCCTGCCGCCAGGAGTAACAACAGCAACTTTTATATTTTTTCCTTCTAATTATTCTACTGGGTGCAATAGGTGAAGGGAGGAATTAGTTTCGGCCTCCAACAAATCTTAATCCAATCGTACGTTATAGTATATTGAGATATATAAGTAATCTCCCTATATTTGCTATGTTTTGCGAAAATCTATGCGTTATTTTGGTATAAACTTCGGATCATACATGATTATTATTGATTGCATAGTTGTGTGAATTCTATATATAAATGTATATATGTGATATAGATTATACACATGCCAAATATTTGTGTTTGTATTATATATATATATATATATATGTATATATATGTATATATGTGTATATATGTATATATATGTAAGGATGATGGCCGTTTGAGAGGCCAGCGGCCCGTGTGTGCCTGATATAAATATGCAAATTGATGTAACATGTACATATGGTTGAGTGTTATTGTGAATGCATATAGTTAATTATATTCTTGCACGGAATTGAGTGTATGCATGTAATTGGCCGATTGTTGAATAACTTGACAGGAAAATAAGGTTTCGGAGGATTTAGGGATTTGAAATAAAGTTTATGACTTAAGTACTGTTGCATAGGTTTATAGAGTTTCGGATTTAAGGCACTTCTATAGTTATTAATTGAATTATATATTTGCATATGTGTGTGTAAGCACGTATGGGTGCGGCAGTATATGTGAATATGTATGAAATTGTATCGGTCATGGGCACTGACAGAAGTTTTTTTAAATAAATATGATTTGTAAATTAATATATGTATATATATTAGTATAAAGTCGGTAAGTACCCTCCATGTGCTTATTATGAATTTGCGAAATCCATATTTGTATTTTTGTATCGAAATCTTGGATCATACATAAGTATGTGCGTATGCATAGATGAATGTATATATGTATATGTGTGTGGCCGAATATGTATATACGTACAAAATCTGAAATTTGCGAGATTGAAATGAGGTACTACCGTGAACATCTAAAAGTTTGAAATGTTATATGATTATTTAAAGAATCCATATGTGAACAATATATGATACCTCTATATATAATTTGTATAAAATATATATGTGTGGAACTGCCAATTTTCTGTTTGTGCTTAGCGGCCAATATTATGCATGGACATTTTTGGAATTGTGGGCAGCGGCCCACTAACTGTATTTTTTTTGGATATTATATCAAGGTATTTTTACTAACATTTATCAAGATATGAGAGTCCAAATGATTTCTTTTATTTGAACATTATTTAAAGTAAATGAAAATAAATATGTGCCGTGGTGTAAATATTTGTATGATTTGAAAATTTTGAGTGGCTATAGGGGTTAGACACTGACCACCCTTGAAATTATATTTGGAATTGTTTTATTTAAAAGTATAAAATAGTATATTATATCTCGTATATAGGTATGTATATATATGTTTACCGTTCGTAATTTTTGTGTGTTAGTGATTGGGAAATTATATTGGATTTGGGGAAAAATGGTAAAGGGAGTAGCGTGTACGTATATACGTGTATAAGTGTATGTATGGACGTGGACATATATACGTGTATACATACACGACTGAGATGGAGTTGCATTTAGTATTTTTGAATTTTGGCTATTTGGAATATTTGTTTGGAATTATGTGTTATGTGGAGGGCATCTGATAATATTGACAACTTTGACATTTAGGCCCATTTTGGGAATGTACTAACTTTGGTACTTGAAAAATAGTTTTGAAAGTTGCATTTGCATATTTTTGGAAATTCACCCCTACACTTGAAATATATTGGTAAGCCAGGTTGATTCTAATCAAACGGAGTGTCCGGGCGTAACTACCTATAATGTTCAAGGAGCACGGACATATTGGCCGCAATTAGGGCGTCATAGACGTAACTGCCTAGAATGTTCAGGGAGTCTATGGCATAATGACTATTGGGGAACCAATTCATAAGTCTTACGGTATAAGTACTTTGTAGGGAAAGTGCTATAGCCGTTGCATTATTTTAGACCGTTTTAACTGGGTTTTGGATTTTGGACACTTTGACATTTGGATTTGGACCGAGTTGGACTCGGATTTGGAAACTTTGGATTTTGGACTTTGGAATTTGGCCTTTGACTTTGGACATTTTGGCATTGCATATTTGGAAAATTGCATCATCGATTTTGGTTTGGACTAACCCCTAATTGGACTTTGTTACGCACCTAGTTGGACTTTGTTACGTACTTAATTGGACTTTGTTACATACCTAGTTGGACTTTGTTACGTACTTAATTGGACCTTGTTACGTACTTTATCGGGCTTTGTTATGTACGTTGTTGGGTCTATTTGCTCTATTTGCTTCTAGATGTTAGGGGCAGTATTGAAAAGTTACTTGCGAACAGAACCATGCTATTACTTTATGTTGTTATATATCTTTATCACACTCGCTTCTCCATGTATGATCCCATGGTAAGTACAGTGGGATTACTTGCTGAGCGACTTGCCGCTCAAACTATGCTTTAATATTTTTTTGCAGATAAACATGTAATTGAGTTAGTACACCTGAGGATGATCAAGAATGGAGGTTTAGGGATTAAGGATATTCCGACGAGACTCGTTGAGGATTTAGTAGAGACAATCATTTTTGCTACTCGAGGTTTATATATGCTGGAGATTTAGTTTTATCTACGTTTGACATTTGTATCGGATTTAGATTTCTCTAGACATTGATATTAATGATTATGATTATTTTGAGGTTTTAAATTTTGACTTCCGCTGACGTATATTTGTTTCGATTTCGACGCCTTGTCCTTCCTCAGCGAAATACGGCGGGTGAATCGTTTCGAGTACTAGGGTTTGGAACGGGTCGCTACAAAAATACACCAAAATCAGCTGACAGATTAAGAATATAGATTCTATGCTTAATATAAGATCGACCAAATCATGTGCACTTAAACCCTTCTTAAATTTTCTGCAAATACGGATCCAACTTGCTTCTTCTGGATGTAGCATTAACGTTGACACTGACCAAGGATGGTGCATCGCATGCAATAACTATAGTAATAACAATGAGTCCCATAGCATTGTTGAGTTGTTATTTGGATCAGATTTACTACAAGAGGTACATGATTCGATTTCATAGTCATGTACCGTGTGAGTGCTTTACTGCTGCTGCTAAACCGAAAACCTTGTTTGCTGTAGACATTTTGTGTGGGTCTTTGTATAAAACCTCGCCAACTTAGAAGGCTGCTTAGGTTCTGATTTACATCTTCTACTATGTTCTTTGAGCCTGAGCAGTTGGGAGCCCATGAATTAGGCCTTTTCCTCCCAGTAATAACAATGGCAATAGTACATCAATGACAAAGAATATTCGTTTGACTGTCTTTAGAACAACGTTTTGTTTATTAAATTTTATTTCCTTTTTACATTTTAGCCAATATTCTTTTATATCGCAACATAAATGTTACTCCGACAACCTTTTTCAATAAGTAAGAGGAATTGAGGTGTGATGGTAGGCATTGAAACAACTGGTAAAGTTGCTGTTTTGTGACATTGAAGTCACAAGTTCGATCCGCAGAAACAGTTTCTTGCACAAAAAAGTGTAGAATAAGGCTTCGTACATCATCGCCGGCCCTTTATCGGATCCTGGCGCAAATGCGGAAGCCTAGTGCACGTGAACGCCCTTTTTGATTGACGTATATTCTCGTTTTCTAAAAAGGTTTATTTTAAACAACTTTTTCAACTCTAGTCATAAATAATTTAAAAATTAGAACAATAAAAAAAGAACAAGGCCATTTAACCTGAAACATAGGCGAGAACCGATGGATTTGGAGGCAGTAGAGAGAAAGATTTTTTATAGTGTATTTATTTGATGTTAAGTGAAAAAAAAGGGAGAAATCTAAGAGCTACATTCCAATAACAACAGCAAGGGGTGATCAAAATGATGTTCAAAACTTTAAAAACCTTAAGAAACCTCAATGTTACATATTTAAAATAAGAGTAGTCATAATGTTCTAGGAAAAAAAAATAGTAGACACAATGTTTCCTTAAAGATAGTTTAGTGAACGCTAAATTTCTTTTCTTTTCGCCCTCGAAAAGATATACAGAATCTGAATGATGCTAATGTAAAACAATCAGTCGCTTTATTGAAAACATTTTCCTACTTAACCATGGTAATTAAAAGATTACGCGACTAAACGCAATTAAAAAACGTTTCCGGTCCACTAAGCTCTCCCGTTTGTGCAGGATCTGGGGAGGGTCGGATCACTTTCTTCTTTGATGTATGCAGACTTCTCTTACACTTTGTGCAATAGACTGTTTCCGCGGCTCGTACCCGTGACCTCAAGGTCACAAAGCAGCAATTTCACCAATTGCTCCAAGGCTCACCCTCAAAAAAAGCGTTCCGGGTGCACTAGGCTCCCGCGTTTGCGAAGGGCCCAAGAGGGACCGGATCATTTTGCGATTTGATGTACACAGTCTTATCCTAAACTTTGTACAAGAATCTATTTTTGTAGCTCAAACCCGTGAGTTTAATACCACAAAATACAAACCTTATCTATTACTAAGCGCTAAATATCTAAAGAGAATTTTTTGATAAGAAGCTGTAGAACCAGGAAATTCTTGCAGGTGGTAGGTTACTGGTCTGCCGACAGTACTTTTTGGATATTATCGGGAGATTTTTTATTTTTATTTAATTTCCCTCTCTAAACTAATAAAATGTCCGTGTTTACTTTTTGTATTGAATCTCAATGCTTTATTTTATGTATTCAAATTTATTGCTTATAGCCTTATACCACGTAACGTTGAAGCAAGTCGTTGTCACGGACACAATTGCCTGGTAAAACAATAATAGAATCCTAGCAATTATGCTTCTCCTTCCACAGTTGCACATATTTCTTTAATATAAATGACAAATTATGAGTGTTGAATGTTGGTGTGTTTGACTGACTTGAAGAATTTCTGGATCATATTGGTAGGACATATTTTATTTTATATTTATGGTGTGATTTTATAAGCATAATTTGATTTCTGTTCCTAATTAACTAAATATATGGTGCATTCACCAAATTTTAAAAATTGGGTCTATAATCCTTAAAGAAAATAATATAAATATACAATAAAATTTAAGTAATGTATATGAAGATTCTTTAGGCGATAGCTTGCGCTGTTGTTGAGATATACTTGGTCTGTTTGTCGTTGTTTTGTTGTTGTTATACGAAGACTCTTTAGGAAACTAAGATACCCACAAATTTGGATGAGATATGTTGCCCGAGTTTTGCTGCACCAACCGGTGCCAATTCATGAAACAGTACGGTTATGTTAAAAGACACATACAAACACATGTAATGTATGTCACACACTACAATTATATATATATATGTGTGTGTATATATCTATATATATATATATGTATATATATATATCTATATATATATATATGTATATACATATATATATATGTATATATATATTACTTTTAACAAAACGGTATAATTTTCATTAGAGAGTCACTGAACAATCAAAAATTAGACAATAGATCCCACCATCCGTAAACCTCTTTTAAGTAACACTAACATGAATAGAAATACAATCTGACTATCACGTCTAATATAAATTCTTTTTATCTTATCTGTGACACATGCAAGGGCCTAGTGTTAGAATATGTTAAAGTTTTGATGATTTGCATACATTGGCACTTCGAACGGTGGATTATGCGCTTCATGTAGTGTGTTGGAAGTCAGTATACTTCGAACGCTTACATTAGGCGCTTCATGTGCCTTGGTGGAATCCAGTACACTTCGAACGCCTACGTAAGGCGCTTCATGTGAAGTGTCTGGATGTGCGTACACTTCGAACGCCTACATTAGGCTCTTCATGTGAAGTGTATGGAAGCCCGAACACTTCGAACGCCTACATTAGGCGCTTCATGTGTTCTGGCAAAAAGGCAGTACACTTTGAACTCCTACATTAGGCGCTTCATGTGTACTACAAAGTCAAAAGTACTTTTCTCCCCAAAATGGGCACGTACACCAAGTAATTTCTGAGAAATGTCAGAATTAGTCCGAACAAGCATGAAGGTTGACATTAGGCGCTTCATGTGACTTCGAACGCCTTAAGCTGTCCACATAAGGCGCTTAATGTGACTTCGAACGCCTGTTCATTTTCACATTAAACGCTCCATGTCACTTCGAACACCTGTTCATTAAACACATTAGGCGCTTCATGTGACCAACGTTACAAAGGTCTTTTGTTTCACTTTCTAACATCAGTTGACTCTTTGTACCCTCTTCTTTTAGTGTTATTTTCACAGGTTCTCCCTCAAACCTGAAGATGCCAGGTTTCCCTTGGCTTTCTTTTTGAAATCTCTCCAAAAGTGTTGCTACATGCCAAGGGGAGATCTGCAATGATGAAGATATACCACCACAAGATGCCAAAGCCCATTATTGGCTCTGCAGAGGTTTTCAAACGGGAAGATTTTTCAAGAGTGATAAAAGAAGGGTTTTCTTCTCTTATTCTCCAACTTTCTACCATTATTCAAGCTCTCCAATTTCTCTCAAGTTTCAAGCTCTCAAAATAGTTGTAATCTTGTACATTTTACTTTATTGTTGAGAGTTGTGTTGTAAAGGAAGAAGAGTCTTCTTCTTAGTGAGTGAAGATTGTGAGAGGCTGTGTAGATTGTTGGTCAAGGAGCAAGAGTGCTTCTTGTTTGAGTTTTCTAGACTTTGAAGGGTTAATTGATAGTGTTGTGGTGCACTATTCTCCCTACAAGATTTCTTTGAGGGCAAAGAAGATCTTTGGAGGCTAGACTTCAAAGGGTTAGAATTCTCGGTTGTGATCTAGGCGTGTTGCCTAGTTTTCCATTTTGTTGGATTTTGTTTTTGATTGTTGTTTCCCCCATAGAAATAACAATCCCTTTTTCAAAATCCTTCTTGTGAAAAATCAAGAAGGTATAGGAGTAGAGTCATTTGACTTGAATCTTTATACATCCTTGTGTTCTTTACTTTCTTGCAAGTCTTTATTCTTTCTAAAGAACACTTCCAAGTATTCGTTGCACTCTAAAACGAAAAATATCCAAAAAATACCATACTTGTTGAACATACTATTCAACCCCCCCTTCTAGTGTGTTCTAAGGGACCTAACAATTGGTACCAGAGCCTAATCTTGTTCATTTGAGTTCAAATACAAGATTTGATCATTAGAGTATGGATGCATTTGTTTTTGATGATGCTAGTTCCCCAAGTGGTGATGCCTCAAGAAGAAAGAGGCAAGAGACACTTCTCCTTTCTATTTCAAGTGTCCATGTCAAAGTTCCTATGTTTGATCCTCTCAACTACCCACTATGGAAATCAAATATGGAAACATATCTTCGTTCATGTGGGTATCGAATATGGAGAGAGGTTTCAAAAGGTTCCATCATCCCTGTTGATATTGATGATCCTACTCCTGAAGAGGAGTTACAGTTTGCCATAAATAGCAAAGCTCTTGCTATTTTGAATAGCTCTCTTACTCCAAATGAGAGAGCTCAGATTCAAGGAGTCCAATCCGCTCATGAGGCTTAGACAAAGCTTGAGATGATCCACGAAGGAACATCTCAAGTGAGAAAGGCAAAGAGGAGACAGTTGATTAAATAATTCTACAACTTCACTGTCCCCAAAGGTGAAAAGATCGAAGAGTCCATCCAAAGATTCACCAAAATTTTCAACCTTCTCACTGCGGTTGGAAAGAAAATAGAACAAGAGGATCTCAACCATTGCTTCCTAAACAGCTTAGGAAGAGAATGGAACGCGAAAGTGACGGCCATTGAGGAGTCCAAGGGTTTGAAGACAATCACCTTGGATGAGCTATATGGGAATCTCATCACTTATGAGATTCATCTTGATGCGCAAGAAAAGAACGACCCTATTCGTCACTCTACAAAAGCTCTTGCTTGAGAGTCGGAGGACTCGGATGATGAAGTCGGACTTCTTGTTAGAAGATTCTGACGTTTTGCGAGAAAGAATGAGGATGAAGCGAAAAAATTCATCAAAGATAAATTCTCCAAGGACAAGGCGAAGGACCAAGACAACAAATGCTATAAATGTGGGAAGTTTGGTCACTTCATGAAGGATTGTCGGGTGAAGGAGCCGCAACTCAAGGACAAGAAGGCCATCTACCAAAGGAAGAAGTCCTTGCAAGTGGAAGTAGCCCATTGGGAGAGCATTCTTTTCGGGTCCGAGAGCGACAATGGCGACCATGATGATCTTGCACTCACGGGTGTGGTTCAAGATGATCTAGACAAGGAGTTCTTTGCACTCATGGCCATCGACGATGATATGGAGGTATGCAATATTTCATCTTACTATAGATTAATTGATGAAAGAGATGATTTAGTGCAAGAGAATGACCTCTTAGACTTGAAATATAAACGTGTCAAGAAAGAATTTAGAGCATGCTTAAATGAATATAATGACACGTTAGAAGATCACATTGCATTACAACTTGAGCATGACATATTTTTGACCATGCATGTGATTGCATTAGAAGAGAAACATGATTTGATGAAATCATGTGCTCAAGCTCTTCATGAGAAGAAAAATGATTCAAGGGTAATTGCTACAAAGGTAGAGGTTAAGGATGCATCTAGGCCAATCATGAAATCTAAAATCAAGCCTAGTGCTATGTATGCATCTAAGAAGGGAAAACCAAAGGAACAAGCACATGTTGTCAAGGAGTCTAAAACCTCATTGAAGAAACAACGGCACATGCCTAAAGCAAAGGCAAATGCACCAAAGGCATCACAACCTTTGGTCCATGTCGTGAAACAAAAACCTTCTTCGATCCCAAAGAAGGCTGTTCCTAAAAAGCAATGACGAAATGTGCCTACGCACAAACATTCAGACAAGCATGCACAACCTCACAAACATACTCCTACATGTAATTATTGTAATAGGAAAGGTCATGTAGAAAGAGTATGTAGGGCTAAAAATAACAAGAATCTTGTGTGGGTGCCGAAAGGCGAAATGAAGGTAACTAACCTTCAAGGACCCAAAACAAAAAGGATACCAACTTCATATGGTTCATTTGTAGGCCCTAGCACTCAATGGAGAAAGCATAGACAAGAAGGTCAAATGGGTCGTGGACAGTGGGTGTTCCAACCATATGACAGGAGACAAACGTCTCTTCCATAGACTCACTATGCAAGATGGAGGAGTTGTCCACTTTGGAGGTAGCAAAGGCCAAATCAAAGGACATGGTATTGTGGGTAACGATTCCTTCTCTCTTAGTGATATCTTATATGTTGTAAGTCTTAAGTTTAACTTGATAAGTGTTAGTTAACTATGTGATGCTAATTATGAGGTAACGTTTTTGAAAACAAAGTGTGTTGTGAAAAAGGGTAATGATATCTTATTTGAGGCTTTGCGTTTCAAAAATATTTACAAACTTAGCATCAATGATTTGGTTTCTCAAAATGTATCTTGCTTAGTTGCAACTATGGCATAGACGTCTCGGACATGTATGTTTCAAAACATTTAAATTTATTTGCGAAAATAATAAAGTCCGAGGCTTTTCAAAAATGAGTTTCGAAAACCATGACTTATGTGACACTTTTTAAAAGGCGAAGCTTTTGAAAATAAGCTTCAAACCCAAGACAAATATATCCACCTCCAAACTTCTACAATTGCTTCATATGGATTTGTATGAGAATGTTGGAACAAAAAGTTTGGGTGGTAAACATTATACCTTCGTGGTAGTAGATGACTATACTCGTTATACATGGGTGATGTTTCTAGCTAAGAAAAGTGATGCATGTAGTGAGTTTATGAATCTATGTAGACGATTGGAAAATCACGTGGGTGACACCATTAAGACCATCCGTAGTGATCGTGGTGGTGAGTTTGATGGTGATTTCGAAAGGTTTTGTGTTTCCAAAGGATACTCGCATGACCTTTCGGCACCTAGAACTCCACAACAAAATGGTGTGGCCGAACGAAAGAATAGAACTCTACAAGAAATGTGTAGAGCAATGTTGAATGAGTTCGGTTTGCCCAAATATTTTTGGGCCGAAGCGGTAAATGTCGCTTGCCATATGATCAATCGTGTATATTTGAGACCATACCTAAATGTGACACCTTATGAGCTTTGAAATGGAAAAGTTCCCAACATTGGGTATTTCAAAGTTTTTGGTTGCAAGTGTTTCATGCTTAATACCAAGGATACTTTGGACAAACTTGACCTCAAAGCGGATGAAGGTATCCTTTAAGGTTATGCCTCAAATGGTAAGGCATTTCGTGTTCTCAACAAAAGGAGTCAAAAGGTGGAAGAATCAATCCATGTTAAGTTTAATGAGTCACTTAGTGACGAACCTAAACTTAATGAGGATTGTGAAGAAAATGAAGATGTGACTCCTCAAGAAGAAATTCTTGAGGATATTCCTATGGTTGTTCCTCAACAAGAGATTGTTGATGATCCTCCAAATGGAAACATCTTCATTGACTTGAGAGTAGAACCTATTGAAGGTACTCCTCCACCTTGTGTGCATGAACTTAGTGAGTCAAATAGAAATTTTTCTCATACTCATGTTGATACACAAAATGTAGAAAATGCATCACATATTCCGGAAAATGAGATTCATGTAAATGATGAAGGTTCATCACTTCTGGAACATGATATGAGGAAGTTGGAGGATATTTCTTCAATTTTCCTAGATCATTTAAGCACAAAAGTTCTCACCCTCACGAGTTGGTCATAAGTGATTTAAATAGGGGTATCACCACACGAAGGCAATAAAGAGAGAATGCATTTATCTCTCTTATAGAGCCTAAAAAAGTTAAAGATGCACTTCTTGATGAAAATTGGATCTTGGCTATGCAAGAAGAATTAAATCAATTTGAAAGAAGTGATGTTTGGGAGTTAGTTCCCAAACCACACGATCATCCTATTATTGATACGAAATGGGTTTTTCGTAACAAGATGGATGATCAAGGTAATGTCATTAGAAACAAGGCTAGATTAGTTGCTCAAGGATACCGTCAAGAAGAAGGTATCGATTTTGATGAGACATTTGCACCCGTAGCACGGCTTGAGGCTATTAGGATGTTATTAACATATGCTTGTTATAGGGATTTTAAACTTTACCAAATGGATGTTAAATCCGCCTTCTTGAATGGTGTTATTCAAGAAGTGTATGTTGCACAACCTCTCGAGTGTGAATGTAATGATTCACCACATCATGTATTCAAACTTAAAAAGGCTCTTTATGGCCTCAAACAAGCTCCAAGAGCTTGGTACGAGAGGTTAAGTACTTTTCTTCTTAATAATGGTTTTTCAAGAGGTAAAGTTGACACTACTTTGTTAATAAAAGAACAAGGTAGAAATTAATTAATTGTTCAAGTATATGTTGATGACATTATTTTTGGTGCTACTAACAATTGTCTTTGTGAGCAATTTGCTAGTCTTATGCAAGGTGAGTTCGAGATGAGCATGATGGGCGAACTCAACTATTTCCTTGGATTACAAATCAAGCAAACCGAAGAGGGCGTGTACATTTCCCAAACCAAATACACATAGGATTTGCTCAAAAAGTACAATTTTGGTGAAGGAAGAGAAGTAAACACTCCTATGAGCATAAGTGCCAAGCTTGACAAGGATGAAAAGGAAAAGCATGTCGAGGTAACCTTGTATTGTGGCATTATAGGTAGTCTTCTTTATTTGACGGCTAGTAGACCTAGAAGAAGCTTTATGCTAAGTTTAGCAAGTGCGAGTTCTGGCTGAGGAGCTTTGCGTTCTTGGGACACATGGTCTCAGAGGAGGGAATTTCTGTTGATCCCAAGAAGATTGAGGCTATCATAGAGTGGCCCAGGCCGACTAATGTGACTGAAGTGAGGAGCATTCTGGGCTTGGCCGGCTACTACCGGAAGTTCGTTGAAGGATTCTCATCGATAGCGGTGCCCTTGAGCAGATTGACACAAAAAAGTCAAAGTTTGTATGGACCGCTGAATGCGAGCGTAGCTTTCCAGAACTTAAGAGACAATTAACGACGACCCCTATACTTGCTCAACCCTCAGGCTCGGAAGGGTTTATCATCTATAGCGACGCATCAAAGAGTGGACTAGGTATATGCATAAGATTTCCATTAAATTCTACATACATTAAAATGCGGTCTAACCCCATCCTTTTCAGGATGTGTCTTGATGCAAAACGGCAGAGTTATTGCCTATGCTTCACGCCAACTGAAGCCTTATGAGCAGAATTACCTGACGCATAATCTGGAGCTGGCAGCAGTGGTATTCGCGTTAAAGATTTGGCGTCACTGTCTGTATAGTGTGAAGTGTGAAGTCTTTACTGATCATAAGAGCTTGAAGTACTTGTTCACGCAGAAGGAATTGAACATGCGTCAGAGGAGATGGCTTGAGTTATTAAAGGAATATGATTTGACTATTAGCTATCATATAGGAAACGCGAATCGAGTCGCGGATGCTCTGAGTAGGAAGTCCAGCTATGCCAGACAGACACCGTTAGAAAAAAATATGGCGGAGTTAGACCTTGACATTGTGGACTCCACATCTAATGTTTTAGCGGCACTGATTATCACTCCATCTCTGATTGAGCAGATCAAAGAGGCACAGAAGAGAGATGTAGCGCTTAGTGAGATTCGAGAGAAGATGATGACCAGCCAGGTCGATGGATTTCAGATACATGATGACGGCAATATGTGGTTTCAGGGGAGGCTGTGTGTACCTGAGATTGTGGATTTCAGACGGACAATATTAAAGGAGGCACATAACTCGAAGTTGTCGATTCATCCGGGTGCTACCAAGATGTATAATGACCTAAAGAAGCATTACTGGTGAAGCGGCATGAAGAGACATATAGTTGAGTTTGTCGAGAGGTGTCTGGTATGTCAGCAGTTCAAGGTGGAGCACCAGAGACCAGGAGGTTTGCTGATGCCGTTAGAGATTCCTGAATGGAAATGGAAGCATGTGACCATGGATTTTGTGGTGGGCCTTTCGAGAACAAGAATGGCAATAATATGATATTGGTGGTCGTGGATCGATTGACTAAGTCTGCTCATTTCCTACCTGTGCCGAATGATGTGACCTTAGACAGACTGGTTACGCTCTATATCGACAACATCATCAGCTTACATGGCGTCCCAGTCAGTATTGTCTCCGATCGAGATTTGAGATTCACTTATAGGTTTTGGTCAGCGTGTTAGAGAAGAATGGGGACTGAACTGCATTTGAGTACTGCGTTTCACCCGTAGACGGATGGGCAGTCAGAGAGAACTATAGAAACCCTGGAGGATATGCTGAGAGCTTGTGCCATCGACTTCAAGGGAAACTAGGGCGGTATGATTAAGTTGATTGAGTTCTCCTACAACAACAGTCATCATGGCTCCATTGGCATGACACTGTTTGAGACGCTCTATAGGCGAAAGTGCAGATCCCTTATCCATTGGGATGAAGTTGGAGAGCGCGCTATCACAGGTCCAGAACTGGTTGAGCAGATAAAGGAGAAGATAAAGTTGATTCGAGAAAGACTGAAGGCTGCTCAAGACAGAATTAAGAGCTGGGCGGACTCAAAGAGGCGTCCTCTGGAGTTTAATGTCAGAGAAAAGGTTTACCTGAAGGTATCGCCTATGAAGGGAGTTGCACGTTTTGGTCTGAAAGATAAGCTGAGGCCTCAGTACATTGGCCCTTACGAGGTGCTCAAAAGCATTGGTTCGTTAGCCTACCGTTTGGCGTTACCTCCGGCCCTAGCTCAAGTACACAATGTATTCTATGTCCCTCAGCTGAGGAGGTATGTTCCTGATCCGAGTCATGTGTTGGACGCACAGCCTTTGAAGATTAGACCAGACGCGTCATATGAAGAGACTCCTGTTCGGATCATAGACCCCAAAGACCAAGAACTAAGAAGGAAAATCATTCCATGTGTTAAAGTGCAGTAACGCAACCATAAGGAAAATGAAGCGACATGTGAGTTAGAGGATCAAATACGGGAGCGCTACCCTGAACTCTTCGATTAAGGTACGTCGAGTCTCCTTGGTCTCTACGATTAAGTTACGACAAGTTTCGAGGACGAAACTTTTTGTAAGATGTGTAGGATATTATAACCGGTTAAAAGAAAAAAGAGAAAAGAAAAAAAAAGAAATATAATAATAAATAATTCAAATGAATTTGGTTAGGATAGTTGAAAAGAAAGATAATAAATAAAAATAAAAAAAAGGATAAGGGACGTGAAATGAGGGGGGAATAACTTCCCCCTCAAATTGCACTGAGAACTTTGATAAAGGGGTCAAGGGGGAGATGGCTAGTAGGATAACATCAATTAAAATTGTACAAAAAAAACGCAAGGGTAGCGATAGAAGAGGGATCATGGTTTCAGAGAGGAGAAGGTAGGGAAGAGGAAGGAGAAAAGAAGAAGGAAAAAGGGAGATAAGCCAACAATGTTTATTCTAGTCGTGTAACTTTTGTCTGCAATTCAGGTAGGTTCTTTTTCTCCCTCCAATTGGTACAATCCTAGCATGCCCTAGTGATATATTATGTAATTTCGTTGCTTTCATTGTTGAAATCTATACCATATGGTTGAATATGTGCAAGATTTATGAATTTGAAGTCTATTGTATGCGTATATTGGTTTGCGTGCTTTGGATTTGATGGTAGAAAAAAATTTGATAATAAAATTAGCACACTTTTAAGATGTTTAAAGTTGTTAGATGTTGTTTTTGGCCTTAGAATAGGTTCCCATAGACTGGAAATAGGCGAAAATGTAGACTGGGGCCGAAAAACAGCCGCCGGAGGCCACCGGTGCGCCGCCGGAATTTTGCTGCACGCGCCTCTGGCGTCTCAACGCTGGACTTCGGTTTAAATAAAAAAATTAACGAAAAGGGCCGAAGGCCCGGACCGACGGACAGGCCAACTTTTAACAGGTTGGCTGCACCTGCAGCAGTCCTGACCCATTTCTGTTATATATTAAAAAAAGGCTGGCTGAGCTTAGCAGACCGGGCCGAATGGCCAACGGACCAGGCCAGCTGCTGGCCAACCCAATAATGTAAATCATAAAAAAGAAAGGGGCAGCAGACCGGACCCTGGCGGGCTGGACCACAGAGAGCGTGGATCAGGGCTGACGGTAAGGGCCAGCCCAGACTATAATTTTTGAAATATTGTAATTTCTCAATTCTCGTAAATGTTAGTTAATTAATTAAAAATAGTAATAATTATAGGAAAAATATAAATAAATACCAGAAAATTATAAATAAATTCCAGAAACTATAAAATGCTAAAAATCCAATTATTTTCATTAAATTTCTGTAATTGCGATAATTTATTTAATTCGGATAATTAGGAAATATATAGAAATAAATAAGGAACAAATGAGGAAAAATATAGGACATGCACGATAAATGTATACAAGCCGTGGAAAAGTGGATTTGATGTCGAACAATGTTGAGTTAGATTTCGAGCAATAACTGAACCTATATTCGAGTGCTGGAGGATGGCGAGGATGGGCCAGGGGCCTCAAGCAATTGCGTTTTGCATTCATGGCACGTGCATCGCATTTATGGTGGGTCGTGATGTATGGGTCATGGACGCTCAGTATGGTGTACGGTAGCGGGGCCACGTACACTCAGTATGGTGTACAGTGGCAGGGCCACACACACTCAATATGGTGTACGGTGGCAGGGCCACACACACTTAGTATGGTGACTGTGGGTGGGTACGACCCACAATTACTCAGTAGGACCCAGGTTCATGCATTACACGGTGGAGATATCGGCATTCTGTGTGACATAACTTTGTTGCCTGTGACATGCATAGCTGGACATGCATCATGATGTTGCGCATTCTTTATCTGGAGTGAATTACTTTTTCGCATTCTTTCATATGCTTATGTGATATCATATTTTATCGCGTACACCGCCATCAGAAGGAAAGAGACACGGATAGCTATATCAAAGAGATCCTGTCAGAGTATGGAGACTCATCACCGAGGATTAGAGCAGGGTTGCACATGCTGGGCAAGATACAGGACGGAGAGCTGAGCCTCCTCGCTGATAGACATCATTACGAGGAGGTGATAGAGAGGACAAGATGAAGCTTGTTTGCACCCTTGTGGAAAACACAAGCACACCAAGGAGTGACTTCAAATTTGTCGGATATCTCGACTGGTGGGGAAGCAAACAGGGAGAAAGAAGTGGCACAGAAGAACCAGGCCATGGAGTAGTGACGGTGGGCTACAGTAGTGGTGCCAGCACCATCCTAAGTGCAGAGGCAGCGACCTCCATCAGCCCCTTCTAGCCAAGCCTAGAAGAAGAATGAGGAACGAGCAACCGAAAGGATGAAGGAGGCGAGTACTTAATGGAAAGAGGTAAGGTTGGAGAATTTATACTCCCTAACCCAAAAATTGTTGTTCCGTTTTTACCCCCCACTTAACTGAAATTATAAACTCCCAGAAAATGACCAAATAGCCCCTCCAAACATATTCCAAAACTAACATCTCAGGTCAAACAAATTCCCAAAATAAGCTTTCAGTCCAAATAAATTATGAAAATAACCCTCCTGCCCAAACAAATTACGAGAATGACACTCGTGCGCAAAATATTTCCCAAATTACCCTCAGTTCCAAACAACATACTACCTCTGCCAAAAGTAACCATATACGACCAGTCCTGCAGTCGTACCCAAATAAGCACCCCGGTGGATCCTCGACTGTGAGTCCATCGATACTATGACGACCCTCAAGACTTTACAAACCTCTCTACCTCCACAATATGCAAAACACATATCGAAACCGTTAGTGGAGAAATAATTCCCATCCAAGGCAGTGGCACCATTGAAATCTCTCCAAACCAAAGATTACATCAGTGTCTCTATGTCCCCACACTGTGTTGGACCTGTATAGCACCACTAGAGAGGGGAGGGGGTTGAATAGTGAGTGTGGAAAATTTGGTTTTTAAAAACTTTTAGTGACCAATTACTCACTTCTAAAACAGATTCTATTTTCAGATCCTATTTCTGATTGACTGAATGACCAGGTTCTAGATCTCCAAAATTTGTGAAATTTTGTGACAATGCACTGTCAGATGTTATCTATATGTCATAGAAATTTTAGATTAAAACTTAAATTGTAAGACCCTAAAAAAAACCATTTTTAATTGGACTCTGTCAATCTGTGAAAAACTTTATCCTAGAATGGAAAATTAATTCCTATTTAATGACAACTCCAAATGATCTGACATTTTTATGAAACGTACCTTAAGATGTCTTATTTAATTGGTTAAAACAGTTTTTTGAAATTTCTTTGGCAAATATATCAACCACGTTGATGTTCTCAACCTTTGTCAATCTGAAAATCAGATTGCACTAGTCTCAGAACTATAAATGTTTGGATGACTTATACTTATCCAAATTTGATGAAACTTTCCTTAAATGAAACCTAAGAACCTTATCTATGTCTCTGCAAAATTTGATAATTTTTGGAAAAACGTTTGCTATTTTTCAGAGACGTTGAAAAAGATATAAAAATAGAAACTGAGAGTAAAAGTGCCGAAAGTAAGAACACCAAGATTCTTATATTGGTTCGGTCAAAACGACCTACTCCAGTCTTCGAGGACACCTTCCTTGGTATTCACTAATCACCAAAAACACATTAGGACAAGGGTGGCTAGAGCTATAGACCAACTCTTTTAATCTCCACCCCTTTTACAATGAACAACACAAACAATCTACAAGAACACCACCACCTCACTAATGAAGGTTTGGTCACACCTTGACCAACCTTGTACAAGAATGGAACGTCTGTGGGTGGTATATATGAAGCCCATAAAGATTATAGAATGTATATTTGATAGGCTTGAAGCTATGTGCAAGAGAAGAAGATAGGAGAAGAAGAGAAGTCTTGCTTTGCACTTGATAGGATATGAAAAATGAGTTTTCTTCTTTGTTTGATCTTCTTGCTTGCTTTTGTAGATGCTTGAAACGCCCCCTAGGCTGAATTTCTTATTGAAAAAAAGTCTTGAATACCCTTGGAAGATACCTTGTATAGCCTTGTGACATACCTTTGCTTACTTGGCGAAATGTGATTGGACAAGTGATGTGTCTTGGCCTTGTTGTCACTGTATGATAGGGTCTTTGTTTATCCATCTTAGCACATAAAATATGACCTAGAAATTAACAATAAAAAATCTGAAAACAATTAAAATTTCAAATGTCTTGATTTCCAATAAATCATAAGTGTGATTGACCCTCATTTTTTGAATGAATTTGAACTTGAAGACTTGCTAAAACAGCCCCTCTTGAACATGTGCTGAAATCTTCAGCATTTTTGAACTTTTGAAAGCTTTCCATGTGTGACTTGGTCTCCATCAATACTAACATTCATTTATAGATCATTCACCACCAATCATAGTGCAAAATAAGATCCACCTAGGCTCCAAACATGCTCAACCTGCCGCCTCTATCTCAGCTCACATGTGCTAAAAATAACTTTTGATATTTAATAACGTAGTATCTTCATGCACATAGTATATTTTAATCACCATTTAACTTGGTCTTCTAGAATACTCAAAGATGTGTCTTGGATGTGTAAGACATGTCTAGATACATGTCACAAAGTGTAGCAAAAAAAATGTTTTCTTGAAAGTGTAGAAAACCGAATTTTTGACTTCCGTCGATTGCGTGATCTTTCTCCATTTTATCTCAAACCACTTAGACATGTAAAATGCGTTATACACCATATAATATACATAATATAATGTATAATTTCATCTTCAAAGGCTGAAAATAATTTCGGCCATGTGGTGTAATTTTTGAATTTGAATTTTCAACAAATCAAGGCAAATGATAGGTAATTGATATATGTAATTATGGT